>JACEVL010000414.1:0-492500 GCA_020284085.1 Aporrectodea caliginosa | reverse complement strand
CATTGGTGTCATCTGCAAAAAGAATAAAGTTAAGTTGGTCAGATGCATTCGGCAAGTCATTAATGTATAGTAAGAACAGCAGCGGACCCAAAATTGACCCCTGTGGAACACCACATGTAATAAGTTTAGTTTTAGATTGACAACCTTTACAGCAAACACATTGGCGTCTCTGATCAAAGTAACTTTTAAACCACAAGAGCGGGACTCCACGTATTCCATAGTTTTCAAGTTTAGTTAACAGAATAGAATGGTCCACCGTATCAAAGGCCTTGGCCAGATCGAAGAAAATACCAAGAGAAAATTTATTTTCATCGATTGCATTAGCAATCTTATCTTGCATGTCAAGCAGTGCCATTGAGGTGGAATGACCGGATTGAAAACCATGTTGATTGGGATATAAAATATTCATTTTGTCAATATAGGTATATAAACGTTGGTACATTGATTTTTCAAGGATCTTAGAAAAAAAGGGAAGGATAGAAATAGGCCTATAGTTAGTGACATCCTGGCTGTTACCTTGTTTATACACCGGTACAACTTTTGCCATCTTTAAGGAAGAGGGTACAACACCAGTGAGAAAAGAAGAGTTAATAATATCCGATAATGGAGCAGCTACATAATCAATGATCCTAATAGCAACAGTCGGGTCAATGTCGTCAAGTGCTGAAGAATGGGTAGTGCGAATAGATGCTGTTAAAGAAATAATTTCTTGGGGGTAGTCAAGTCCACAACAAATGAGTTAGGCGGGGATGGATTCAAATAAGATAGAAAGGAATGATCAGATTTAGGAATTCCAGCTGCAAGCGTTTGGCCTATGCTCGTAAAATAGTCGTTGAACTTATCAGCCATTATTTGGGGGTTATCAACTATCGTACCGTTAATCATGAGGGAATCAATATTTGACGGATTGTGATTCGGTCTTAAGATAGAGCGAATTATAGTCCAGGTTTTTTTAAGATTAAGACTATGCTTAATAAACTCAGCCTCATAATAATTTCGTTCAGCGTTAAGGCGCAAGGATTTGAATTTATTCCTGTAGGCCGCGAATATTCTTTTATTATTACTATTGGGATTCTTTATGTATTTTAAATATAGTTTAGACTTAGTTCTACAGGATTTTAACAAGGCATTAGTCATCCATGGTTGCTTCCGGAAATGCAGCCCCTTCTTACGGATTGGACTTGAGGGAAAGCGCGGTCATAGGCATTTTTAAACTGTGCCAAGAATAAAGTATAAGCAAGATCCGGGTCATTATGGATACATGCAGAGGAAACTAGGGACCAGTCAATGCTGGATAACAGCTCCTTAAAGAACTCCATCGTGTCATCGTTTATCAGACGAGTTGGATAGGCAGGCTCTTCCGAATCTTGCCCTATTTAAAAAAGAGGTCAGAGCCTACCTCCTTGACAATAGTCAATGCATTATCTAAATATGATTATTCATTGTTATACCACAATTAGTTAAGTGACCTAGTTAAGTGTTGTTAGTTAAGCCAGTTATTCTAAATTTTTTGACAATGCTATTTGTGTAAACTATACTCAACTGTCATCCCTCTGCTAACATGGTACACGGGTATCCCTAACTTAGCGGGACTTCAGTCCCTTCTGGGAACCCGATTGTTTCCCTCAAACGTTAATTAGATAATCATGTGATCTGTCTGTTTTAATTTCCAAACTTATGATTGTTGATTATGTTTATTCTGGATCACTACTTGTAAACTATTCTATGGAAACAATAAAAGGATTGATTGATTGATTGATTGATTGACAGTTCGGTGCAAAAATCGGTTTGGAGAGAGATCAGTTGGATGGCGTGAGTCCGTAAAACTCAAATTGAGGAGCATGGCCGGATGAGCCGCAATATTTATCCGTCAAATTAAAAACTTATTTCCCACCGAGGCTTCCTGCAGTGCATCTGAGTAAATATGTTTTTGAGGCGCTATATAATTTATGCATGACATAACATCGTATTTTCAAGGTTTTGTACCAGAATGATGACACGCCAGGCGTTCAAATGACGTCGGAATTACCACGGGCGATGCGAAGCTGACGTCAGTATGATGTCAAAGATAAACAGAATCGACGTCAGAACTGCGACAGGCAGACGACTTAAGTAAGGTCAGAGTGATAACAAACGTGACATTAAAACAACAACGACGAACATTTTGTGGACCTACAACTGACGTCAGAGTTATTCCGAGAGAGAGAGAGAGAGAGAGAGAGAGAGAGAGAGAGAGAGAGAGAGAGAGAGAGAGAGAGAGAGAGAGAGAGAGAGAGACGCATATTATTCGCTTTATGACTAACGAAAGGCTGGACAACGATGCATTCAGATGGGGGGCTACCGGACGTACACCCCAAACCTTGGTCGACAGTTTGTTTGCTCATTGTTTTTCCATTAAGCCCATCACAGACCCGATAATCCAATGACTAGCGCGTTGAACTGTCCATCGTGTCAATCAACCAGAGGTCAAAGGTTCAAATCGCCGCCATTACCTAAAGATATCAATTCTAAGCTGCATTTCCATTAGAAACCCTAACGATCAGCTGCAAAATGAGTGCATCGTCTGTACACTGTCGTTGGAAAGGTTAGTCGGCCTTGGAGAGAACTGGCCAATGTGACTGTACACCCTCGTGTGCAGAGGAGAAGGGAAATGACGTCAGTGACACTTCCAAATGCATGCCGCGATCATCTCAACATCTACGCTGTATGTGTCTAACTGTACTGTATATTGTGTATAATATTGTTGTGTCCGGCGTGTAGTATTGAACTGGATGCATTGATTTGCTAAGGCTGTCTCGACATCAGACTGGAAATGAAAATCCTGTTTAAAGACTTCATTTCACAGTACAACTTCAGCTGTGATAGGCTACACAAAAGTAAACATCGATATCTATATATAGAATGCCTAGCTTGGGGGTCAAGGTCGATAACGATTGCGATTTCACTGCGATCTGAAGGAAACATACGTCATACGGTCTCTAGCGCTTATAATATATCTCATTGGTTGTACCCCGTCTAGACATTTGACAGGAAATGTAAATCCTTTAAAAGGTTCTGTGTATGATTTAAGTTAGACTGGGTTTTCGTGTTGGTCTGATGTCCTTTTGATTTGACTATTAATAGGTCTCAACAAGTCGAAGTTTTTGTCTCTTGTTTGAAGATGACTTGTTATTAGTTTTGAACCACTTAGGGTTACAGAGTTTTCTGTCCGAGAGTTTTCGATGGTTCTAAACGCTGACTTCCGGTGTTCGATTATGTGAATTATATTTTGCTTGTACATTATATCACTTAGGGAATTAAAGTTTTAACCAAAGAGGATGTTTAATGTATAAAACAACTCGTAACAAAATGCCTACATTTATGTATCTGCATGAACGTATGTACGCACGTATGTATGTATGTATGTATGTATGTATGAATGCATGCATGCATATATGTATGTATGCATGCAAGTGTGCATGCATGCGTGCACGCATGTATGTACGTGTATGTATTGATGCATACGTGTTCTTATCTCCGTCAACATGACCTTGACCGCAATCTTCCTGCTGTGCATGCAATGTCATGCATGCATGTAAGTTATGTATGTACGTATGTATATATGTATATAAGTATATATGCATACATGTATGCATGTATGTATGTGTGTATGTATGAATGCATGTATGCATGCATGCATGCATGTATGTATGTATGTATGCATGATTGCATGCATGTATGCATGCACGAATGTATGTAGGCTATGTATGTATCTATCACGTGTGTGTATTTATTTATGTAACATTTATCTAGCACATTTCAAGAAATTTCAAACGTTTCTTAGAACGACAAGAAGTGAAATATGAGCTGAGTGCATAGAGTGAAGTACCGTATACAGTGGAAATGATGGAAGTCTCGAGGTAATCTTATAGAACTCGAAATAGAACCTACTAGTGAAATGTAATCTAAGAATTCGAGAATTGGATAACGCCATTCGAGAAATATCTCTAGTCACTTCCCTCCGACCAATGCAGTGGCGCATCTAAAAGGAGGTTTAACAGAAGTATGTTCCCTCCCAAAACATGGAGGACTTGCGTTTTCTTAGTCGACTTTTCATTGTGTCTCGGACTCCGTGAGTACTGCACCCTATCCTGGACCTACCTTCATTCGGAAGAAAATTGAAACCATATTCTGATTGCTTATGTATACATGTTTCTGAACATTATAGTTCTAATTAGAAACGGTTGCTGGCGTACACAAAGGAAAAGGCTTCTGTCGTATATTCCTAACCGGATTCCAAATGACGGACTGAGCACGGTAGAGCTTCTTAAAAGACTGCATTGATGAAGTGGAGCAGGAGTTCTGACACCTTGAGAAGGCGCCTTGGAGCGTTGGGCAGGTGCCCGCGTGACTTGACCGGGTGCCCGCACGTCTGATCAAATGTCCCGTGTCTTGAGCAGATTCGCCTCGCATTTTGAAGCATTTTGTAAGGACCCTGGGTTGTTGAGCAGGTGATATCGGGACCCTAGGCGGAAAGAATTGAGCGTGTGACTTTACCCGATAGCTTAGCACACCGTGTTGATAAATTCAGGCCGTTAGCATATTCATTCGAGAACATCGCCCAGGTGCCCTGTTGACATTCGAGCAGACATCCTCAAGATACCCTCAAGTTCCAGCAGCAGGGACTGGGTTCCGAGAACTCGTCATCCAGGTTCCGGCGACGGTGGCCACGCCTACACGACTTGGAGTCGAATGCGCCCAGTCTTATGAGTGTAGAACTTGTTGAAGTGACCAGCAATGATCGGCACGGGAATGGCCAGCGTGAGTATCCCGGATATGGCACAGGCGGCCCCGATGAGCCGGCCCACAGGTCCGACAGGCACCTTGTCTCCGTACCCGACCGTAGTCATGGTGATGATCGCCCACCAGAACGCATCGGGTATGCTCTGAATCTGCGACTTGGGAACGTTCAGCTCTGCGTAATAGAGGGCACTCGAGTAGACGAGCATGCTGACGACGAGGGCGACCAGAAACATGCTGAGACCCTCGACACTGGCGCGGAACGTAAGGATAAGCACCTGCAATCCGATGGAGTGTTTGGTCAGCTTGAAGATTCGGACCAGTCGGATGACCCGCAAGAAGGCCAGCGCAGCGCTCGAGTCCACCCCGTGCTCACAGTAGTCGTTGGCGGCGTAGATCATCGACGTAAGCGCAACGATGTACGGAAGAATGGAGAGGACGTCGACGATGTTCTTGAAGTCCTTCCAGAAGCCGATCTTCGACGGACAGGCAAATAACCTCACCGTCAGCTCGAGCACAAACCATGCGTTGCACATCGTCTCTATCGCGAAGAACGGACTCTTCCAGTTCGGTCCGCCAGAAGCCAGACAGTCCCTGCCTTTGTAGATAGGAAGAGTCTCGACGCAGAGCAAGACGATTGCCGTCAAGGTCATGCTGACTGAGATAAGTGCAATGATGAAGGCTGCCCGCGACGTCTTCGGGTACTCGAACAGTTTCCAGAGGAACCGGAGTTTCCTGTTCTCCGGAAGGCACATCTCTTCGTCCGAATAGCCTTCCATGTGCTTGTACTCGTCGACAACCGGTTTTTCCAGCTGGTGGAACAGGACCTCGGCCAGGAAGATCTCGTCGGGCACGTTCCCCGGGCGTTTCAGCTTACCACCGTACATGTAGTAGGCGAAGATTGCCTCGAAGCTCGGTCGGTGTCGATCGAGGAAGTACTCGTCCCTTCTCCGGTCGTAGTGCCTCCGCCTCTTCTCCGGGTTTCCCAACAGAGTGTCCGGATGTCGTTCCAGCACCTCCGGCCGAATGTCGAAGTACTGACCGCTGACGTTGATGCGGATACGAGCCGCCGTCGGTCGCACCGGAAGCGGAAATGCCACTGTTCCTCCGGGGGCGGAAGTGGCGACGTCGTCGGAAGTTGCGGTCGTGTTGACTGCGGGTCGTTCGCGAGCGTAGCTACGTGTCTGCGAGCTTCCGCCGCTTCCGTTGAGTTGGTGGATCTCTTGAAGCATGCAGGACAGTGGGTCGACATGGGCAAGGGCCTTACGGGCGGTCGGCCCCGCCGCCTGAGGGACGGCGGCGGTTGCCGTGGACGAGTAGGACGATCGGCGACCGAGAGAGGACGACCGGGAATGGCGGTGGTGGGAGAGGAGGGCGACGGAAGGAGTCAGGTCGGCTGCGTCGGTCGAAGGGTGGTCGACGCCGCCGCCGGAAGAGGTGCCAACAACGCCCTCGTCGTTCCAACAAATGATGCGCGAGCCAGACCTCATGGCGTGTGCTTCGTATAGAGGGGGGGAATCTGTCTGGGTTCTTTCTCAAAGGCAGATGGTTCGAAGGTTCTGCTTTGGACAACACTCCTAACGGAAGGACGTCCAGCTACCGGAGAATTTTAATCATGAACTGTGGATCGAGGCAGCTGGTTCGAAAGCCTTACATTGAATGTCACTTCTAGATGCAAGAATCCAGCCACTTAAGAAGTTATTACATGTTATCGTAAATCCAGCTCTACTCTTGCTTCTCTGACTTGTTTAAGGAAGAGAACCTGGAATCGGATATTGGCCTAACTCAGAAACAGGAAATTCAGCAATAAAAAATTTATATAACGCCAGATACAGGAAAGTTTATAACAACAAAGCGCCGTTTAACACAATACGATATGTATTACTTTTCACCGGTTCTGAAACTTGCTCATACTACAGTAGAGATGCAGACTAATTTCTTGCTCCTGTTGCATGGTAATAAGAGTATCGCAGACAATTTATGTAACGTCCGCTTTCCGGATTAATCCTGGAATACTGTAGACAACTGATTTAGCTCCAGTTCAATACGATTCCCACAGACAGTTTATATTGCTCCAGTATACGTTCAGACGGGATTCGGCCGCCGCCGCCATGTTTTTCCGGCCCCTTCGTCACCGGTCGACTTGCACCTTATAGCAGATGCCCATCAGCGCCGGTCTGCATGACGCCAGGAACGGATCCGCCATGGAGGAGGTGTGGAGGGAGGGCAGAGGGAGAGGGAGAGAATGCAGAGGGCGGGAATGTATGGGAGGGGAGGGGACGCAGGGGAAAAGGCTCGATCGGCCAGGGAGCGATGACTGTGGCTATAGGGAGACAATTGACAAACACCGATGTCGGTTGGCGATCATAGCACCGCACGCTCGCTTTGTGTCGGTGCCTTGTTTGCGTTGGTTATTACACCCGACCCACCCCCCCCCTCTCCTGGGCGGCCGGGTGGGGGGGGGAGGGCGAGGAAACGCATCGCTCTATCGATATGCATATTCATAAGTATATGCCTCCATACATACTAAAACCTCTCTGCGTACAGGGCCTATATTTAGACATACATATATATATACGTACACATTATGAGCATATACGTATACATATACATATGCACATACATATACGATATGGATGACCATACATATACGTAATAAAGATACAATCAAAAACGACCAATGCCATCATACATGTAACATTATATATATATATATATATATATATATATATATATATAAATGGCGTTACACATCTGCATGCTATATGCAAAGCTGCATTGTATAGGCCTATATAATTATGTCAAATGCATCAATATAATGTGCATATTCATACAAGTGTCTACGTAAGGATGTCGACAGAGTTGGGGCTGATGGACCCTTGTCCCCGCTAGTACATCGGGCGCTAGATGTGCTTTCGGACTCTCAAGGACGCAACTAGCTTTGGGCTTGTTGGCTTAAGCTTTCCCAACAAAAAGTTGAAGCCCCCCCCCAAAAAAAATATAAAAAATCAAGCCCCCGGCCCCTCTATAGGCTCGTGCTACTGCACCCGCGATGCTCAAGGCTTAAAGCACCCACAAACGAAAATTACGTCGCAGTTACGTCACTGCATGCGGACTCTCACTTTTGGCTCGAAAGATTAGAATCTGTGGTGTACCCAGTTCTACTCAAGAAAAAAATCTGTTAGTATACTGTAGATGGATTGAAGCAATGGCTTAATAAACGCCAGAAAGCAAAACGTTGTCAAAGTCTTTGGCGAAATTTAGTCCGACCTTACTTATGACCTACTTGATCCTGATCCGTTCTTAAAACATCTAGATTCATTTAGAGGACTCACATAGCGCCCCTCGAAGATAACCTCCTCAGAGGCGCTACCAGCCCAACTCCGTCGATAAAGAACAGTTTTCAAATTAAATAGCTATAGGCCTAATTATAAATAGAAGTATATATAGCCTCTGCATACAATTAGGCCTATACATGCATGTATAATATGCATGCGTATTCAATGCAACCGATATTGTCTTAATAACCGCCACTTCCGTTTTCGTGTGGTGCCAGTCAAAAGCCTGGACTAAAGAGGAGGGCGTCGCTAATCATCTGTGGCATGACACATCGTCAATAAACACAATCTCCTGTCGTACTAATAATTTTGCTGGAATTAATTGGGCACTCGTATCGAAGATGAGCGTCCCAGATTCTTCTTCTTATTCTTCTTATTTCTCTTCCATCAGTTTCCCGACGACGAGGCCCTTATGAAGCCTCTCCAGTGTTCTCTATTCCGTACTATGCTGCCGATCTTCGTTATGTCTGTACCCCTCTTCTGTAGGTCTTCTTGGATGTTGTCCATCCAGGTCTTCCGTTGCCTTCCCCTGCTCCTCTCTCCCTCCACGTGACCGTGTAGCGCCGCATTGGGCAGTCTCTCTCCCGCCATCCGTCTCACGTGTCCGTACCATCTAAGTCTTCGTCTCCCAATTCTCTCCACCACCGTCTCCTCCGCTCCGAGGTCTTTTCTTGTTTGATCATTCCTTATTTTGTCTCTCCTGCTTCTATATACCCATGATTCTTTGTTGATTTCAAACGACGGGCTCTGAATTCAAACCCGAGTCAGAGGCTTGCTTGTTTACTGTTTAACGACCACTATGTGGTAACAAAGACCATTAGCGTCGCCCTCCTCTTTTATCCAGGCTTGGGAGTGGCACTGATAGAGTACGATCAGTGGCGGAGTTAGAGGCGGAAAGTCGAGGCCTTATCAGCTCGGCCACCGTTCCACCTCTCGTACTCTTATACATGCACATTCATATAATTATATAAGGTAAAACTTTTTATAATGCAAATTCTGATATAAGTATATCGATCGACTGTATCACAAACATCGCTATAAAGCAACGCCGTTAAAATTAACCGGCTCTTGGTATATGCGGCTGTATTATAGGGAGGCTCCAGTGTATCTATAGGCTTACGGGTCAAATGCCACCAGTAGACCTACCAACATAATCTTACATGCACAATGTATTTCACATGTATACGTGTGAATATAAAGCTCATAATTTGTAGAATATATATATATATATATATATATATGTACTTAGGTATTATAATTACTTATTTATGTATAAGTATATCACAACCACGGACTCATATACGCTCACACATATATATATATATATATATATATATATATATATATCTGCACATAGAACATATACATATGAAGATCAATAGATATAATATTGTATGGTTCCTGCCTTCTTATATTTATTTAATGCAATAAAGTCTGTGTGGCATCCCATGCATCAATGTATGCATGATCTAACCATGAGCATTGCACAATACATCTTATATAATAAACGCATCGTATATAGACGTATCCTGTGAGTTGTACAGGTTTTGTGGTCCGCGTATACGGGACACACGACTTTTCTGCTTACATTTGCAACAACTGACTAATTTAAAGCAACATCCGTTTACGAAATATTATGCAAACTAATGAGTTGGACTCGTTTCGATCGAATACATCACGTGTCTGGAGCTGGCATTTCATTTCAGATGCCCTTGCCTACGTCTGCAGACTCTGCACCATTCTGCACATAGGCAGCATGATGATAGGCTGTTATGAACGCATAGTATGTACGCAAATGAATGCATGCATGTATGTAGACATTATGTGTGCATGCATATGTATGCTTGTTTGCATAATTGTATATATGGATATATGCATTTATGTAGGCCTTGTATATATGTGGGTATTTATGCACGTACATATGCATACATACATGCATATGTATGCATGCATGTATGCAAGCCCATATACATGCATGTACATGTATGCATATATTCATTTTATATTGGTATGTACGCATTTGTAAGTAGGCCTACAGATGTACATAAGCATGAGATTTAATAAAACGCTAAAGTCAGTGAACGGGTTTATTTGAATATTTGAATCTTCTGAAAGCACAACACGTGAGTCATTTTCCGAGCACTTCAGCCAACGATTACCGTGTGCGTGTCTACCGTTTCTACATTAAATTCATCATCATCGTCGTCATCGTCGTCATCATCATCGTCATCATCAGCGTCATCGTCATCATCGTTATCGTCACCATCATGATCATGATCATGATCATCATGATCATGATCATGATCATCATCATCATCATCATCACGATCATCATCACCATCACCATCATCATCATCATCACCATCATCATCACCATCACCACCATCATCATCATCTGTTTCGTGCTTCTCTTCGGAGCCTTGTCGTTTCTATTCTGGGTTCGTTTCCTGTAGGCCGTGTGCAACCCAAGGTTCAGTGAGATTGGATCAGCTCCCACTGTTCTTGTCCATGTGTGGCGAGGGCTTCCAACAAAACCCTTCCAACATCTCTGAGAACCGAAAATCAATGCACGCAAGGCCCTGCTAAGGTCTTCCAAGCCACCTTCGCAGTGCACGATATCTCCAAACGGAGACTCCTTGCTCGAATCATCTCCGACGCTGGGATGTGTATCGTGCGAAAGTATACAGTATTTACAAATGGGTGACTTGCTCTGTTTAGGGAATCAGTATCTTCCTGAGGTGGCAGAGGTGCCATCGCTGGAGGGCATCGACCTTCGTCTCCAGGTTCACGGCAAGAGTTCAGGTCTCATCTCCATACCGGATGATTGGCATTATATACATGTATATCTATATTATTAAACAGGCGGAATTTCGTGTCCAGCCGGATGTCAGTATTCCATATTCCTCGTTGCAGGCTGCTCAGGCAATCGCGGGCGATGGCCATGCGCCGCTTTTAATTTCAGGTTCACTGTCACCATCAGTCTCGATACTCGATATGTGAACCAAGGTAGGGAACCGCGAACCAGCTCCATCTGATTTCCCGCCATCTGCAGATGGCCGGCTATTGGACATGGGTCTATACTCTATACTGTAGTCTGTATTTTTGTTTTCGACCAATTTGATTTTATTACGCACTTCTCGATCATTTAGCTTCAAGCACAAGACCAGGATTTCAAACATCTCTGCAGGGAGCTCAGAGCTCTAGAGCCACGTCCGTCATCCGCGTAATCTAGATCAGTGATCTGCTCCGACCCAATTAGTATGTGCACCTGGTTGACAGTTTAAGATTATCAAGCGATGCAAAGCAACGCAAAATAATGTACTTTAGTTCAGTTACTTGTAATGTAATGTACAACCAGGCTCTGAGGCTCACATTACATTAACTACGTTACATTGCTTTGAATCGCTTTACATCAAATGGAAAGCCAAGTGTTTTGTTGTTCTGTTAATAAATCATGTCCTCTGCAGTGTTTAATACCAGATTGTACGTTGATATAACTGTCTGGCAGTATACAACAGTCTGATTGTGGCCTATGGCTGTAGTATGCAGAAACATTCAGCTCCAAGGCAATTTCTGACTGCAAGGCATAGTTGTCATGCTCTGTCGAATCAAAATGATAAATCTCAACGACAATGATAATAGTTGTGACGACAACGACACTTAGGCAACTGATGACAGTTGATATGATCGTATTGATGATGAGAGGTACTTAAAAGGCGCTATATAACTGCGTCGCAAATACATACATACAATGCCCACGCAATCACACATGCGTAGACGTACATTCTGGCACACATAATAAAGGCCTACGTACATAAATATTATGCATCCATCCATACGGTATCTCCAATTCTCCGTATACATACATGTATGATGCTAATGATGATGATGATGGCATTGACGATGAATTGCTAATAACGATGACAACTGCATTTGGCCAAGTGCATGTGGGGCGAGGCACATAATAATAACATAATTGCAATTCCATTACTGCCTCTTCTGGACGGGTGCATCCTGCATATTGTCACCACCAGCTGTGTACTTGGTTACGCCTTCTCCTCCTCCATCTGTATGGTCACGATGAACGGAGCTAATGTTCACGATTGGCTTAATACCCCTCAAGGGTCCCATTAATGGGGACAGGTGAACTTCAATCTCACCCCTCTTCACTGGTTCAGGCTATCTCCCACTAAGGACGTACAGGGTGGCCCAATATAAAATGTCCCACCGGATAAAATGCAATTTCTCCGCAACCATTTGAGATTTTTATACCAAAATTTCACTATTTACAGAGGAATAAATTTTCAACAATCCACGACATTTTCACTAAACAATTTGCATAGTTTCAAAAGTTACAGCTGTTTAAATGTTAACTTCCATTTTTTCAAATTTCCGAAGAAAAATGGACAGTCACTTGCAATTTTCAATGTCAAATAAAATCATCTTTCATTACGAAATCGGAAATCTGTTGAGCAGTTTATCTCAAGGCATGTTCGAAGTGTCCACCCCTAGCTTTCACACAAGCTCGAAGTCTTTTTGTCAAGCTCAGTATGGCCTTGTTGATTGAGTCCTGCGGCAGCTGGTTCCATATTAGCTGCAAGACTTTTTTCAGCTCGTCGATGTTCTTCGGCTTTGGATGAAATGTCTTGTAGCGTTCAATGATAGCTCCCCAGACGTGATAATCAAGAGGGTTAGTCTGGAGAGTTTGGTGGCCATTCATCTTTGCCAATGAATTCACTGCAGTTGGTGGCAATAAAGCCTTGAGCCAACCTTACCGTGTGAGCAGGCGCACCGTCCTGCAGGAAAATGAAACCAGACGGTAGAACAGACTTGCAGTCTTCAATGAGTCTGGGTAACAGAGTTTCAACGTAAAGTTGAGTGTTTACTCTGTAATGAGGTCATATGACGTCATCATTATTTGGGTGCTACAAACAATTTCTCTGTGAAAAAATCTTAAAGAAATAACTATTATTGGACGGTTCATCTTCGGATATTTGAAAAAATGGAATTTAACATTTAAACAGCTGTAACTTTTGAAGATATGCAAATTATTTAGTGAAATTTTTATGGATTGTTGAAAATTCATTTATCTGTAAATGGTGTAATTTTGATATCAAAATCTCAATTGGTTGCGGAGAAATTGCCTTTTATCCGGTGGGACATTTTATATTGGGCCACCCTGTAGTTTTTCCATATCGTTCATTCTGCTCATCAACCAATCAATCATTGAATCAATCGATCAAGGCTATCAATCAATCAATCAATCAATACTTCCGCAGACAAATCAATCAATCGATCAATCATGCAGTATGTTTGGGAAGGGATCTTTTTTGGGGGAATGAATGAATGAAGGGAAACTTTAGGTACAGAGTTACTGCGATGATTTGTTCCTTATTATTCGTTCCCTGCTCAACCAGCAGCCACCCAATCAATCAATCAATCAATCAATCAATCAATCAATCAATCAATCCATCAATCAATCAATCAATCAATCAATCAATCAATCAATCAATCAATCAATCAATCAATCAATCAATCAATCAATCAATCAATCAATCAATCAACCAACCAATCAATCAATCAATCAATCAATCGATCGATCAATCAATCAATCAAATAAATAATCAAGCAAGCAAGGAGACAAGCAGCCAATCAATCAATCGATGATCGAACTCCTCAGTCCATCGATCTGATTGACTGGCTTTTCGATCGATAGATTCATCCATCCGTCATTTCATCCGTCAGAATCTTTTCATCTCTTGTCTATCGAAGCGGCCACAGAAAGAATGGCGCACGAAGTGAGCAATGCGAATGGAATCGGAGGCCTATCGCATTCAGACGAAAGCGGTGTCACAGCCACTTGCTCTTCCGTGCATTATTACACCTCTTTAGCACCAGGTGATTATCACACTTCGCCCCTACAAGTTCTCGCAGTGCGATTCAAACACGTGGTTTTTCTTAACCAACGCAACCATCTTAACGAGTTATTAAAGCAGCTGCCATTTATGGGGAGTTACGTTCACTGGCCTAATGAGCTCAGCGCTCTCTCCCACTCTCCCACGGTGCTTTGCTTCCAGCGGGCTTTCCGTTCTTTCAACGCCTCTAATCAACTAGAATACAAAGCTTTGCCTAATTAATTATATATACAAGCGGTCGTTGCTAACACGTCTGTGCTTGCCGCAGGATAACATGTTTGGCTGCTTGGCAGCCGCCGCAAAATGGCCTGAAACATTTCCAGCATTTAACTTGTCTAATATTGGTATTATATGTATAAACAGTTACCCGGTACTTATGATTTTACATATAAGTGTTACCTTTTGACCTCTGAAAAAACCATATGAAATTTCAAGGCCACCAGATGCAATTAAGGCAATTTCAAGGCCACCAGATGGCCTCAAATAGACTTCTCCTAAATCCTTCCAAGACTGAGTTTATTTGGCTAGGTGGCCGTTGGCAACTAGATGGTATTGATTTGCTCCAGCTTACTCGGGTCTTTCCTGATATAACTTTTTCCCTAACGGTTCGTGACCTGGGCCTCGCCCTTGACCAAGAACTTAGTCTTTCTCAACATGTGAACTTGATCTGTCGAAGCTGTTACTATCAGCTTCGCCAGCTCCGAGTAGTTTCTCGCTCTCTTTCTCATGACGCACTAGTGGTTCTTGTGCATGCCTTCGTTACTAGTCGAATTGACCACTGTTGCTCGATCCTCGTTGGCCTCCCTCTTGGGGTTCTGGGGCGACTAGATCGAGTTCTGCGCTCAGCTGCTCGGCTTATTGGGCGAATTCCCAAATTCGGCTCTGTCTCTGCCTACATGCACGATGTGTTACACTGGCTGCCTGTGGCCCAACGGATATCATACCGTATTGCTTCTTTGGTTTCACGCAGCATCCTTGGCTGTGCTCCATCTTACCTGCGCAACCTCTGCCGCCCAGTGTCCGACGTTGTAGCGCGTCGGGCGCTTCGCTCTGCGACGACGGGGCAACTCCTAGTTCCGCGGGCTCGCTTGACTGCTAGGCAGCGCCGAGCTTTCTCGGTTGCAGGCCCCTCCATCTGGAATGACCTGCCATCGGAGCTGCGCTTGCTACCTTTGATCAGTCAAACTAGGTTTTATAAATCACTGAAGTCTTTTTACTTTTGCCGTGGCTGGGCTGGGAGCGCCTCTGAGTAGATTTCTTGAAGGGGAGCTATATAAATTTCCAGAATGAATGAATGAATTTCCAGAATGAATGAATGAAAGTATTAATAATAATATTATTATTATTATTATTATTATTATTATTATTATTATTATTATTATTGTTGTTGTTGTTGTTGTTGTTGTTGTTATTATTAGTAGTAGTATTTTTATTATTATTATTATTATTATTATTATTATTATTATTATTATTATCATTGTCAAAGATTTAATAGTGTTGAGGGCAAAGCAAATAAATCTGAAGAAATTAATTATTATATTCATAATTACAATAATTATTATGATTACTATTAATATTATTATTAGTCATTGTTAGTAATTATTACTATTACTAATTGTGATTATTGTTAATAGTTCTTCACTGAACTTTTAATTCAAACTGCTAGTTGTTTAATTAAGTAATTACAATGGTGGAAGTAGAGTTTATGATTTGGGTCAAAACAAGAAGAAACGTTAGTTCAGACGACAATTAACTTTAGACTAAAATAAAATATTTAAAACTAAAAACCCGGGAACAATGACTTAACGAAAACTGTTTCTATCAACGCAATGCAGCAACTAAAACGTTACACAGAGGTCAAAGGCGGACTACAGGTAAAAAAGGTCAGTAGGTCAGTAGGTCAACAGATCATTAGCATCAGAATCCAGTGACGTCGTGTTCTTTAAGAAACACTGCAGAATCAGTAATACTGCCAAGTAGCACGCAATCAGTGATGTCACAGGGATGACTGACTCATCCAGTTGACCACCGACCCTGAAAACAAAGGTACAGACTCTGATAAAAACGCAGTTTAGAAAGTTCTTTCAGGACTTTGGAATGTAATAATAAATAAATAATAATAATATTCTTTATTGAAACAATGCTGTTGGCAAACCGCAACCGGTTACAGGGTACAGTTATGCAATTGAAACAATTCACAAGAACACACAAATGATAGAAGACATAAATCTTAACTACTAGCAGAACAGACAGCCTGCAATACACGGCCCTAATAGCAGCCTACAAAGCATGTCCGCCCTACGGAATCGATCTCGGTACCTCTCGCTCTCTATGCCAGTGTGTTATCCAATGCGCTCTCGGGCCCCCCAAATGTACGTATGTGTATGTCAGTAAGTAAGTATGTAAGTATCTAGACGCATAATATAGAACCTTTTAGTGCTAGCCTAACTGGTATTAAAGTTGATCGAGAAGAAAATTTCATAGCAAGAGCACAGTTTGATATGTGACTGTGTAAGTTCTTATATATGTATGTATCATGTGTATGTATGTATGTATCATGTGGGCATGTAGGACATTGTAGGTATGCATGTCAGTGAAGTGGACATTTATACATCACTTGTTACGAACCAGTCAAGACACCAAGAATGTGCCCGGAAAAGGGAAGAAGCACTTGGTCTACATCCAACCACAGGACATGGACAACTGCCTTATCTTTGATTGACTCCATCTTTCGGGGTTACCAGATCATTCGCCGCAGTGGAAATTTGGAAATTTTAACTATATATTCATTTCTAGATCGAGGCTGAGGTCTAACAAAAGTAGAGTACTTCTAACAAACAAAAAGTATATCGAGAACTGTCGGAGAACACTTTATACCTCTTGTATTAAAGATTAGTCATTCATATATTTTCAGAGGAAATAAAAAAGACATTAACCAATATAGTACGACCAATTGTAAAGCATGTTTGAGTAATGCCTGATTGTAATAGGGCGGCCCTGTTAGCGGAACCTGTTGTTCCTGTGGGTCTTCCCATTATCCCAGTAGATTGTCATGCCTGTCTAATTGCTGAATGTGAATTGTTTGGTGAACAATAAAGTATTCATTGATTGATTGATTGATATAAGTTTCACAGAACAAAATCTGACCAATACGAAAATATCAACAGCTGTTCGATAAATTTACTAGTGCAAAATGAGTGCAACTTACATTTTAGCACAGTTACAGAAGTGCAATGCGGTTGCACTCCTCCGGATCGATGTCATCCGGACAAGTGCAAGTTCGACCGCCTTTGACGGGAAGGCAGAGAAAGCGACAGCCGCCGTTATTCAACGCACAAGTATTTGAACCTACAAAGTACAGCACTGTAATGTAAGAGCTCCCAAAAGGCGCTAAATAAAGGCTCAGTTACAAGCCCATCCAAGCCGTAATTGAATCTACAATCAATAGTAACATAACTAGTTTCAATCAAAGGAAATCCACATAAGCAAAAGACATTATAAGCTGTCATTTAGCAAGTCAACAAATCACCCACCAACAAGACGGCCAGGATGGAAACTTGTCTGCCAATAAACCACCAGCAAACAAATAACCCAGCCAAGCAGAAAGGCATACGAACGGACAGACACACAAGTAGAGACAGATACACAACCAGACAAACATGGAGGTTGACATGCAGTCATACTGACGGATATAATATATAAAAGCCACAGAGTCAGAAAGAGAGATCAGCACACATATATAAAACTAAAACACAAAAACAAATACTAAGTACACTGACCTTAAATAAGTAGTAAGTAAGCAAGCAAGTGATTTAAGTAAGCGATTAAGTAAAGTGATAGAGATACCTGGTGGACAGCGGGCTTGAACCGTAGTAATGCCATAGAGTCTGCCATTAGCTCCAGATGGCAGTGCCAGATCTTCGTTCGCTCTTATAGGTGGTAGAACAACGGCATTTGGTAAGTTGTCCTTCCTTCAAGACAAACATTTAAGCCAACTTGTTACTCTCTGATTCAGAAGAATCATTTAACCAGGAATTCGTTTGGTTTTGTCGTTTGCTATGTGTCATCTTTTCACACCAAGTCAGAGATTTGAATCCAGGTCCATTGCATTCAGTTATCTATTAAGTTATATATTTATTCAAGAACTTATTATGGGATCAACACCAGTAGTCTGAATTTGAGAACCGTTTTAAACTTTGAGTTTCTGCAAATTAGACTCAGAGATACCAGTAAGAAGTGAATTACAGCAATCCAGTCAACTGGAGAGCAATGCATTTGCCACAGTCATCCAAGCAGACAAAGGAACATGACGCCTTTCCAAAAGAAGTGAATGGTTAAACAAACGCAGCAGACGATTCAAGGAGAACAAGCGCTATTATCTTACCCTTGTCAACAGAGTTCACGAGGTCACCGTGAACAGCACAAAGTGCAGATCCCTCTCAGTGAAACTTACGATATGCAGATGAGGTGCAGAAAGGGGAAATTAACAAACTGGAAATTAGGTGAGATTGAGTTCCTTCTCCAGACAGCCAATGAATGAAGGAATGAAAGAATTAATCAGCCAATCAATCGATTGCTCAATCAGTCAATCAATCGGTGACTCCAGGCGTGATCATCTCGATCCGCATTGATCATTCAATCAATAACTCTGTCAAAATCAATGACTCACTTCTCCCAGTCTGTCCAGTAGAGAACCTCGTTACTGTAGGCCAGACCGAATGGATAGCCAGCCGACTGTGACACAACACGTCTGTTTCTACCGTCGTAACTGGTGCATTCCACCTTGTGCGTACCTAGGCAGGTAAGCAGATGGAAGAATAGCTACAATGCAATAAGTACTTAGTACAATCTTCTAACCTACTAATGCCTCTTTTAAACACCGCAATTCGATCAAGAAAGACGGAGTAAGATGAGGATCAGGAGAAGGAAGAGAAGGAGGAGGAGCAGCAGCAGAAAAAGAGAAGGAGGAGGAGGAGGAAGAGGAGGAGGAGAAGGAGGAGGAAGAGGAGGAGAGGCTTGCCATATACAACACCCATTGGCAGCCATAGGTTTAATGTTACTGATTTCAGTTACTGAGCCTGGGCATATTAGGGTTGGTGGCCAGTCCTCTCCTGTGCCCAAAGACAATATACAGCCGATGCGCTCATCTTATAAATACTGAGCTAGTTAGGGGCACAGGTGGAGAACTGCGAATATTTCAGGCCTAACAACTACACGACTGAGAATTGAATCCTAGACTCTAGACAGGTGCACCATTGGTTGATGCCTTGTGCATTAAACATCGGTGCCATAGAAATGCTGATTAATAATATAGACTTCTCATACCGGCATCAGACCAACAGACCAGCTGACTATCATAGTCCAAAGTTAGACCATTCGGAAGACCAAGACCATCGCTGACGATGGTCCGCCTCTCACTACCATCCATGTTTGACCTTTCAACCTTTGGCACATCCCGATTCCAATCGGTCCAGAATAAGAACCTGAGGAAACAACAACAGAGGTTCAACACCCACAACTTTGCAATTAAATTCTACGTGTAAAGTAATAATGTATGTAATTTATTTAGTGCAATTAAAAGAATTAATATCAGTTAACAGCCATAAACAATTAAACATATTAAGTACAAATATAGGCTATGAGGTAATATATGATGTATATGCATAGATTAAGTATGTAGGTATGTATGTATCCAGATACATGTATTGGGATATAAAAATGGCAGAACTTCTCAAAGGCTCCAAGACATTGCTGTAGGACAGTTTTAAGCAGGTACGTCAAGGTAAGATGAAAGAAGGTAAGGTAACACAATGCACTACATGCAAGATTTTAAGGAAAAACAAACAAAGGCAGACGAAGACTAGGCTGGATAGACAATATAAATGAGGTCTTAACATCATTTGGACTGACAATAAGGGGAGCAATGGACTTGACAAATGACCGAGGACAATGGAGATCATTTATTCGTACCCATCGCCGCCAAATGGCAGGTGTCAGGAACTGATGATGATGATGAAGGTAATTTGAAGTAAGGTACAGTGAGGCAAGGTAAAATAAAGCAACACGCCTCTACCACTACCAGTTCGCAGAGAGATGTGAAAGTGGAACAGAAGCATACAGTGATCGTTGTTGTCAACTGAACTGTGGTTGATTGACCTACCCTCTGATGGGGTCGACGGCAATGCCTCTAGGGTTGACCAGTCCATCAGAGAAGAGGGTCTTGTGGTGGCTTCCGTCCAAGCGTGACACTTCAATCCGGTCCGATCCAGAGTCCGTCCAGTAGAGGTTCTTGCTGATCCAGTCGACTGCCACTCCCTCAGGAGAACCGAGGTCTATCAGAACCAAAGCCAGGACAAAGAGTAATTCGAGTCAAAAATGGGAGCACAGAGAATTACATCAAAGTTACCACATTACATTGCAGCATATGTACACCGTGTTACATTACATTAAGTGTCGTTACCTGAGCCACATAAGGCGTCAGATTGGTTATATTTGATCAGAAAAGTTCGGAAAAGGTTATATAAGATTATAAAAGATTAGATAGATGAAAATGCAACGAAGAAAAGATGAGATGCAGAGAGAACAAGATAGCATTTTTCCTTTTCCTTTGAAATGCAGTCAGTACAGCAGTTTAAACTTTTGTAAGCGTTTTATATTTGCAGGACAGACAATACAAGGCTCAGTCTCAGAGATGGCCGAAACAAGAAAACTCCGAATGCTTGGCACTTCGCACGGTGGGACCACGCTAGGCTATTCCGAGCTTTGGTTGGCGGTCTCTGAGGAGCTCAGAGACCAGTTGGACGACCAAGGCACACATGGACCAGGACGGTAGGGGAAGCCCACTAAACTTTGGGTTACACATAGCCTGGAGACGAGCGCATGACCGGTAGGGTTGGCAAAGAGTTGTGCAAATGGCAACACTTCATAGAGAGACACGACCATGATAATGATGAGGAGGAGTAGGTGCAGAAGAAGGAGAAGGATGTGGTAGAGGAGATTGATGACAACGACAATGTAATGATGACGATAAATCTAAACTTCCCGCATGGGGTCCTTCCAAGTATTCCTTACTCTTTTCTCACAGCCCATGACTGACATGTATTTGTATTTGACTGGTTAATTTGCCTACTTCTGACGATGACTTGAGAGTCGCTGCCATCAAGCTTTGCTCGACTTATAGTCTTCCCAGTAACATCCGTCCAGTAGAAGTTACGAGAGAAACAGTCAACGTCTATGCCAATCGCTGTCTGCCCTGTGCACACAAATCAATCACAAATTAATCAGCAGATCAAAATTAATTCTAAAATGAATCAAATATATTTAAAATCAATCTAAAAATCAATAAAAATTAATCTTAAAATCTATTAATAAAAAAATTAATCCGAATGAACTTTTCAAAAATAAACCAATCAAAGAGTCAACTAAAATGAATTTTACAGTTAAAACGAGTTTAATCTATCAATTTAACCATTCCCATTGTTTCAATTATCTGCATTTAACAAACTCATTCATAAATACTTTCAATTAACATGTAGTCATCATAAATAAATAGAACATTGGCAATCAGGAGAAATTAATTGCAGAATAAATGCAACATACATAACAACTTGAACAATCATCAAATGAATGAAATCATTACACAATTAAAAGCAATTAATAAATAACTACAACTTATATTAAACACAATTACAACCTTTACAAACAATTATTTTTATCCTTTAGCAATCCACAGCATCTGTAAGTTCAAATGTGTCCTACCTTCATAAATTCTCTGATTCAGAACCAACCTGGAATATAAAGTGTCTGTTTCCCAGGACTGTTCGAGGATGGACTAAACGGAACCTCGTTTATGTACATTCCCTGAGCGTACAGTAGGTAGGAGGCTGAGCTGACTGATGTTGCTGAAGAAAAAGACAAAAAGACAGTTCCACATTCTCTAAGGCTTGTTATATTATTATTATTATTATTATTATTATTATTATTATTATTATTATTATTATTATTATTATTATTATTATTATTATTATTATTATTATTATTATTATTATTATTATTATTATTATTATTATTATTATTATATTGTCTTAACAAATAATAATCAGTTCCTGTGCTACTCGGTTACCCACAAATAATTGAGTAGTTCACCATAACGTCTATATGACTGCAAAAATAATTTGGGAGAAAGTGAAAGAAATTCTTAGGAGTTTGTTGCAAATTTCTTAGTAGTTTACTGTGAAATTAGTAACTACCTACTTCAAATACACTGCAAGTTATAGCAAAATTCACAGTAATTTACAGAAAAATTCACTAAGTTCCTGTGAAAATAATATTGGGGTACTGCGAAATTCATAGTAAGTTAACATTTTACTTTGATAAAAGTTAAGAGAAAGATTCTGTGAAATTCTTAGTTCACTTTAAAATTCAAACCTGCACAATAATCCTTTGATAGAAGTTAAGAGAAACTGAGAAAGGAACTGTGAAACTGAGTTTTCTTTTAAATTCACATCAGCCCAATAATCCTTCAACCTCAGCACCAGCTGGCTTGTAAGGAGCTTCAGTAGAGGTGTGTAAACAGATATGTTTACCTTTTAGTTACTTGGAACCAAAACACCTGAGGTTAAAGAGTACACAAACTTACAGGAACATGATTGGTATCCATCGCCCTGATATCCTGAGTCACACCTGCACGAGTAAGAGGAACCATCCCAAGCACACTGAGCATTTCTCGTGCACACTCCGGGTTCACGACGACAGTCTACAATAATATTCATCCTTCATATTGATATGGTTTAATTTAAACGCAATACAAAGTAAGAATGGAGCATTGATGACTTGGTAATAAAGGCTCTGAACGGTTCTTTGAAATGCGCTATATAAATAGCCAAGCACATAACCTGATGCATAGATTTCCCTTCAATGTCCAAATGGCTTATTTGTGCTACCTCTGAAGAACTGAAACTCCAGGTGTAACAAATAACAATGGACCACCTTGCTGCACGACCTTACTCAAACCAATTGTCGTAATAACAAGAGAGTATTGTAATTAGGTTGTGCCGCAATGCTGATTCACCAGTTGGTTTTATATCCAATGACTTCTATAGCGTTAGTTTAGTTATAATGCACGATACATCAATCGAAGGTCGTTCAAGGTGAAAAAGAAGAGCATTCCTTCAGCTAGTCTGAGAGCAGTCATGATGATGAAGTCTTAGCAACTTCATTTTTCTAGGCATTGGCTTAGGAAGATGGTTGAAATAGATGGGTTTCAAGCTCAGACCTGAGAGACGTTAAAGAAATGACAGAAGCACAGAACTGGGCAGGGAATTCTAAAGCTTTGAAGCAGTCACAGAGAACGCCCGAAAATTGAATGCTTTCCCAGTAACAGGAATGTGAGAGAACTCAGTATTGTTGGTTAAGGGTAGTCCGTAGAGCAGCTGATTTGTATCGAAATGCATGATATAATGAAGACTTTTTTGACAGATTCTTTTGTAAATGTGCAAAAGTGTGACCTTCATCTAAAGTCAGAAGTTCAAACTTTCAGGACTAAACTTTCTGGTTCGGTGTTTAAACTTTAAGACTCATTCGTTTCAACATTGCGCAGCAACCCAATTTCTGACGTGCCATGACCTATTGGAATTTAATAAAACCTCCGGACTTCTGCAACAAATAGAGACTACTACGACTTCACTTGAAACCATGATCGACTGGTGCCCTGTGGATTATGATAACAGCGATAGATTAGACTAAATGAGGATTAAATTTCAGATTAGATTAAACTTTACCTCTGGGGGCGAGTCTGCAAGTCCTTCCATCTCCATCGTATCCCTCGGAGCACCTGCATTCATAGCGCCTGGAACCAGCGTCATAGACGCAGTTGGCGTTGATGTCACAGTCGACGTCAACGGTGCACCCATCCTGCTGTACCTGATGACAGCTGTATCCGTCGCCTACGTCAGAAAGAAGGTCAAGAAAAGGTCAGTCTCAGTGTTCGATTGTCCGTCCGTCAGTTATAAAATCTTTCTAAATATTCGTGTTTATTGACAAGCTAACTGACAAACCCCACCCAGTAAGTAAAATTGCAACGTGACGCAACAAATTTCATGATCTTATTGAACACACGTCTTGGCAACCTGTTAGGCGCCCACTCATTTTACAACTGCCCTAAGGGAGTGGTAGGCTGAGTCGACCTAGAAGGGTTAAGGTATCGAACTACGTCTTTCAAGATCTACTAGTTCTTCACGTAAGAGTGTTACCATTAAACTATCAAGTAAGAGTGTCACCATTAAACTATAAAGTAAGAGTGTTACCATTAAACTATCAAGTAAGAGTGTTACCATTAAACTATCCCCCTTGAAAGAATATACAATCATCCATCCGTCCGTCCGTCCGTCCGTCTGTCCGTCCGTCCATCCATCCATCCATTCATCCATCCATCCGTCCATCCATCCATCCATCCATCCATCCATCCATTCATCCATCCATCCATCCATCCATCCATCCATCCATCCATCTATCCGCCCGTCCATCCTACGCAGGCACCCACTGCCATGCTGTATAGATATTTTAGCATCATCAGCACCATTCGGACACCCCTCCCGAGCACCATTCGGACACCCCTCCCATTCGGGAGCACCATTCGAGCACCATTCGGACACCCCTCCCGAGCACCATTCGGACACCCCTTCCATTCGGGAGCACCATTCGAGCACCATTCGGACACCCCTCCCGAGCACCATTAAGACGCCCCTCCCTCACACCACAGACTTGCCATGTTCCCTCTGCTCATGTAGACCCAGCACTTACCGTCGAATCCCTCT
The DNA here is from genome assembly GCA_020284085.1 of Aporrectodea caliginosa. NCBI lineage: Eukaryota > Metazoa > Annelida > Clitellata > Crassiclitellata > Lumbricidae > Aporrectodea > Aporrectodea caliginosa. The sequence continues at coordinate 467,654 of JACEVL010000414.1, read as the reverse complement.
CGGCAGCGACAGACGTAGTCTGCGCTGGATGCGTCGTAAAGGCAGTCAGCATTCTGGCCACAGTTACGCAGAACACGACAAGACTCCGTCACAGTCTCAACTACAAATATATATATATACATCAAATTCTTGCGACCACTGTGGATGGAACGATCTTCCTGCGACTTTAACAAACAGATTGTCTTAATCACATTCAAAATAGAATTAACGAATTCATCCGTTAAATTTGCACAATCATTGCATTGTGTAATTACACTCAGTTGTTCCAAAAAATTTAAACTTGCGAGTTAATTGTTTCAGTTCTCTTGAGGGATTATTTAGATTTATAAAATAATTTAATTTCACTTAAAGCATGGTAAGAGGACATCCCTGCACTTAGCGGGTTTTAATTTGATAGCATCAACAGTAGCAGCAACATCAAGTCATGATCCATTTCAGCTTAGTTAGAATTACTGTTACAGAAAAGGTCTGTAACTTACGCTATTACTGTTTCATGTAGGTATTTATCAGCACACATAGCACCTGTATTGCAGGCCACACCAATGCACTGCCTGCTCCCACTAATGAGGTCATAACAAGTACTTGAAGTAGGCCTACATTCGGCCTTGCTTAAGTACTTGGCACAATGCGCTTTTGTAAACTTCTGCATTAGTCATTGCCCAGGGTATAAAATGTCTGCCTCCCAGGACTGTAATGCATGTGCTGAGCTAAATGGGAACCTCCATTATGTAGTCCTATAATCACAGATATTTGTGTGGCTAGATGCTCACCACAAAATCTGTCCAATGTCAAAGCACATTGGTTGTTACCGTTTGTCAGACACTTTTATTTTTTTTCTATTTACTTTAATAGACCAGCACGATAATGTCTCATCACACTTAACTGTGCTATATTACCAGATATTTGTAATTTATAATCAAACTGCCGATGTCAGTGCACAGTCATGTTAGAAGGGATGCGCTCAACTGATTGGCTATATCATGCATCACAGTCATGTCGCATTTTCACCAATGTTTTAGAATAGAAAGGAATAGAATAAAACAGGACACAATAGAATGGATTGGAACAGAGTAAAACAGAACAAGTGTAGAATAGAATGGATTAGATTAGATCAGCATTATTATCATCATACTTCTGCAATCACGTCCATCGCCGGTGTATCCCTGTTGGCAACGACACTGATAAGATCCTTCCGTGTTGAAGCAATCCGCGAAGTGATGACAATCACCTGTATTCAGGCGACACTCATCGATATCTAACAGAAATCAATCAAAACACAAATTATTCTTTTACCAGAAAATTTGAAAAAAGAACAGATCAATTTACAAAACATGAATGTGTCTCCAGAGTTAAGGAACAACTTAAATGTTTTCAGTATACATACAAATTATATCATGTGATATGGAAATCTCAAGGATGCTCTTGGCTTATCATCCTGTGGCTCTTTCTGCTGTCTCATGAAGAAACTGGTCTGCAATCGATTGTAACCTCTCATTTATTGATGAAACAACCTCATCCAATATCACCATAATTGAACGATAGCAAACTATCATGATGATTGACCCAAACTTACTGTAATGACTGGTGCAAACTGACTTAACAACAGACTCAAAATTCCCTTAATGACTGACCAACAACTGCCTTAATGATATAACCGAAATTAACTGACTCAAAACTGACTCATTGCAAAGCGGTGCAATGAAGTTTATAATTTAAAATTCGTTTCATACTTCCTTCTGTTCTGCTTACCGCGACACTGTTGCCCAGTGCCCTCGAATCCTGGCTTACAGACGCAGCGGAAAGTGTCCTGAAGGGGAACGCAGTTGGCATTGGAGTCACAGTTGGCTGACTGACATGGATCCTCACTCCCGCCTTAGGCACAACAACAGAACAACAATAACTGGAAGGAATGTATCAAGGCCAGTAATTAGGGGCCTGCTGATGATTGTACTGAGATGATTTCTATATTGATAATCATACTAATGATGATGGTGCTATTGATAATTAATTGATGGCAAAGAGCACTTCTGAACTAATTAATTAATGGATCAATTAATTACCAGACGAATTTATGAATTATTGAATAATCATGCTAACAAATTAACGAATTAGCCGACATAATTACTGAGAGATAAAAAGTTCATGTATTTACCTGGTTGGGACACTTTGTTTGTCTGTGAGTACCTCACAATCTGTTCCTTTTCGCTGTAGACAATAAAGTTTCGAGACACTGCTAGGCGCACTGAATCGAGGTCACTCAGAGGTCGTGCCGGGCACTCCTTGAAGTTGATCGTTTCGTCGACGGTAAAGCGGTGAGGAACGCCATCGACGCGATAGTTGTGGGCAGACGACAGCTTGATTACTCCTATATAACGACAGTTTAACAGAAGATCGAATTCACCGATTTGGAATGAGCTGATTGGCGTTTTTGCCGATTTCCGACTCCGAATAGTTGGCCTGCTTTTCTCGCCGATTCCGATCCGATTAATTGGCAATATTCATTTAATACTTGCATATACATTTTGTTGACTCGTCGAGTAAAAATTTTTTTATTTACACGGACTTTCAATGATTGCTAAAGATTACCGCAGGAGGTCGCCCAAACAGGTTACTATTTCTTTATTAATGAATGAAGAAATTGTTTTTGGTCAAAATATTACTTTTTTGTTATTCAGATTTTAAGGCCTAGGTTCGCCGATTCCGAATAATGCCGATTAGTGCAATATCCGGCCCGAACCGAATACCGAACGATTAATCAGCCCATCCCTATCACCGATCCATTGATCGATTAGCAACATCCAATCAGTTCCCTGTTTAGTAGTCCATCTCCTCAATTCTTCGAATTCAGTCTGCGTTACTAGCAGTCAAATTATCTTGATTTAATCTGAGATTTTCCAGGTCTAACTCTTTGAATTTAGGGTGACTCACCGGGTCCAACTCTTCGATATTCCTCCCTATAGTCATCGATCTCGACCTTGGCATTGTCTGCGATTCTTGGTATTGTTCCATCGAGGGTCGTGGCAAGTCGGAGATGTCCGGGAACATCCGGATCGGAGAAACTCTGTCGAATCGTGACGGTCTCCCTGCCTGGCTGGTACTGGACAATGGTGGTCCGATTGAAGTCGCCTCCTTTGCAAGAAAAAGACAAAGAGCATCATCAATGTATTGTACTGTATGTATTGCGTTGCTCTGCACTGAATTGTACTGCACAGAATTAGTGTTGGAAATCTTTTGCATTTTTATTATATCGCGTTGCATTACATTGTCTTTACATGTGTTGCATTGTATGTACTGTATGTATGTATGCATTGTATGTATGTATGTATGTATGTATGTATGTATGTATGTATTTATGTATGTATGTATTTATGTATGTATGTAATGTATGTATGTAATGTATATATATATATATATATATTTGTATGTATGTAATGTATATATGTATGCAGGTATCTATGTATGCTGATAAAATATTTAATTGCATTGCACTGTATATCATACTGTAAGAAAGCACTGTCTATGAATCTATGTATTTATGTAAGTAATACTATGTATGCATGCATTGTATCTATGTAGGAAAACATTTAATATAGCATCTTTAGATGCTTCTATGATACTTACAAAACCTAATATATGCAATTTACTGTATTTTGCAGTATTACTTTACAAAGACTTATGATATAACTTTATTTGCTAAATTTACCGTATTGTTTATACGATAGTATTTTGTGATATTTAGGCTATGATTCTTACTTCATGAGATTGCTTTAGATTTCCAATATTTAGGTATGGTGTGCTTGCACCTTGTGTAGAATGTTAGCAACAGACCTTTGTGAGCAAACAAAATCTTAGTCCTTATCTGTAAATGTTAGTTTGCAGACAGGCAGACAGCGTGTCCACTTGAGTTGCCAGTCATGAGCGGTGATCAGAGTCAAGATGGAGTTGCCAGGTCACGCAGGTCAATCGAAGCGGATAGAAGAAAGGGTCATGAGAGATGGTGACTGGCAAATACAAACAGGGACAAAGACCAGTAATAACAATAGGTGCAGTGATTGTCGATATTGCTTTACGAACTTTAACTTAGTTTCATGTTAAGTTCTTTGGCTACGTTACCAGCGATCATGAATCCGTTTTTGGCCGCCGGTTGCTGACGCAGGGCGAAGAGGAAGCCGAGGATGCTGGCGATGGGATAGAGGCTTAGGAGGGACTGTCCGAGGGCGTACTCCATTCGGCTGATGGCTGTGTACGTCCGTCCGTCCGTCGTAACGACGTAGGCATGGAGGTCGACGTCATCGATGCTCACTCCGTTCAGTCTTCCCGACACTTTTCCACTGATCCTCTGCGGCTCATCTGATGAGACGACCAGAAGGAGGAGCAGGTATAAAAGTGAATGAGCAATTGTGCAAGTGAGTATGCGAATGAGCAAGTGAGAAGATGAGTGAGTAAGACCAAGTCAGCGTGTGAGTGAGTGAGCACATGAGTGAACAAAGGACCAAGTTAATGAACAAATTGGTGAGTCAGCGGGTGAGTGAGCAAGAAAAAAAAGAGCAGGCGAGAGAACAAAAAAGTGAGTGAGCGAGATGATAAATGAGCAAATGAGCATCTGAGTGAACAAGTCAGTGAACGAGTAAGCAAGTGAGCAAATTAGCAGACGAGTGAGCAGACGAGTGAGCAGATGAGTCTTTACCTGGGCGGATGCATTCCTCGCCATTTCCGATGTAGGGAGCGACGCATTCACAGCAGTATCCAACATCGTAGTCGACACAGTTAGCGTTGGCATGGCAACTCCTCTGACCTCCATCGGCACAGGTCAACGACTCATCAGACACTTGTACATCTGCAACAATTGTCACCATAATCAACAGCACCATCATCATCATCATAATCATTATCATCATCATCATCATCACCACCACCACCACCAACAACAACAACACCACCTCAATCACAACCGTTAAAGCATTTAGATGTGCAGATATTTTAAAGCCAGTGTGAAACAATGAATTTTGAAGAGTTTCTTGAAGGAACATTAAGAATGCAAACTGTGCAGAATGCTGGAGCTTGACCGTCGGTCCCATTGCATAGAAAGAGCAGCATGATAGTTGTACACGGTGGCTCAGCCAAAAGACCCGTATCTGAATATCGCAGGCAGTGGATATAGACGTCACAAAATGACCTTTATTATTTGTGTGGCCTTACCTAGGGAACAGCGTACCTTAGTTAGGATGGGTAATTGGGTATGAAAGGATGGACGGTTACGCAAACTTGAGCAAGAGGAGAGACAGATTAGAGGGAGTCTTCAGTCAGACGCTGAACGCCAGAGCTAGGTGAAGGACGCAGATGGGGAAGATGGTCGGAAGGACTGAAGGAGGTAGGCGTGTCAGGATAAAAGGAAGCTGTTATACTATGTAAAGCATCTTTCGGTCGCCACATATTATGTTAAAATTGTATAGAGGTGTCCCTACTTAGCGGGATCTTTGATCCCTTCAGGGCCTTCCCTTGTGGCATTCAACAATCCATACTTAAAAGTGCAATCTGATTTGTAATATTATTGTTTATTGTTGTTTGGCTACAAATAAACGATTGAAACGATTGAAACGATTGGAGAAGCGGAGGAAAAGCTCTTTCCTGTCCCTTGCCTTCGTCTTCGTAAGTGCATTGCATAGACTATCGTGTGTGGTGCTTCTGCGGCGGAAGATTCAGCCAGGCAACGCATGCAGAAAGGAAGCTGTTTCTAATGACGACACTAACCCCAACCCTGACCCTAACCCTAACCGACCCTCACGACGCCATTTGTGTTATTATCAGCAGCAGTAGCAACAACATCAAGTCATTTATCCTTTTAAGCTTAGCTAGAATTACTATTGATTACGGTGATTATTATCCTTCCACACCATCCCTATAGCATTAGGCCCTCGTCCACCTACCTCCACGTCTGGAATAGGACGACGGTGTCTCGATGTTCAGACCTCGAGTGTCCCCAATGTGGAAAACCCAGACTCCATTCACCCCAAAATTACTCCATCTGTAACAGATGACAGATAAACATCTCATGTTATAAGTCTCATCTGATTTGATCTAATCTAACGGATTGTACTTTGATATCGGTTTCCATCATTTACTAGTGCATCTAACTATTAATTCCTAGTATAAATACATCATTAATTTATTCTTCCCTTCATCGACCCATCCATCCATCCCTCCAAACCACCCACCCATCCATCCACCTTCCATCCATTTTGCCATCAATTTTCCATCCATTCCTCCATCCATTCTTCATCCATCTAAACCAGTCTGAAATCCACCCACCCATCCACCCGTCTCATCCACAATTCCACATACATACATCCATCCATCCCCATCCACCCATTCAATCTATCCATCCACCCGTCTACCCACTCACTCACCCACCCATCCATCCATCCATTCAACCTGTTGAGGAAAATCCTCCAGCAAGAGTAAGGCCTACTTATACTTGACGGTAGCAAATGCCAACTGATCAAAACAGACGTCAATCACGAAACCTAAAAACTGAGGAAACGTAACATCTACTACGCCATCGGTTTAACGATGATAACATGAACATTTTTTACAACATCTAAGGCTTTTCTGCAGCCGTCTGCTTTGTTGGATAATTTACAATTTTCTTCACAATTGTTTACAATTCACGCATGATTCTTCACATCTCTTCAGTTACTTAGCTGAGGGGTGTAGAAGAAGATCTAGGGATTTGAACCCCCAACACCCCAACAACTCAGACACATCAATATGCATGCATTTCAGTATATGTAATACATGCATATCTAAATTATATGCGTGTATATCAATACACGTATAAATTGATGTCATATACATGTAATTCAACGTCCATGACGTGAAACAACCCAAAGCGCTCCTCCAGATGTAATCCAAGCAGTTATTCCTGGAAAGGTAGAACACACGGACCGGTGTGGACTTACGTTGGTAGATTCTGGACCTCTCTGTTTCCAGACCCCGGAAGTGTCAGGTAGCGTCGTCTGTCGCCAGAGTCGAACCCAGCCTGGGCATCTGGATCTTCGGATAGAGGCGCCTCCTTACCATCGCCCTTCAGCCAGTTGATCCCATTGTCTGGATAGAGGAAGATGGCAAAAGAATCCCTGGCATCTGATGATATAACCAACTGGAACGTGTTTGTCTGCAAAGATTGTTACAGTTCCATTAATATTACTTTATTTACTTTCTTAATATTATTTTATTTATTTACTTGTTATTTTATTTTAATACAGGGTAGAAAATGAATCCCTCTACATTTAATCATTAGTACAAATCCTTGATTATTATAATTATAATTATCATCATCATCATCATCATCATCATCATCATCATCATCATCATCATCATCATCATCATCATCATCATCATCATCATCATCATCATCATCATCATCATCATCATCATCATCATCATCATCATCATCATCATCATCATCATCATCATCATCATCATCACTCTTATGTATTATTTTATTATTACTGCTACTATGGCCACTACTAATACTAATACTAATACTACTATATCATACCCGGTTCAGCCCTACCCTACCCTACCCCACTTCTCTCTCGTACCTTATTTTACTCGCCTTTTTTACCTTGCTTTACACTGCCTTACCTTACCTTGTCTAACCTTGACGATCGCCATGAAGCAAAAGGTTAAAACCAACAGACCGGATTATGTTGGCTGTCGTAGAACCCCACTTGGTCCCAAGTAACGATTATGAGGCTGATGGGGTAGTGGCGCTTTCCAGGGAAGGCCCGGCCAATGTCCTGCGCCGCCTTGTTCCTTAGCGATGGGTCAAAGGTTTCCCTGCACAAAACAAAGTAAACAAGATAGCATCATTAGTCCATCTCCATCCAAGGTTTTGCTTCGGTTTTTTCGTGATTTATTTAATTTCCTTTTATATATTGTTTCACTCAAAGTAGAAGTGATTGCTTGGGATTAAAAAATGAGGGGCTCTTGTTTAGGTTTATTTTTGTTTTGTCCTTGCTTTATCATTGAATTGTTTCTGTTTTATTTCTATATTGTTCTAGTATTTTTTTACTTTGTTCTAGTTGTTTTCATATTGTTTTCTTAATTTATATTGTTCTTGTTTATAGTTTGTAATGCTCTTGTTAAATTTGTCGCTTATTCTAGCAATGTAGCGTACTTGTTCTTTTTCATTTACCTGTGTTCATTTTTATGGTTTTATTGCTCTTTTTTTACTATTTCAGTAATGTTTACTTGCGTTATACTCTTGACCTTGGGTTTGCTTACAAACAAACTTTTCCTTCTTGAGAGGCGCTGTACAATTTGCAAATTACGATTGCAAATTACGATTACAAATTACGACGTGCATATTACTCTCGTTATAACCGATGGGGCGGGAGAGAGTAAGAGAGGGTGTCTCGGGTAGATGGGTGGGTGACCTTTTGTTATCCGTTAGGAACTACACCCTTACGGAAGCCAGCCGCTCTTATCTCTGAGACCATACTAATTCGACTTCGGAAGAACATATCAAGGGCTTGATGCTCTCTGATTTATAAGTATGTCTGACATTCTGTCTCTCATTCTGTCCATCCGTATGTCTCTGTCTCTCCATCGGTCTTTCAACCCATTTACTCCGTCTAGGTACAAAGTACGCAGTATAGCCCATCGCCTGCTTTCCTGTATGAATGAAGTTAATTACTGTGCTTGTCGGTCTGTCTCTGTCTTTCTGCATGCTTGTCTGTCTGTCTCCCTGCTTGCCGTCTGTACTCACTTTTCCCTTAACGGCCATTTTCTTCCGCTGCTAATGAGTAGTAAGTTATCTGCGCCTCAGAAAGTTTCCCTCGGTTCCTATACGCAGTCCAGAGCTGCCTCTGCCTCTCTCTCTCCCTCCCGCAATGTTGGTTTGCATCTCTGCCCCTAGCTGTCCAACCTCTTCTGTGCCGTTTCCTATCTCTCTCCATCTTTTCTGTTTTGTATCTCTATCCCTTCCATGCTGTGATCACTGTGTTCCAGTTCCCACAGCCTCTTAGAAAGACAGGCTTCTTCCTCCGAATAGCAGACGTTCTTCCCACCTGAATGCTTCTCTCCATTCCTACGCTGCTCCTTCTCCTTCTCCCCCTCCTCTTCCTCTCCTCCTCCAGCTTCATTTCCTCATCCTTCTCCTTTTCTTCCTTCTCATTGACATAACTAGGACTTTTCGTTTGGGGGCCTTAAGCCTTGAGCATGGCAAGTGCGTTTCACGAGTCTATAGTGGGGCCGGAGCCTTGATTTATTTTGTGGCTTCAACTTCGTTTTGGCGGCCCTTAAGCCCCAAACCCAACGCTAGTTACGTCCCTGTTCCTCCTCTTGTTCTTTCTTTATCTTATTATCCTCTTCTTCCTGCTCGATCTCCTTCTTCTCCTCTTAATCCTAAATCAATCCAAAGCTTCCAGTGTTAAACTGGAGTAACAGTTTGGACGTCGGCCAAACAGTTAAAAAAAACAGCCGTAGCAATGACCTTTGGGAGGCTCTGAATGGCACTATAAAATTTCCGAACGGCACTATACAAAATATCCAGCTAGGCCCCTACCTGTGGTTTACGTAGTAACCTACATTTCCTCCGTTAGTTAAAAAGATTTGTTAGGTCTGTGAAACTCGCGCTACATGAATCTGTCAGAAGATATGGCATAAATAACCTTTCATAAGAAGCACAATGGACAACGTATGTGCGTTATGTATGTACGCTTGTGTATACGAACATGTGTATGTGTGCATGGGTTTATATGTATGTAAGTATGGATGTATGTTGTATCCAGGGCCTACTACGTATGGGGGGATGGAAGCAGACTGCTTCCAATTTGTGCCAGAGGGGAAAAGTTTTTCCCCCCTAGTGAAATGGATGTTGCTGTACAACTGACAGTACTCACTCAACTGTCAACTGTTGCAATGCATTGGAACATAGTTAAACTATAACTATTTTTCAAGTAAAATAAAAAAGTGTAACTAACAGTTGGGAATTGATTTTGCAAATATGTTAACTAAACTAAAAAAAATTAGTTAAACTTTTTCCAACTTTTTAAGAAACTTTTTGACAAACGTGAAACATTTTCACAATAACAGAGGTTAAGTGTCCTGTAATAATGCAGAGAGGGTCAATGACATTTTCACTTTCAAGCTATGTAATGTGTACTAGACTAATAACAGTCCTACTACAGTTCTACCAGAAAATAATGAAGACAGTAACTGTTGCTAATGCAAACAATGATGAAACATGCAATGTGATGCAGTTCAATTGACTTAGTAATAAAACCAGTTACTCTGATTACTCATGACAATAATGATCAGCATCAGCAAGGCCACTGTCAGATTTGTATCTGGATCTTAAGAAAAGAAGGTGATCACGGGTTTCATCAGACATTCGGCATCAGTTTAACCTCAGTGAAGGAAACAGTGACTAATAGACTATTCATTTTTGCTGAAGTAGCCTTTAATTCATTATAGTCGACACTCACAGTCGACTCATAAAGAATGTTGAACACCAATGTTCTTATTTACACTGCACCCAGAGAATCTATATTAATATTAGTCCTTGCATTGCATGAATGCACCGTAATACATTAAACATATTCTATGCAGTGTTAAGAAGTAATTAAAGGTCACGTTGAGGTGGTGACAGTGTTCACTGTTCATTGCAGAAGCGGGTTGCCTAGTTGTTACTTATGGTAAACTTTATAGCTAATAACTAAAAAATATTAGTTAAACTTTTTAGTTAATAACTAAAAAATAATAGTGAAACTTTGGTTTTAACTAAACAATTTTTTTAGTTAAATTTCTGCCTTAACTAAAATGTTAAGTTTAACTAAAAATTTGCAACTTTTTAGTTAACTTTTGCCCATCACTGTCGGCTGTCGACTGTAATCGAGTCTCTGGACTGTAAAGTTTATGCGTTATGGTATTAGTGGTATTATTTCATTCTGTTTGTAATCCTTGTATACTTTTAAGGTGGTACGGCGACAACACATTTTTGCCGTAGGCCCTACCACTTTTTGTCTGCTAAAAGCTAGAAAATACTTTTAATCAATTTAAACGTGTATTTTAGATTATGAAATATGGCACGAAACACTGTCAATATATGCAAAAAGCGTCAGCTTCTGGGGGACGGAGTCCCCCAGACCCCCTAAATTCCAATTTTCCATACCACTTTTAAAATCATACCGACGCACACTGAGTATGGGGGGGGGGCGAATTGCTTCCAGCTTACAGAGGGGATAGTAGGCCCTGGTTGTATCTATAATAACAGTAGGTAAACTATGTAAGCATTTGCGTTCGTATGCATGTGGCGAATGATGGTCTATGATGTGGAGTGTTACCCGAGTGTAGCCAAAAGGAAGACCAAGAATTACCGTAATGGATTGGATGATGAAACTAGCTTACAGCAAACTGAAGGACAGGGCTGGGAAACGAGACGAATGGCAACATTGGATGTAGGAACATGCATAATGGCAGAGAATCAAAGAAGAGCATGCGGCCATTTATGTATGCATTACATACACCTCCGTAGTAAGATTTTAGTCGGGGTCACACCTTCATCCCTTCGTTGCTTGAAAACTTTCTTATTTCCCCGGGCTGTCACGCTGAGAGCGCCTCTGAATAGCTAGTACTGTAAGAGGCGCTTTACAAATTCTCAGATACGATACGATACACACCTATATAACATATCTACATTGGATACATACATACATACATACCTATATACATTATACATACGTAAATATGTGTATGCATGTATACATACATATGTGTGTGCGTAAATTCGTACGTATGTATGTGTGTGTATGTATACATAGTCTATATGCATATCAACAGTAGATGGCTATTTAATATAATGTTCCATAAGTATGCCTTTCAAAAGCGCTGTGCTAACTATCTAGCCTAAGTGGTTCTGAAGTACATGAAGAGGATCATCCTCCATAAACAAATAATGTTCAGATAATTGGGAAATTTGCCGCCGCAGGGGTGGGCTCACTCAAACACATAGAACCAAGCGGCCGAGTCCCATTCAGAGTTGACAGATAGCACAACAGAACATAAGACTTGCTGTTCCTTCTTTACATTACATTACTATGCACTGGAAGCGTAACAATGAAAGGTGAAGATGAATGAGGGAATCGATTAATTATAATCAGCTGATAACGAACGTACCTGTAGTAGACGTTACCGGACAGACGTATGTCGACGTCTGCGAAGAACGGAGCGATGATCTTATATCCAAACGGAATGATCATGTTACTCCTGTAAGCAGGTATCTCCGTATCAAACGACACGAATCCATTCAAGTTCACCTGATTCAACAGAATTCACACGAAATCAAATATTAAGAGCATATAGGATTATTATGAGCATTATATGCATGCATACGTATACGACCTCGTTGGATCGACCATGTAAACGACGACACAGCAAGACTTGGACGAAATACAAGTAGTAGCAATGCATATATATATCTGCATACATATATATATATATATATATATATATATATATATATCTGCATACATATATATATAGATACATACATACAAACAGAACATACACATACAGAAACGACTATGCTGACCTTACAACATCGGCAGTGGCGTACGGAGTTAAATGCCGCCCGGGGCCGACGGCCCAAAATCCTGCCCTTGGCACTTCATTTCGGAAATTTCCGGACAATTTTCTGTATTATACTTCCGCCAAAATTTCTGATGACCTTTTTTTTGCTTTTCCCTCTTTTTTTCAAAAAATACTATCGTTGTCAGAAGCCGCCCTGTCCTGCGCCCCCGGGTGCCGCCCCCACCCCTTCATTACGCCACTTTTTATGCTATTTATTGCATTATTTTTCTTCCTTTCCTTCCTTCTTTCTCTACTTTTATTACTTTCTCTTATACTTTTTCCAGTTTTTCTGCATTCACTCCTTCTTTTATTTTTCTTCAACCCTATTTTGCCGCCCCTGCTCAAGTGCCGCCCGGGGCGACTCGCCCCCTCTGCCCCCGCCCCCCTACGGTACGCCACTGAATATCGGCGGGAAGACTGTATGGCGAGGGTGAGGACTGGTCACTTGCTCTCATACATGTAGGCCTATATGCCAAAGCTAAGCAATTAGATTCACGAACTCTTCCAACGCATGGGCCGAGGCTGCCTGCGAAGGTTGACCACATGGTTGGAACTTGTGGCTGGGATAAGTTTTAAGTTTTAGGGTTAAATCTGGTGCAACGCCTAATGGCCAGGTTATTCGGCGCAAACGGAGCGAAATCTTTGATGCCCCGATAAGTCAGAGGCCAGCGTTTAAATGGAAACCGATAGCAGAGGAAACACACGTCTGCTACAAAGGTCAAAGTTCAGTAGCTTTGGCATCAGAGGTGTAGGAGCAGGGTGTGAGGGGAAGTGGCAACCATAGCAGGTAAGGGTGGGGAAGAGGAGAGGAGAGAAGAGGTCTAGGTGGTACGGGGAAGGCAAACAAACATGAAAGTGTTGGAGAAGCTGCGGTTTACGGGGAAGAATTATTGAGAGTGGAGGGGAATAGGAGAGGAAAGGAGAAACAAGTGCGAGGGGAAGGGAGACAAAAAGTAGGGAGGAATAGGCCACGAGTTAATGAATAAGCTATCTCCTGCCAGTATGTCTACCTAGAGTCTTATATAGAACTGATAATATTATTCTCATATGGGACCCGTACAGAGCCCATGGGAAACCCTTCTCTAATGCCCATGAAAGGCTGGCAGGGATGTAGTAGGCCCTTGACGAAGGAGGAAAAGTAATGGAAGAGAAGGAATATATGAGAAGAGAGAAGTAACGAAAGAAAGGAGAGTGGGTGGGACGAAATGGAAACAGAGAGAATGTGGGAGAACTACAGGCGATCGGAAAGAAACGTTAATTGTTTCGCACCAGAAGAACGTTGGGCGATCTGGCGATCTCGGTGACTGGTAGGAAGCCTTGGAATTCGAACTCCGCCACTGTTTGTACTCTGACAGTGCCAGTCCCAAGCCTGGATAAAGGAGGAGGGCGACGCTAATGGCCTTTGTTACCACACAGTGGTCGTTAAACATTAAACAAGCAAGCAATTCGCAGTCCGTTTCTCAGCGGTCTGTCAGGTCCTTATATGTCATTCGGGTCTAGACCGTACTACACTCGCCCGTTTCAACTTCCTTTCCCACAGTAGACCCTGACTTCTGGTTTTTCTGACCTTCTGGGTTTCAACTGGACAACCTCTCTCCCTACTTGACACAAGTGTCGGTGATTTGTGATGCATTGGTTGGGAATGGTCGGCTGATCGCGGAAATGGACCTCGGTAAATAATCTACATGCCAGAGTATATACACACACGGGTGCCACGTGGCACTGGAAGTGAATCACCATACAACAGTCAGGACTTGGCCATAACCATCCACCCCTGGATGTTATGATGCAGCAGAGGTCTTGGGTTGGGGGGGGGGGGGTACATGCGTCCATGTCTGGGGCTATGCGACTCGATTTAATGCGAATTTGATTAGCAATGGTGATGACACAGATGCCAGAACTGTTATTCAAAATCTGAATAGGACCAATGACAGAAACCAGACACTGTATAATTAATTCGTGACGCACCACTTCCGAAATTCATAATTATACAGTTGCATTTTATCACTAAATAAATAATTAATAAACGTAGATTAAAGTAAATAAATAATAATAAAAACATGCCTACATAAATCATAACATAGAAAAGCATTAGTCTGACATCAACACTCGCATTATCGTATACGGTAACGATATACATGTACAATTGTACATACACCATACATATTATAAACGTATATATATATATATATATAACACGTGTTATTATGTGCTTGCAATATTTTTTTATTGTTGGCCTCTCGGGTTTTCTGGTCTCTAGCTTTGCAACTCACTTATAAGTTTTGATTGTGCTATCAGTTTTTAACTGTCAATCAAGTCTAAGCTTAAGGCTCATACAAATCTGTTTCAACTATTACCTTGTTACCTTGTGCTGTCAGTTCCTTGAACTCTAGCGACCGTCATGATCAAGCCTCTCCATTTCCTTCTGTCCGCCGTCGCATCTCTCAGTTAACTATAGCTACACAATTAAAAATTGTTTGTATTTTTTTGGCGGGCATAAATTTACGGATACATATGATAGGAGCATAGGCTAGCTCATGTATATCCACTGTTGCATGACTTCTAGTCTCAGTGGCATATATCGGACTTCAGTTAACTTCTCCGATGACGATTTTTGACTACTGTTTCACATGATGAAACTCCAAAGTGTTTGGAACTCTTTGACCAGGGCTATAACTAATACTCTGAACATGAACATATAACTCCTGTGCTTAAATCTTTGCAGTGACTTCCTGGTAATCAAACATTTTGTATCAATTCTGGCTCATAGTTTACAAAGCATTAAATACTGACCAGCCACCGTATTTAAAGTCCGTCTCGATTCCTCAGACTTGTTACTAAACTATCTATCTCTCATCGTATCTCGAACTAGAACTGTTCTTGGTGAACGAGCTTTTTCTATTGCTGGACCCAGAGTTCCGAACTTTATCCCTCTATCTGTTCGTACTGCGTTCAGTCGATTATGTAATTTCGTTCTCATTTTAAGACTAGGCTTGTACTTTTTTCAAATTGTGCAACCAACCTAAGCTGCCTCTTAGTCTAAGGTGACTTATCTTCTGGATATTAACCTGATTAAGGTATACGGCCTGGCTTTTGTGCGCCATCTGTTATAATGCCTTAGGCACTGGCGCCATAAAAGTTACTAGATAATAAAACATAAAACTTCCGATTGATGCCGTGTGTATTATTCAAAAGGCGCTATAGAAATCAATAGATTAGATTACATCTTTATACCGTTAACGGTAAGCTATCGTATTTCTCAGCGATGGAACGAAACGTCAAAATTAAGCCTTGACGTTGCTTTAGAAGCACGATATGAGCCACTGTGAAAGTCTAGTTGCATTCCACTGCATAGGTCGAGTTTACTTAATGGACATAAATCAGGCATGCCTACTAAAAGCAGCAGAGGTTAGTTTAGACGAACTAACACGCGGAAAGGCCATCACCAGTTCAATGGCATTCTTAACCGTGGCGCAAATGTATTTCCGCTCCACACAGTCCTTAAAGCAGCCAGCCAGGCAGGACGATTATAAAGGTTATTAATTCGTCATTATTCGCATCCTTAATTTCTGTTTACACTGTGCATGACGTGTATGACGATAAGTATACATGTATGCATAGTGTATATAGCTACGGTCTGGTAACTATGGTAGATCTATAGAAATATATCCAGTTATAAGCATCATACATAAGGTGAAATATATAGTATATCCACATATTAAACTATATTTGGTATATCTGTGCACTTATATCCAGCTACATATGCCATAATGTATATAGTTCTACATCTGGGTATAGTTTGCACTACATGCGCGGTATATGGACAGCCTGTGGCAAGATGGAATGTGAAGAGCGATGCAAAATGCAGAAATACCGGAGTAATTGATCAAACTTGTACAAGGGATCGGCCCTATGTCGAAAATCAAGTGCCATAAAAGTGGATAAAAAGATCACAGAATACTTTCGCACGAAAATGGGTGTACGACAAGAATGTATAATAGGCTATCTTATCCCCATCACTAGGCCTATTTAGCCTAGTATTAGGAACAGTAATAATATCAGTAGCCTACGTCACTCGGCCTTGGTATCACCGAGGCACGAATCAAATTAAATGGAGGGCAGGTGAATAATCTCCGATTTTCTGAAGACGCTGGCCTCCTCTAGAGGCAGACCAGAAACACAGGATATTACGACACAGATCGACGAAACCAATAGAAGATTCGGCCTAATGATTAACGCAGAGAAAACCAAAAACAATGGTGATTGAAAGGACCAAAGAGACACCGATACTGCAACCAAAGGAGAAGCTATTGGTGGGCCCAGTGGTCTGGAACGGGCTCCCCAGGAGATACGCCTGCTCCCTGGTACTTTTACTGAAGCTTTCTTTACTAAACTCAAAACTGTACTTTTTGGCCGTTCTGGAGTCGGGAGCGAGTAGTCCTCTGGAAGGGGCGCTATATAAATTTATGAGAAACGAATTGTTAAAGGAGAAACGAGTTGACTGCGGAAGATCCCAGGCATATCAAGACTACAGCACATAAGAAACCATTAGGTATTCAAACAACTCTGCTAGACAAACGAAGACTTCGATGGTTTGACCATGTAGAGAAAATGCCTGTTGACCGAATACCACACAATACACTACATACAAGATTTTAAAGAAAAAGAAACAAAGGCAGACCAAGACTATGCTGGATAGATAATATAAATGAGGACATAACATCATTTGTACTAACACTATTATAAAGATGCTACTCCGGTAGCATGGAGTGGACTTGACAAATAACAGAGGACAATGGAGATAATTTATTCCTACCCATTGCTGCCAAATGGCTGGCGTCAGGGATTGATGATGATGATGATGATGATGATGATGATGAAGATGATGATGATGATGATCATGATCATGATGATCATGATGATCATGATGATGATCATGATGATGACATAACTAGCATTATGTATATTATGTATATTATATAATTATGTAATTGTTCTTATATCCACAAACATATCTGTGGTTTTGTGTGTGCGAGCTGGAGTTTCCCTGTTCGTTCGATAACTGCTGTGCCATCGAATGACAGTCATTTTTTACAGCGCAGCTGCGTAGATAAAATCGTCAATTAAATAGTTAAATGTATGAGCATTGTATGTCGACATAACTATAGAGGACTAATTGTAGTTACAGATTGTAGGGAATTCCGTTGGAATTATCATAGGGTACAGGTGGAGCTGTTTCGGAGCAGTTCCCTGCTTTACAAAAGATGGAGTTTGATCCGATGGCCTTGAGCCAATTCGCCTTTGCAGCTTCGCAATTGGAAAAGTGAGATGGAAGGTCCACTGCGTGGTAAACTACGTATAGCCTACAGGCGTCGCGTTTGGCCTTGAATTGGTCGACAATTGTTATTGAAAAAGGGCAGAAACCCTCATTTAACAATACCTTATTCATCGTTAATTCAGAGGACTTACGTAGCATTCCTCCAAGGTACTTGCCATATAAGAATCAACAACTTCACTGTTTATTGTAAGTAATTCTTTCCCAGAAGACTTTTCTATAGGCCTATATTTATCTACCAAGTAAACTTCCTTAACATGCACACAATGTTTACAATGTATTACGTAGCCTATTATTATATGACCTTTTAGCCTAGTGTTAGGACATGTAATTGTATGTATAATCAGAATTTTTTTATATGGCGCCTCTCTAAGGTAAACTATTCTATTCAGAGGCGCTCCTACTCTAGCGATATATATATATATATATATATATATATATATATATATATATATATATATATATATATATATATATATATATAGGACAATACAGGATGGCATCGACCAAGAAGAACTGAGTAGACCGCAGCATATGTTGAAAAAATTTACAAGACCTGCATAAAAATGCAGCAGAACAACATCATAACGGATTTACAATGATTACATAGATATACAAATGTGTAGACATTAAATGAGTAAATAACCGCATTATCATCAAGTGCCTATACGCACATATTTATACATAATACCTAGGCCTATCATTATATAGGGCCTACATATAACTAAGTTATATTAGTAAGTCATAGTATATCGAGAAAAATCAACATGTGTGTGTGTGTGTGTGTGTGTTTGTGTTTGTGTGTATACAGAACTATAAGCCACCCTGTATATCCATTATAATAATTATATAAGAAAAACTTACACCCACGTACAGCCTACAGCTGGAGGTACCAAGGGAATTAATATGTATCAGATTCATCTATCAACGCACACCTCTCGGTCTGTCCTTGTCTGTCTGTCTGTCTGTGTCTGTCTGTTTGTCTGTTTGTCTCTGAGTCTGTGCCGGCGTATTTCGGTGGACCGCTGGGTATATTATGTGCTTTGGCATCGAGTCTAAACTGCTTCAATGTGTAGTGTGTAGTGGGTCTCTGTATTTGTTTGTCTTGTGTCTGTCTCTCTGTCTCTGTCTGTCTGTCTCTTCATTCTATACACACATCTGGTTGCACAGCCAGGATCCAGTCTCAGATTTCTCATAGCAGCGATTCTTTGCAATAAAAAATAAGATGATCTTCTTACAAGATGCGTATATTGTGTAGGCCTATATATATATATATAATATATATATATACATACATACATACATACATAAATACTTACACGCATATATATATATATATATATATATAATCATGAGCCTGTCAGGCTGCACGATAAAGCTCATTGATATTCAGTCGAATAGTCTAAATAAATTAAATAGTAGTTCGACTTGCAGACAGGCCAGTAAACATTTTATCTCTTACAGGACCTATGTAATTGCCAAAAAAAGCATGCACATATACATCCCATGACTCGTCGTAGTCATCATCATCATCATCATCATCATCATAATCATCATCATCATCATCATCATCATCATCATCATCCTCATCATCATCATCATCATCATCATCATCATCATCATCATCATCATCATCATCATCATCCTCATCATCATCATCATCATCATCATCATCATCATCATCCTCATCATCATCATCATCATCATCATCATCATCATCATCATCATCATCATCATCATCATCATCATCATCATCATCAATATACCGATCACCATTATCGTTAGTCTAGTGATTATTTTGCTAGACTGCAGTCACTGCACCCAGAAGTCAGAGGTTCAAATCACCGCAAAGACGGAAAGGTATTTCAAGATGCCTGTCCCATTGGCGCTCCTTAGTGAACACATCCAGAGAATGAGTACACCGACCATACACTGTCGGTGGGAAGATCAGGCGACGGGGGAGAGGACTGAACACCTGCTTTCATAGGACGAGGTCAAGAGCAGGGAAGCCGTTAACACTTCCCATCCATCCAAGGCCGCCTCCTCTCGACCGTCTTTTGGAGTGCTATAGGCATGAGAAGTACTTCAAGGGTCTGCTCTCCTCCTTCTATTCCTCTTCCTTCTATCTATCCGTCGTTATCAGACCACCAACACCGCCACCCTCATCTCTCGCGTCAGTATCATCATAATCGTCCATCTCGATATGTCACTACTATCGCCACTACAAGAACGAAGAATGCGCAGAAGAAGAGTTCCTCAAGCTAGGTATGAGGCTACTATGGGCATGAAGTGCTAACGACTTCATTTTATTAGCTTCGGCATATTAGAGCGGTTGGCCAGTCCTCTCCCTTGCCGCCGCATCTCCCCGCTGACAGTCTACGGTCAGTGTACTCATTATAGCCGAGTTAGCTAGGGGTTCGGATGGAGCAGAAATCTCGATCCAAATGTCTACCCTGGCTGGGATTTGAACCTCCAACCTATCGATTGACACTAACCACAACACTACCACTACATCACTCTAACCATTACACTATAAAGCACAAGAACTAGTACTCATCGCTATCGTCATTATTACCATCATTATGATACCGTTCTCTTCGTTATCGTCATGCAAATAAAAGCAGCGCCAGAGGAGGGAAACATTGAAGACTTACGTATAGAGAGCCGAATCGTTCATCGTAGAAAGCAATCGACGTATTAAGGAAGAACTCGGGGGAGCTGACGTCATCCTCAACAGCCAGGCGTCGGTCTCCCTGGTGGGACCCAAAGGGGTAGAGCTCATCGACCGTCAGCCCCATCGACGCTGAGCTGAGGGCGAGCACGCCCCACAGGGCTGCAAGGCAACTTCCAACACCCATCTACAGATAATCGACGACGACCAGTCAGATATGCTACGGCGCTATGTGCTATGTCTCCGGACAGTTCCAACTTCTGTCTGTGCAGGAACTTCCGACTGCTATCCCAGAGCAAGTCGTTTACTGCAGCGGCGAAAAGAAACACGAGCCCGCACCAAAGGGCCTCCTTCGGGTGTCTTCCTTTCCTCTGCCTGCCTCTCGTGTACCTTTTGTATCAGCCGGGCGATGCCTTAGGAGCTGAAGCAGCCTGTGTGTGACTCAACCCGCCCAGCCTCACTCGCTAATACTCTAGGTGCGCGCGCTTCGGCCCGAGCTCCGTCCGGGGTTTGGGAATTAAACGGCGTGCTTTGTATTTGAGCCAAGTCGTTTGGCTGGTATGGGTTAGGAACGATGCATGTGTTTGTATCAAACACGGCGTTTAGTCATTTTCCAGAGACCTATAATGGACCGCCTCATTAGTGCCACTCATTAATTGGTAAATCTTTTAGACAGAGACAGAGTTAGATTGTGTGTGTCTCTGTGTATGTGTGCCTCTGTGTGTCCCTCTGTCACTCTGTGTGCCTGTTGTATGCGTGTTTCTCAGAGTGACTACAGTAACTGTTAATTATGTAATTACGGCAATTTATTAAGCATGGTTTCATCAAGCTACATATAGCCTAAGTTATAGGGTGCTTTGTAATGCAAACAGCCGAGAGCGAGCATTAAGAGTTACATAGTTAATCGAATATTATTATTGTTGTTTTTAAACGTGAAGAGAAGAACCGTCCCTTAAGCAGCAGCTAGCCTGAGAGGCAGCCATGAGTAGGAAGTCTTAGAGACTTCATTTTCTTAGCCTCGAATGAGGGCTGGTGACCAGTTCTCTCCCTCGTCGTCTAATCTCCCCACCGACAGTGTACAGTCAACGTACTCATAATAGCTGAGTTAGCTAGGGATACTAAGACCCGAAATCTTGAAAAAACATTTCTGCCCTGGCGGAGATTTGAACCCCCGACATCGTGGTTGACAGTCCAGCACGCTAACACTCACCTAAATAGATGCCGGAAGACTGTTTGACGCATACGGGCAGCGACCCGAACGACCCCGTCACTCATTTTAATCTTACTCCAACAGCACGTAATATGGAGCAGGCCTACATACTAAGCTCATATGTCGATATTTCCAGCCATATGATATAGGCCTACAGGACGTAATTATGAAGTCTATATTCATTCTCTCTCTCTCTCTGTCTCTGTCTCTGTCTCTGTCTCTGTCTCTCTCTCTCTCTCTGTCTCTCTCTGACTCTCTGTGTCTCTGTCTCTCTCTGTCTCTCTCTCTGTCTCTGTCTCTGTCTGTCTCTCTCTGTCTCTCTGTCTCTGTCTCTCTGTCTCTGTCTCTGTCTCTGTCTCTGTCTCTGTCTCTGTCTCTGTCTCTGTCTCTGTCTCTGTCTCTGTCTCTGTCTCTCTGTCTCTGTCTCTCTCTCTCTCTCTCTCTCTCTCTCTCTCTCTCTCTCTCTGTCTCTCTCTCTCTCTCTCTCTCTCTCTCTCTCTCTCTCTCTCTGAGTGATGCAAGCGAGTGTGTGTGGTTCTGTGTATTGTGTATGTCCTTCTCTGTTTCTCTGTCGCTATAATTATGTAGACCTATGCGACGCTGTTTCTTTTGGTCTCCCACTGTTTGAGTCGATCTCTAGGCCTATGTCAATGCGTGCGCTTTGAATTTCTAGGTGTTGTTTCTACCGTTCTGTGTATCTGTATTTATACAACTACCATAGCCTCACTCGTCCAGGTTATCTTCTCGCCAGTTCTTACTCTGTTACTCTCTCCCTTGCTCCTGTTTTGTCCCTCTCTGAGTCCTGCTTCCCTTGCTACCCCGTTTCTACCCTTGGCACTGTTCGGTTTATTTCAATTCAATTCAACCGTTTACTCACTTTACTGAATCAGCAACAACAGACATCTTACAGAAGTAAACAAACTCATCAAGAACATAGAAAGTTTCAAAAGGTTAATCTGTTGATGTTGTCAGCAGGACAACCCTAAACTAAAGAATAAACAAATCCGTTAGTGCAAAACTGTCCCTTTTTATTATTAAATTAAGTAACTGAACAAACTGGAGTACTCGTGTTGATAGTCTCAACTTGGAATTACAATTAAAGACTAGACAAAAGAACAGATTCGAGAAACGTTTAATTACTTCGATGTTGTAAAAATGTGCTTCAAACACATGATAAAGATCTGCATTATAAGCGTTTGCATTGCATCTCGTTATCATCTGAGTGGCGGTTGCTCCTTTTTTGAGACTTATTTTCATTGACCCCTTGTTAAGTTACTTGTCCACTAGATTACACCCTGCAGGACACTGACCTATAATTTAATTTGTGTGTTTTCCGACACAAGGGTGCAGTTGAAGTTGTTGAGCGTGCAGTTGATTTGTCCGGATTGTGCAGTTGTAGTTCGATTTTTGTAAAGTGATTAGCTTAAATCAACTGCACACGATTTCATTCTAATAGGCCCACCTGAAATTTATCTACCAGTTCAAGTGCATACCTTATACGCATTGTTATAGTTTTATCTACTTACTCGACACTGCCCGTCAGTCCGTATACCTGAAAAGTAGACCTAATAACTAAACTCTGGGAACTATTCTTGGCGAACAGTAGGCCTATGTATAGTAACGTTAGCCTACGACGGCGAGTACGACGACAATTTTTGCTACAATTGACGAATTGATATTAGGCCTATAGGTGATTTCTTAAAATTTTAATGTACAATGGACAATGTGTTGTGGAAAGGCGTAGAAGCGATGCATCTGAACAACTGTTATCTTGGTTTGTATTAGTCGCGTGAGGTGTTTGTACCCTTTTCCTGTCAGACTAATAAGAGCCTAGGCCGAAATGCAAAGTAGACGAAGTTTGAGAAATTATAGGCTTAGGCCTACTATGAAATTTCTATGAAACGATTTAGGCCTACAGTTAAAATAACGGCAATGTTCGGAGAACGGGAATGTTGAAAAACCTCAATAGGCCTACCTGAAAGGCTGAAACCATAACCTTACGGTAACCTTAAATGACCCTACCTCCGAGAGTAGGACATTGGTCCCGGCCGGGCGCTGCAGGATTCCGGGCTGATAGAAACGTTGGAGTTACCAAGCCGCTTTGGTGACCATAAACTTTTCAGCGGAGGAAATTTTATGCTTAGCCAGACGTCTGAAGCAAAAGTGGATTAGTTAGAAAGTTATTGGCCAGTTAGAATGGCGAATAACTGATTAGTCAGCGCACCTCGGTAGATACACGAAGTAGCCTATGCACCCATTAAATATAGAAGACTGTGGCAAAGAATTTACATCGCAAGTAGACCTATTCGGTGAGGCTGATAACAAGATCCCAACCAGGGGTGGACTGGGCCGCCGGGACACCGGGAAGATTCCCGGTGGGCCGCCAGGACCGGTGATATAATAATTTAATCAATTTAGTACAGATGATACAGGTTTTTTTACAAAAAATTGCGGCATCGGTTAACCGGTTTTTAGTTTCGGTTAACCGGTTTGTAAATTAACTGAAAAAGAGCAATGCATACTTACTTACCTACAGTGCTCCGTACAGCCAGCGGCCGCCATGTTAGATAAGAATTTACATCTTCCATTCTACTTCCGGCGTCTTCCACTGAGTTTGTTTTGATAAAATTTCTTTTAAATTTGTTAGTTAGTAATAAGTAATATTAATTAAATAAGATATGTTACGGTTATGAGTGATATAAATCCGAAACGTAAATGTAAAGGTGGTGCGGAGAAAGTAAGAGATAAGAAACTAAAGATTCTTGGTAAAGATGGAGCTAAATGCCGAAATCTAGTCGATTTATTTAAAGCCACTCCAATTCAAACTGAAGACACCAGCTCTCAACAAACACCTTCTGCAAGTAAACAACCCGACAAATTTTGCAAAAAATGTCCTGTTTGCTGCTTTTCTGTACTACATAAATACAGTTTCTATGGGCAAGCATACAAGCATCTCTTTAGTGCATATAAACTTTTATTGACTCTGTCGTCTACCCAAGTAGCTTGTGAGAGATCTTTCTCTAAATTGAAATACATTAAGAATCGCTTGCGAAGCTCATTGTCATCTACACACCTTGAAGCTTTTATGCTTATGTCAACAGAAACCGATGTTTTAAGTGAACTGAATAATGACACAATTATAGATCATGTAGCCGAAATGGCACCCGGCTTAAAGAAGTTGCTAATACTATAAACAGCAATAATACCATCACAGTGAGTCCGAATAAATTGATTTATAACTTGAGTTGACGCATTCTTAATATTTTATATATAATTATAAATTATATATGCGATTTATCGTTTTTTGTTATTGCATAATGTAATTTGTAAAGTGACCCATGACTTTGGAGGTCACTGGCCCTCGGGTATGCATGAAAAAATGCACAAAGAAAATAAAAGTCATGAAGTTAGGGCCGCTTTTTGTTTTTTTCCCGGGCCGCTTGAACTCCCCAGTCCACCCCTGATCCCAACTAAAGGAAGTTTTGTCAAGAACGTTAAACTTGAACTTCGTACAGACGTACACTGTAGTGTAGGCTATCATGAACTGGATGAACTTGAGGCATTAAACGCCCGTGTAGGTCGTCTAAATCCGTGAATGATTAAAGTGACCGATATTGCAAGTCAGCGCTAATTTTACACAAGTCTACCAAATAGGCCTAACTGCGATTTTAACTTTTCTCCGAAACTTGAACAGACATCCGGTACATCGTAAAACATAAAATTTAATGTTTTGATCATGAGAAATTAAATAATTAGGCCTAATGTGCCAATAACTAGTAGTTCAATCTGAAAGACAGTTCATCAAGTTAATCATATTGACATGTCGTCACCTTTTGATGACTTTAATACCAAAAAGTCTAGAAAACTGCTTTATGAACTTTGCGCATTTATAACCAAAAACTTCTGGTGCGCATGACGCCCACAAATAGGTTGACGTCTGGAACCCTGACGGTTAAGAGTTGGTCTTCAGCCTTGCAAAAAATGTCCACTGATGTCTGGGCTCCCCAGATCCTCTCTAGAGCAGGTTAACGGCGTTTCCTTAAACCTCCTTAACGACAGTTTGACCAAGAGTGTGCAGCTTACATTTCCGAGTACTGAAGCACTGTTTCGAAGTCCATCTCGATCCAACCTCCATCTCTTTAACAGGTCTTCGCTCATCCTCTTGCTTATTCCTCGGCCATTCAAGGGCAACGACAAAATAAACAGCACACAACTACCGACAAATTATGGGCTTACGGGGTTTTGCGCTACGCCAGAGACCCGCCTGCCAGACTATGAGCTTACGGGGTTTTACGCCACGCCAGAGGCCCAGCAGGTCAACTACTACTAACAGACTACTACAAAACAATACAAACCCCATGACCTTACGGGGTTTTAGGCCGCGCCAAAGGCCCATGGGGCCGCTTACTCACAAACAACTACTAACACACGCCAACCACACAGAGCCATAGTGCAACCGTTACATGCCTCACCATCGATCCAATCTCACCAAAGGGCAGAATCTTCACCGCCAAGCACAGGTACATTATACAGTGCTTTTTTTCAGCAGGAACTCATGGGAACTGAGTTCCCATACCTTTTTGCCAGATTCGTTTATATGATATACAATATTCTGCGTTTTACTTACTGTCAGTCCTTGTTACAGTGGGGACTCACGGGAACGGCGTAAATTATGGTTTACAAATAACTTGAAATAAGCAAGGAGCTATATAAATCTACCAAGTGGCAAGTGCTGTTATTCTACCAATATGATATGATATCTATGGTTTCTATTTCCGGAGGGGCCCATATGAGAGAGCCATATTGAGTACGAACTTTGGTAAATAAGTTTTCGATGTTTTCATTTTGAAGTCTAAAATTTAATAATAATTAAACAACCGAAAACCGTTGAAATGAAGAAAATCTCAAGCTTTTTCCAATCTGCTGTTCCGGAAAACAAACAATTGAAACAAGAACTTGCGGAAGGTAATGTCGATATTATAGAAACGACTCAAACGAGTCAAACGACAATCTCAGAACAAACGTGTTTAGGCGATGTAGACATAGACTCGGACAATGACCTGCCAAGTTGTTGGACATTGGAGCAAAAAATAGACTTCTGCAGAAGATATGAGTGGCTCTACGTTAGAAGAAAGAAGCTCGGCTGTACAGTCTGCCGAAAGGTTGGAACACTTGGGGTGGAAGCAAAAATGGGCATGAAGATATCGAAGGAATGGACTGATGGCGAAGTATCTTGTTACGGAGATGAAAAAAGAAACAGCAGAATTCACTCCGAAAGAAAATTTTGCTTCACAAGGAATCTGCTGGGCATCAAAGTGCTGTAAAGATAGTAGCAGAAGCAGAAAAGGAGAAGTTTGAAAGCGTAGTTTTAAAGTCTTTAACACGTGAGAAAACTGTGACGGCTAAAATTTTTCGCACTGCATACAAAGTTGCGAAAGGAAATCAGTCATTTAATAACTTTGAAATGGAAATTGACTTGCAAGAACTAAACGGAATTGACATGGGTCGCATTCTACATTCCACAAATGCATGCATTAATATTGTGAACCATATAAGCACTGAAATGAGACAGAAGTTGGTCAAGGAAGTGGTTAATTCTAAAAGTAAAATGTCGCTGATGATCGATGAGTCCACCACATTGAGTCAAAAATCAACCCTTATAGTGTACTTGCGAAGTTGTATGGAAGGTACTGAAATGACAGAACCAGTAAATTTATTTCTGGACTTAATCGAACTTGAAAGTGTCACAGCCAAAGGAATATTTACTGCATTACTAGACTGTCTTAAATTTTACGGGATGGGTGAAGAATACTTAAAGAACTATTTAGTTGCCGTTACATGTGATGGTGCATCTGTCATGTTGGGATGCAGAAGTGGAGTAAAGAAGCTACTTACTGATAAATTTCCATCGGTGATAATCTGGCACTGTGCTAATCACAGACTTGAACTATCAGTAGCAGATACCGTAAAGGACATTTCAGGAGTCAATAGATTTAAATCTTTTCTCGATAAGCTATACGTCATATACCATGCTTCTCCAAAAAATAGCAGAGAACTGCATTCATGTGCTCAGTTACTTGAAGTAGAGTTATTGAAAATTGGACGGGTTTTAAGTACGCGATGGGTTTCGTCAAGTTTCCGTGCAGTGTTTGCAGTGTGGAATAATTATGCAGCTCTGGTGAATCATTTTGAAGAAGCAATGACTGATCCCACAAGAAGCAACAGTGACAAATGTACATATGAAGGGTTGAAGAAGAAAATAGCATCAACTGAATTTGTGATGGATCTTGCCCTGATGTGTGATGCTCTGCAAGAGTTATCTGAATTGAGCTTGGACCTACAGCAGCGAAACATGAATCTTTACAAGGCGAATCAAAAAATAAAAACAATCGTACAGGTGTTCGAGGAACGAAGGCAAAGTCCAGGCCCATACTACAGGAATGCAACAGCAGCTGTTGAGCATCTAATGTTTAATGGAATTGTACTCCACAACAGAAACTACAGAAATGACCCTCCTATTGATGCAAATGTCTTTTACGAGAAACTTAGTGAATCAATTGCAAAAAGATTACTTTCTAATGAGGATGTTGAACTGGCTCAATGGACTACAATACTAGATCAGAGCCATTGGACAGATAACATGAACAACCAGTTAACATTTGGAGAAACGGAAATTCATAAATTGTGTAGCAGGCTACAACTTAACGAAAGAGAAATCATTCGTGGATTCCGTGATTATCTTACGGAAAGAACATATTCTGAAAGAATTCTTCCTCTGGTACATGCTATTAATACAATTTCCATTTCTTCGAGCGAGTGTGAAAGGGGATTCTCACAAATGAATTTGATAATCACCCCAACGAGAGCTTCGCTTATGACAAAAACAGTCTCGGCACTTTTATTCATCAGATTGGTCGGCCCCCCACTAACATATTTTGATCCTACAAAGTACGTAGACTCTTGGCTGCTTCGAGGCAGACATTCAGCTCTAGACTCACAAAGCAAGAAAAGAAATCGAGATGATTTGTCAGATGAAAATATGAGAAAACTCTGGAAATTGTTTTAAAGCCTAATACGGTACGGCCGTACCAGTACAGGACTACAGGTTAATACATTTTTCCACAAAAACTGTAGTCAGGTCGGTTTTTATTATAAATGAACTCTTTGAGTCTCTCATTTTCTTATAAAAACGTTTATTTCTGTAAATATCCTGTAAATTATATTAGTGTTCTGTGTTCAGTGGGAAAATTCAATTATAGTTTTTTCTGACATAAGTTAAAGAAAACAGATGTGAAATAATAAGTTCCCAAACCTTTTCTACTAGAAAAAAAGCACTGGGTACATATAGAAAAATAGTAGCCTAAACCACGACGGTATGACATAATATATATTTATTATCATTATATGAAAAAATAAAATATACGATTCCGCGCTGAGAGAAATGTTGAAGTCATAACTGCAAGCCGCTTTGGTGCCCTCAAACTTTTCAGTGGAGGAAATTTGATGTTTAGCCAGACATTTGAAGCAAAAGGTGCGCATTAGTTAGAAAGTTATAAGCGGCCGTATAGACTAAGTGTGCGCTCCTCGATAAATCTACATTCTACAAAGTATGCACCGTTAAAATAATTTTCGTGTGGCCGTGTAATCGTAGACACTAGATGTGCTTTGTCACAAAGAATCTAAACATGGCAAGTAGGCCTATTCGGGGAGGCTCATAAAGTGATGCCAACTACAGGAACACGTTGAGAACGTTAAACTTGAGGCTTCTGTAGAGAGTAGACTGTCCTGAACTGGATGAACTTGAGGCATTAAACGCCCGTGTAGATCGTAATCGTAATTTCGAGATTTCTACAGCGTCTAAGAAAGCGACGACGCGGGAACCAGCTTATTCACAGGCGCTTAGTCAAAACGCAATCGGTAGGCAGATAGGGTAAAAACAGGGTGTAGGTTAAGATTCAAAGGGACAGTCAGACGGTTACGGTGGATGGTGTTTACCATTGAAATGGTGAGGGAGATAAGGAGAAGAGGAGGAATCGGGATAAGATTTATGAAAGAGCAGTGTTTTCAGTTTGAGGCCTAAAGTGAATACATATGGAAAGATAGCAAGGTGAGGTGTTGGCGAGTTCGTAGGGTGGATCAGACATTTGTCGTTATGGCAGGAGTTTGTTCCAGAGAGGCGTAACAGCTATGGCTGTGAAGCAATTTGCAAATTTTAGTGATGAGATGACGGTAGCGCGGAGAAGTGTTAGGGCGAAAGAGGAGCGGTTGGATTGCGGTTGGATTGCAATTAGATCTGTAAATGACTGAAGTAGCTGATAATTGCACAAGTCTACCAAATATATTATAACTGTGATTAAGCGTTTCTTCAGAAACTTGAAGAAACACCCGAAACATAGTAAAGCATATCTTAATCATGAGAAATTAAATAATTACTGCGCTAATTACGAATAGTTCAGTCTGATATACAGCTTCAACAAGTTCAGTAGTAATTTGTGTCTGGAACCCAGGCGGTTAAGAGTTTTTCTCACTTTCGCAAAATGTCCTCTGATGCACGGGATGAACTGGATGAACTGGATGAACTTGAGGCATTCATCGCCCATGTAGGTCTGTGAGTGACCCAATACCTCCTCTGTGAAGCTTAACGGCGCTCCGTCAGTTTCATGTTGACTTTGTGTTGACTCGTTGTGATTGACTCCACGTCTTCTTCCTTCTAATCTAGTCTTCTATCATCCTCCTTCTTATCCCTCGGCTCATTCCAGGGCAACGAGCAAAACAGGACTTACGGGGTTTGACGCCACGCCAGAGATCCTTCTGCCTTACTATAGGAGCTTACGGGGTTTTACGCCACGCCAGAGGCTCAGCAGGTCAAGAGTAAACTACTACTAACAAATATATACAAAAACGAACGAGCAAACCCCATGAGCTTACGGGGTTTAAGGTCATAGGCCCATGGGGTCGCTTACTTACAAACAACTACACACACACACACAAACACACACACACACACACACACACACACACACACACACACACACTACGACACAGAGCCATAGTGCAACCATAGCATGCATCAGAATCCATCCAATCTCTGCTCAGGCAGAAAACTCGCCGCCAGCACAATCTACAGGCACCTATAGAAACAGAGTAAAGCAACGAAGGATATCATTACACGCTACGACAGATGAATGGTATCATGAAAGGAAAGAATAAAATACAAGTCTCCTTTTGGGGAGGGTCCTGTTGGTCGGCACCGCGCCGACAAGGGTAGCCTACATCAGGAAGCTTTATATTCCAATCTCAAGCCATTCAGGTTAGCGATCGTTGAGTTAGATAGTCATGCGTTGGGTGCCTTAGTGAGGTAGCCGATTTAAAATGCGCTATATTAAGTGGCTTGATACATACATACATACATACATACATACATAATACATACATACATACATACATACATACATACATACATACATACATACATACATACATACATACATACATACATACATACATACATACATACTCCCAAGTATCTATGTTACCTTATCCGGCTGCCGGCCTCGGCTACTTCCCTTCGCCGGCTACGCTCACTAAACCGGCATGATCTCTTTGTCCCGCGAGCGAGAACTGCTATGGCTAAAACGCGAGCCTTTGCCTTCATTGGCCCCTGCACTATGGAACCAGCTTCCTCCTTTGACACGTTCCTGCTTATTAACTGGTGGACCAAGTGCCTCTTTTCGTTGTCTGAAGACCTCTTTCTTTTCTCTGGGTGTTTCGCACTGCCATTGGAGCGCCTCTGATTGGTGTGCACTGCGAGAGGCGCTATATAAATTGATAGATACAACACAATACAATACAATACAATACAATACAATACAATACAATACAATACAATACAATACAATGCAATACGTTCATAAATAAATACATGCATGCATACATACATACATACATGCACGCATGCATACATAAATGCATACATACATATACTAGCACTTCTTGACCGACTAAACCTGTTCTACCTTCTTCATTGGCCTTTCCAGTATATACATCAGCAAGCTAATTTAAATGGCGTTTTTGGGTTAAGTCCCACTAAAGGCTACCATCTTGCGGTATTTTTTTGCGGTTAATGGAATATGACATGAGTCAAAGTTATGGCAACGCGCCGGAGGTAGGCTAGTTTACTTCGTAGCTAAATGAGGTTAGCTTTCTGTGTTGAGCCACGTTATTGGTAACACTCAACTGTAATGTTTCTTTGTCTCGCTGAGTTTCTTCACGGTTACCCTGCCAGCAATTCCATGGGCATTAGACTGGACCCATATGGGCTCTATGCTTGTGCTCTATGGGAATAAGGTGCTGGCCAGATATTGACGAGAAGTAGGTGGCCACCTTACCACGAAGTACCCTACCCCCACCGACCCCACCACGCACCAAACACCACCCACCTACCCACCACCACCACCAACCAACCCACCAAACCATCACCCAATCACCAACCCAAACCTACCCACCTCAAACGTTGTAGTTGTCCAGAAGCTGACGTGTTGTACTTCTATTGATGGTTTCTTTCGCTGTAGAGTGGTTTAATTATTGGGTTGAATCGTTTTCTCTGGTTCCGCAATAACCCTTAATGCTTCTAAGACTCAATTCATCTGGTTTGGTACCCCTCAGCAGCTCCATAAACTTCATTTTGCTCTCCTCTCTGAAAAGTTCACACTCTTCTCTTTCTCGTCAAGTGTACGTGATCTGGGTACGTGTTATCCTTGATAGTTCACTTACCTTTACCGAGCACATCTCTAATCTCACACGCTCCTCCTGTTTTCACTTAAGGCGTCTCAGGGTCATTCGTCGTTCTGTCTCCTCCTCCATCTTCACAACTTTAGTTCATGCTTTTGTATTTTCTCGGATTGACTACTGCAATTCCCTTCTTGTTGGTCTTCCTAAGGTTCGTCTCTCTCCTCTTCAGTCGGTCCTCAACACAGCTGCTAGACTGATAGGCTGATAGCCCGCCTTCCCCGGTAGGGCCGGTACTCTCACATCTCTACCTTTATGTTTAATGAACTTCATTGCAGAGATGGGTAACTAATCGATTAGATGCTAATCGATTAGCTAATCGATTAGACAAACAGCTAATTCTAATTCTAATCGATTAGCTGTCATCTGAAGCTAATTCTAATTCTAATTGATTAGCAATTGCAGCTAATCGAAAATCGATTAGCTGATCGATTAGCTGTCTGAAAATTAAGCGTTCATTAAGAATGAGTTTAGTAATATTGAGTTTGAAGAATATACTTACTTACTTACTTATCTGAAGGTTGTTTCAAACTTCATTTATCTGGTCATGGCTCTATGTCCAGTCTGCTCATGTAACACTGAAAATTTTCACGTTTTCATGTTCTTCGTCTCAATCATCACTGTGTTTCTGCAGCCTCAGCTGCCATGGAACTTGTATTTAGTTCTGCTCATCTGCTGGCTACGTCGTAAACGCTAGGAGCAATAGGCTAAGTGATGCACTGATTCAAGATATGATAATTGCAAAATGCAATAGTGAGCTTATGCAGTAGCAATGTCAATAACTGCAGCATGTATTGACCGATGTGGTATTGCATGCCGGTATGTGGACTGTTCTCACATATAGCAGTTGTGCAACACTAGGTATTGTAATAAGCTACAGATTTAGGCATTGTAATAGGCTGCAGCTTTATGTATTTTAATAGGCTACAGCAACTATCTGTAGTAACTTGTTGTGCTTTGATTAAAATTTGACAAATTCATGAAGGAAATATATACACTGTATCAAACTATCGATATCTAATTCTAATTGTTAATCGATTAGCTGCTGATAATTCTAATTCTAATCGATTAGCTAGAAGCTTTTGCTAATTCTAATTCTAATCGATTAGCAAATTTCAGGAGCTAATTCTAATTCTAATCGATTAGCAATTCTAGCTAATCGTACCCATCTCTGCTTCATTGGCTCCCTCTGCATGCTCGCATACAATTTAAAATCCTCTCTCTGATCATCAAGGCTCAGAGGGGTCTTGTCCCGCAATATCTGGTTGGCGTAATACTTCGGCCTCATTCAGCTTCCTCCCACCGTCCACTTCGTTCCTGCAATAGACTTGACCTCTTGGTTCCCCGTAGTAGAACTGCTATGGCTCAGGCTCGTTCCTTTGCTTCGATTGGTCCCTCTTTTTGGAATGCTCTTTCTCCTTCTGTTCGCTCTTAAATTCTCTCTGGCAGTCTCTCTTCTTCCTTCGCTTTTCTCAAAACCTGTTTATTTTTCGCGGGGCTTAGCACACTGGGAGCGCTTCTGAACGGTTCACCCTACGAGAGGCGCTTTACAAATACTTAAATACGATACGATACGATACGAACTATCGGTACAGACTTTTCGTCTACGACACTTCGTCTACAGACATTCGTCTACAGACATTTCGCCTACGAGTGTATCTGTATCCATTAGGCCTAGGCTAATCAACAGTGGGAGCGCTTCTGAACGGTTCACCCTACGAGAGGCGCTTTACAAATAAGTTACTTAAATACGATACGATACGATACGAACTAGTCTACCGGTACAGACTTTTCGTCTACGACACTTCGTCTACAGACATTCGTCTACAGACATTTCGCCTACGAGTGTATCTGTATCCATTAGGCCTAGGCTAATCAACAGTGGGAGCGCTTCTGAACGGTTCACCCTACGAGAGGCGCTTTACAAATACTTAAATACGATACGATACGATACGAACTAGTCTACCGGTACAGACTTTTCGTCTACGACACTTCGTCTACAGACATTCGTCTACAGACATTTCGCCTACGAGTGTATCTGTATCCATTAGGCCTAGGGCTAATCAACAGAGGCCGCTTTCTTATAGTTTCGCTAAAACGTGTTAAATATTTTCAGGAATCCAGCTTCTTATTACTGAAACGATTATTTTCATCAATCCAACTTCTATTGAATGGAAAACTTAGTTTCATCTATCAATCCAGCTTGGTATCCAGCTTAAATTTACGGGAAAAATTATTTCGATCAATCCAGCTTCTATTTCAACACAGGAATGTTTTCATCAATCCCACTTCCATTTAGGGAAACAGATTTTTTCATCAATCCTGCTTCCATTTTAAAGTAACAATATCAAATAACCAGGGGTGGACTGGGGAGTTCAAGCGGCCCGGGAAAAAAACAAAAAGCGGCCCTAACTTCATGACTTTTATTTTCTTTGTGCATTTTTTCATGCATACCCGAGGGCCAGTGACCTCCAAAGTCATGGGTCACTTTACAAATTACATTATGCAATAACAAAAAACGATAAATCGCATATATAATTTATAATTATATATAAAATATTAAGAATGCGTCAACTCAAGTTATAAATCAATTTATTCGGACTCACTGTGATGGTATTATTGCTGTTTATAGTATTAGCAACTTCTTTAAGCCGGGTGCCATTTCGGCTACATGATCTATAATTGTGTCATTATTCAGTTCACTTAAAACATCGGTTTCTGTTGACATAAGCATAAAAGCTTCAAGGTGTGTAGATGACAATGAGCTTCGCAAGCGATTCTTAATGTATTTCAATTTAGAGAAAGATCTCTCACAAGCTACTTGGGTAGACGACAGAGTCAATAAAAGTTTATATGCACTAAAGAGATGCTTGTATGCTTGCCCATAGAAACTGTATTTATGTAGTACAGAAAAGCAGCAAACAGGACATTTTTTGCAAAATTTGTCGGGTTGTTTACTTGCAGAAGGTGTTTGTTGAGAGCTGGTGTCTTCAGTTTGAATTGGAGTGGCTTTAAATAAATCGACTAGATTTCGGCATTTAGCTCCATCTTTACCAAGAATCTTTAGTTTCTTATCTCTTACTTTCTCCGCACCACCTTTACATTTACGTTTCGGATTTATATCACTCATAACCGTAACATATCTTATTTAATTAATATTACTTATTACTAACTAACAAATTTAAAAGAAATTTTATCAAAACAAACTCAGTGGAAGACGCCGGAAGTAGAATGGAAGATGTAAATTCTTATCTAACATGGCGGCCGCTGGCTGTACGGAGCACTGTAGGTAAGTAAGTATGCATTGCTCTTTTTCAGTTAATTTACAAACCGGTTAACCGAAACTAAAAACCGGTTAACCGATGCCGCAATTTTTTGTAAAAAAACCTGTATCATCTGTACTAAATTGATTAAATTATTATATCACCGGTCCTGGCGGCCCACCGGGAATCTTCCCGGTGTCCCGGCGGCCCAGTCCACCCCTGCAAATAACTTCGTAGACGAATAATATGTCTGTCGCCCAAATGTCTGTAGACGTTGTCGTAAACGAAAAGTCTGTAGACGAATTGTCGTGACACACTGACACCGTTTTTCCTTGGTCGGTTATGGTCAACCTTTTGAAAAGAAATGATAAATGAACGAAAGAACAAACGATAGAAAGAAAAGGGGATGAATGAACTCAATGAAGGATGGATCTCCGATCTCCTCACTCACGTCTGTATACAATGGATGGATGGATGGATGGATGGATGGATGGATGGATGGATGGATGGATGGATGGATGGATGGATGGATGGATGGATGGATGAAAGGACGGATGGATGGATGAATGGATAGGATATAAAAATTCTATGATCGATTGATTGATTTAGAAACAATTGGACGATGAAATTTACCTTCATCTCCCTCACCACCGTA
Source organism: Aporrectodea caliginosa (assembly GCA_020284085.1). Taxonomy (NCBI): domain Eukaryota; kingdom Metazoa; phylum Annelida; class Clitellata; order Crassiclitellata; family Lumbricidae; genus Aporrectodea; species Aporrectodea caliginosa. Next base: position 431,096 of record JACEVL010000414.1, on the reverse strand, counting down.
TACACATTCTCTACCTCAACATTATTTTTACAAAACTGAATCTGGTCTCCATAGATCGGGGGGAAGGTAAAGAGCGACAACAGCCGAAACATCGCTTGAATCCTCGACATCATTCAAGGCACAATCCTCAAGAACCTTCATCTGCCCTACCTGGACCGGAGTAGCACGACACGGACGTCTCTAAGAACGCCCGAAGATCGATCGACAGCCACGTCCACGTCTTACCAACTGATCCTCGCGATCGCAGGACCGACGACCACAGAAGGAAAGATGTCGAAACACTCGACCAGATAATTCTCTCGTCTCACTTGACAAGATAATTATCGAAAAAGGACAACGAATCGCAGGCTAAAAGCGCAGATAAAATCTCAAGAGAATCGTCAAACACACCAACCGAAGCAATAGACAATGACGTCACTGGTGGAAGATCATCACCAATCGATAGTGACGTCATCTTATTAGGTCCACCGCCGCTTTGAGAATCTTTTAAATGGCGTAATTTATAAACGCATAAACTTTATTCCCATACTGCAGCAATAATTAAGACAACCATAATAGTGACGATATAATTAAGAATTTAAATAACAATAAAAAATATAATATCCGAGGTTAGAAATATTTCTGCGAGTCCTTCTGCCAGACATTAGGCCTACCTTAGAATTTCTGGAAATTGTATAGCGCTATGACCCCCGATAGCTCGCCGCTATTGCAATCAATTGATCATTAGTCATTAGATATTTTTGCTAGATAAATGGGGCCTAGATAGGCCTATGCGCCAGCGTTTTTGGCGGTTCTACTAAATGCCCTCGCTAGGTGTTAAAGTCCAGCTACATACATGCATAGGCTATAGGCCTACGCATACATACAATTACGTAATATGCTGCAGTGGTGGTGTTGGTGGTGATGATGATATAAGTGATGACGATGATGGTGGTTGTATTCATGGTTTTGGTGACGATGATGATGGTGGTGGTGGTGAATGGTGATGATGACGATTATCGTTATGGTGGTGATGATGGTGGTGGTAGTGGTGGTGGTAGTAGTGGTGATGATGGTGGTAGTGATGATGATGGTGGTGGTAGTGATGGTGGTGGTGATGATGATGATGGTGGTGGTGGTGTGGCGGTGGTGGTGATGATGGTGGTGGTAGTAGTACGTGGTAGTGGTGGTGGTAGTAGTGGTGATGATGGTGGTGATGATGGTGGTGGTAGTGGTGGTGGTGATGATGGTGGTGGTGGTAGTAGTGGTGGGGAAGTAATGCGGATGGCTTTAGGCATAGAATTGGGTTGGAGTCACACCAGCCCCGCAGAAGTCATGTCCAGACCCCAGTCGCCACAGTAGTGTCTGCAGTCATATACAATTATACAGCCTACGACTCTGTGAAAGCAGCGATTGCTTCTGCTGCCTCATCCTGTCAGTAATTCGACGTCAGCAATTGTCTTGGTACTTTTCTCTTTGCACACTACTCCAACAAGGGTTTTAGTGGGTTAAAGCGATCTCAAGCACCATTCAACACCACACAGACGACGTTCAGGTCTATATTTCCTTTGTCAATTGCTCAACTGCTCTTTCATTCTATTAATTTAGGCTGTAGCCAAGAGCAGTTTCGATGGCAGAAAATGGATCTCTCAGCAGAATAAAGCATATGCATTATGCATCATATAAATTTTGGAAACAACAAAACAATCAAGTCAACATATACCAAACACTTCACAATGCCGGTCGTTTGAGGCTGTTCATGTCTAATCTGTTTCAACCTGCATCCCTTCTGGCCTGTCTCCCAGTTTCCATGACCAAGTTAGGTCAAACTTTACAACCATTATTGTGAACTCTGGCTTAACTGAAAAGCATCCATTGAAGCCCTGTTTATTATAAAATAATCATAAAAGTTTTCAGGTGACACGAAATGGACTCAAGTAAAACGCAGTACTTAACGTCATGCACATTGCACAAGTCTATGTCATCTTTACTTTTCACAAATACAAATCAACTGAAGGTTTTATAAACGTTCACAACTAATGTAGACAGCTACGGGGTTTGATACAAACATAGTCTTTTGTCATACAACTAATAAGAGCGCCAACTAAGCAATAAAATCCACCTTAAACACAGAATTAAGAGTTCAGAATTGGTAACTGTCACGACTCCTTCCTCCATCCGAGAACAGGTGACGCCCTGCAACAGAGAAGAAGACGTTACAGTTATACGTCTGCTCATGAATAGGAACTGTAATTACAAATTTGTATAACACCACTTCAAGATAAAATATACCAAAGGCGCTCGCAAACTGTGGGACAACCAGATTGCCATGTGAGTAGAGCAAAGAAATCTGTGGCCGACGATGGAAGAAGAGACAGAGCTGCACAATTTCTTGAGATAAGATGGTGCACACCTGAATGCAGAACTTCACTTAACGCTGAAACAAGACATGGAGGTTGAGCATGAAGAAAATTTGTATGGAAAACTGAAGCATGAACATTCAATTATTCATAGACATCTCTTACAGCCTAGCACTGACAGCAGTCATCTCTATGTCATCTTAAGCTAACGTGAAGGCTGTTGCCAACTAGTTTAACCATCATCTGTCACCGCATTCCCTGTTACCCTGTCACCAAATTTCCCAGACTGCACCTCTTTTGTTCACTTCTGACCCAACAATACAACCCATCATTAAAAACATGACTTAATTTTCTGATGAAATGAAGGGTGAGAAAGGCTTACTTAACATCTCAATGATGAATGTGTAGTACTTGTGTACCAAAAGTGACTGGGAAACCAATGCAGCTCATTGTTAAAGTGTTAAGTTACTAGGAAACCCATACCAATCACAGCAGAGTCCCCTCTTCTCACAATGGCAGTTTGAAACACGCCAATCACAATGAAGACGAACACAAGTACATAACATGCCAAATGGCATAACAAGCCAAATGGCATAACAAGCCAAATGGCATAACAAGCCAAATGGCATAACAAGCCAAATGGCATAAAACCAAATGGCATTACAAGCAAAATGGCATAACAAGCCAAATGGCATAACAAGCCAAATGGCATTACAAGCAAAATGGCATAACAAGCCAAATGGCATAACAAGCCAAATGGCATAACAAGCCAAATGGCATAACAAGCCAAATGGCATAACAAGCCAAATGGCATAAAACCAAATGGCATAACAGGCCAAATGGCATAACAAGCCAAATGGCATAAAACCAAATGGCATAACAGGCCAAATGGCATAACAAGCCAAATGGCATGCATGATTAGCAACATTCTGAAGGGAAACCCAGTGGCACTCAGACTGGACTGAAAATGATTACCATTATAATACCACAGAATCAAGCCTTTAATACTTTAAAGACAAGCTGCATTGGTTTCCCAGTCGCTTTTAGTACTCTCATCGTTCAAAGTGTTAAAGGAGGAAAAGAAACGGCAATATATTGCTCAAGAACCTGTTATAAAGAAATGTTGGAGGCAAATCAATACTTATGATAATAGTCTAACACAACTCCTTTCTCATTACATTTATCATGCACCAAAATAAAAGCTTACACCTGAATAAAAAGCACCTTGGATAAGAGTGCCCACAGTTCAAGCGTAGTAATTCGGAGACACTAATAATTCCGTTAGGACCACCAGCTGATCATCTGTAAACTTCTGCTTGTGATCATGCCAAGAGTCGAGATGTGTTCTCTTGAAGGTTGCCAACGTCTTCTTAACAGTAGTCTTCAACAAAAAACATCCTAAACAGTTAGCACCAATACACCTACACAGTTTCATGCATAAGTAGCGTGCAGCATGATTTTGATACATTGATCTTATAGTTGGATCCCACAGATTACACAGATGTTGACTGTTTTGTGTTTTGGATCACAAGTCAGCTAATATGTACTTTGCAAGTCAAATTTTAACTGATGAGCCAAGAAAATTAGCCATTTACACAAGAATTGTAAGTTGCACTTTATTTTAAGTGCAATCTGCACATTTAAAAGCTCATCTATTCTCATTGCACTATGACTAGGAATGTAGCGCACTCATGCAAAACTTGTTTTTGTTAAAGCACGCTATAAATGTTTAGTTGTATTTCTCCAGGTTCAAAAAGCAAGTTGTGGAAACTGCAGACAATTGCAGGTACTGAATTAAAACAAAATCATTAAGGCAGTTTCGTTTAGGTTCAGGTTCAAGTCAAAATTTAATGGTCAAACATTTGGCCTAGTAGATGGCTATAGTACTGAAAAAACTGGGCTACAATATTATGAGCATTGTTTTCAATACTGACTGATGCAAAATAATGCCAGTGGAGAGCTTCTACAGCTCCAAATGCAGCACATGTGGGAGATGAACTTGGTTGTCTTTTGAAACTCTGACATCACTCAGGTTAGCAAGTAAGATTTTGTGAGCTTTCAGTCTGTCAATATTCAATTGACTTGAATTGATTTCATAATTAGTTCAACAGTAAAATAAAAAAATTCATTTTTCCCTACATCAAAGATTTAGTTTAAAACTTCAAAATGTACAACAATGAGGCACAATTTTCTGTATTATTATTATAAGTTATCAAACATAAAATTCGACTGTGGCATTTTCGCTCTGCATACCGTCAGTTGTATAGAAATTCACATTTATTCTAAAGATTTAAAATTTTACAGAAACCTTTCATAAGACCTATTTTCTTCCTCAGTGAGCTTACACATAAAATTATTCAACACATCAATTTTTCTGAAGTTTTAAATAATTTTCATATATCTTTAATTTTTTTTATGGTATTCACTCCGGTGGTATTGGTAATATTGCAAGCTATAAAATTGCTTAAATGGAGGTCAGGCTTCAGTGCATCCAGGTAACATTCAAACAAGCATGAAACCAAAAGCAGACTCAAGATATAATTCTGGAATAATTTTGGATAAGGTAGCCATCTAAACATATGAAAATTATCAAGCAAATTCTTTATGTGATGAATTAATCAATCAAAAATCAACAACAGCCATCTTCCATCTTGCACCAGCAAAGTCTAGTGAGAATGCCCAGGCAGGCATAATGAATAGTTGCTAGTAGTTTATATACAGAAAAATTGAAAAGGTATATTGGTACAAAAATGCAAGTATTGTAAACTTCATTCAGTGTCATAAATCAGTTGGAGTCTTGTGACTGCAGAAGTGCTAGCAAATGACAGCCAACAGAGGATTTTGAGTCCTTCAAGACATCTAAAAAAATGCAGCAATCCTCAGTGAATAAAACTATGATTTTATTAATTTTACTCCAAATTTATTCCATTTTATCAGTTAAAAGTTTTATAGCCATATTATATTTACCTGAATAGGAAGTGGATCATTCAGGTGTGAGCTGAGGTGCATTAGTAATTGAGGCATGAAGTCAGGCACTTGATAAGGGAACGCAAGAATGCAAGCGCTCAGACCAATGACGCCAGCATGTCGCTTGATCAGGTGCTCCGCAGGAATCACTTCATCTCGATTTCTCTTCTTGATCCTAGTTGAAGTTAACTGCTTAAAATGATTCTGAAAATGGAAACAAGAAGCACACTCTTCATACTTCGTAGGTAAAAAATATCAAGTGGTACGCCTAAGTCGTCTCTTTTCTTTAACCTTTTAACATCAAGGCAGACAAACAATGACATAACTTCAACCGACCTATGATGACAAATCTAATTGATCTAGACCAGGGCTGTCAAACCTTTTCTAATGACGGACCAGTGGCCATATTTTCCAGCAAGTGGCAGGCCAGAGTGCTGAAGGCACCTGAACAAAAAGAGGTTGGGGTCTGGAATTCGGTGAGCCAGTCCCAGCAAAATTTTTCAAAACTAAATCTTAAATGGTGAATTTTTAACATACAAACAGTCAAATTAGGCTAATAAAATCTTTATTTTGATCTTCATTATCAGTCAAGAACATCACATAAAACTTGTTAATCCAAACAGTATTTTCACACCAGACACCAAAAATCAGTAACTACTAACAGAAAGTTAAAGGGCATATTTACCTTTAAATCAGCATCTATTTTGAGGTATCCACAGTGAAGGAATCCACCTAATGTCACACCTGCTAGCTCCCGAACCTAACAAAAAACCAGTACCAGCATGTCAACAGCAAAATACATTTTCACTAATATTCAACAATCACTTATGTAACAAACCTTTGAATTTAAGAACCTCCAAAGAGAAACACTAGACGTAACACACTTTTTTACAGGCATATACAGAAACTGCTCAGAAGCATGGTTCTGGAATATTAAAGATCTTAGGGCTGACGTGTCAACATGCATTTAAAAGCAATCCACCAACAGAACACCTTTAATATTGCAACTTGTGTTGGTATTCACAAATCGATGCCAAAGGATGGTGGGCTGAGTTGACTCAAATGGCTTCCTATTCCATGGACCCATCCAAGTACTAAAAGTACTCAGCATAGCTTACTGGTAAATTTCACCGTGGTTTCCAGCACTGTTTCCACAGCACCACCTCTCATCTCCATAGAAACAAAAGAAACTTAAAACAGGAACTTGCTCACCTCATGGGTTGAGCAAGTTATAAGCTCTACTACAGCTAAATTCAGCCGACTATTTCCGCCACAAGTTCGTCTCTCCCATCTCCAGTCTGTTCTAAATGCATCAGCCAGACTAATAACCCAACTTCCTCGCTTGTCCCACATCTCCTCTTTCATGTTTGATAACCTTTACTGGCTTCCCCTTACTGATCGAATTCAGCTTAAGGTTCTTACTTTAATTTACCAGTCTTACTCTGGCCTAGCACCCAAGTATCTTTGTGACCTCATCCACCTGCCGACTTCAGCCTCCTCTCTTTGACCACTATGCTCAATTAAACGGCATAATCTCCTTGTTCTGTGGGCAAAGCCTCTAAGGCCAAAACTCGAGCTTTTCCCTTCATTGATCTGCACTATGGAATCAGCTCTCTCCATGGACATGTTCCTCACTGTTGACTAGTACTCGAAGTGCCTCTTTGTGCTGTCACAAAACCACTTTCTTTTCTCTGGGTCTTCGCACTGGGAGTGCCTCCGATTGGTGTGCATTGCGAGAGATGCTTTATAATTACATAAATACAATATAACACAGACCTTCATAAATTACTATTCCAAACTACAGAAAATGAATTTTCTTAATTACTTATGTAACTCTACAGATAATGATTTAGGTTACCTCAAGCTGTTCATTACCAAGCAGAGACAGGACGGTGTTACGAATGCGAGCAATCACTGGTGCATCTTGTAGGAGAAAGAGATTGTTAAAGACCATCACTTGAAGATATCCAAGAACAGCAACACGGCCATGCCAGGAATTCAGACGAGACACCTGTCACCAGAAGTGAAACAAGTTATTATTATTATTTACCCAAGGTATGTGTAATCCCTCAGGAATAAAAAAAATTACACTACGAGCAATGAAGGGTATCTGGAAAATCAGGGCTCATCCTCTGCAACATCACCATGTCCTTTGCAAAATCAGCTTATATGTTTATATGGAATCTTAATTTTACCACTCTGTGAACTGTATTGTCTAATTCTAATTGCTGGAACCTGGTGGCTCCTGTAAGCCGCCAAACTCAACTGATGCTGCTTACGAGCTGAAGAATACAGTGCACATAATCCCAGCCGTTAAGGGCAAAATTTCTTATGTTCTATTGCATTAGGGCCATTTTTATTGCCTAACTCACAGACAGCAGTAGAGCAGATCAAAAGCAAAATCATATTCATGATGTCTAATGCTGAACGTGTAAGTGCATGTAAAAGTGATTTAAGTTATGAAACGCCATCATTCAAAGTCCACTTTAAATGGCCAACAGTTGTTCAATACTGTGAAATGATCCTGTTCAGATAATAATAAGACTGAACTCGCTACCTCTTCAATGGCATCCAGGGAAGGTGCAATAAGGTCAGCGGTTAGCATTGACTGTGACATATATCCCAATGTAAGTATACACTCTCTTGTCAATTCTGGGTCCTTTGTCTCACTTTCCAATAAACAAATCTGTAAAACAGAATAGGAATCAACAATAAATACCACACCATGCCATCATATTGACCAAAATTAAAATTAAAATTTTGTTATGGCCCCTATCAAACACAAATCCACACCTCAGATTCAGATTTACTCACTTTGCACGTGTAACAAGTGCTTTAAATAAATAAATAGTGTTTGGGGTAGTTATACCTGTAGGTGTTTAAATGCATACTGCTGATTAATTAATAATTCTGATTAAGTTTGTTCCTATTGTTTTATGATTTTTGAGGAAAATCATCAAACTGCTTCATACATTTCTTAGTAAGGGGATTTAATAAAGCCATAGTTCATTCAAGTATTTATATAGCACCTCTTCAAGGAAACTACTCAGAGGTGCTCCAATAGTTATTATGGGACGACAACAATAACCTCGCAGGAAGGCCTAAAAATTAACAAAGACTTGTCAAGACAACTGATTCACACAAGTTGAACAGTGAAAATGAAATAAAACTGTTCAACTGTGAGTGTCAGCCATTAGGGTGATGCCACCATCTGCAACAGAATTTGCACTAGCCATAAATCTGCACTACTACACCATGGACAAACTGTAGGGGGTCGTTTATTAATTATGTCAACAAATTTTAGGCAGTTTTTGACTCCCTCCCCCCCCTTTGTCAACAACTGTCAAACATTGACGGACCCCCTAAAAATTATGTCAACAATCCCAGAACCCCCCCTACAAAAAAGAAACACAATGGTTCAATACATGTAGAATCATTTTTTCAAATTTTTTTACACTATAAAATGCAATCTCGAATTTCAAAATATATGAGTTTAGTTTATTACCAGCTTTTTAGTAGTATTAAACATTAAGCACTTTATACATTTTTAGCATTACTTAATGTTTTCGCTACCATTTTGAAGGGTCTGTGATGATTCATTGGAAAAAATTTGTTGACGTCAAATTGTACCGAACCCCCCCCCTTGTCAATAACTGTCAAACTTTTCCAAACCCCTCCCCTATTTTGTTGACATAATTAATGGACGACCCCTAGGATATTCTACACATTAAAATACAAACCACTGGAAGCAGTCGGAGTACTTCTGGCGTTCCTGCTTGAAACATCCGATGGTACATTCCTTGCAGGGTTTTCAAAACTAAAAACAGCAATTATAATTTTGAGCAAAATGCAAATAATTAGTTTATTTAACATCATTGGTAAATCCAGAAGTTTACACAACGAAAGAGTGGAGGATATGGGGCATGGGGATTTATCTCAGTAGGGTCCAGAGACAAAGCCTTGATAAGGAAGGATCAAAATCTCCTAAGGCTGAAAGCATTTATACAGTTAAGAAATAAAGCTTTTAGTGGTTTTTAAATGTTTACATCAGTATTTTTAAAACTTGACTGCAAGCTAGAAAGCTCAAATGTTCTGAATCACGGTGTGAAACTTTAGTTGGGGCTAGAAACTTAGGATGTGAAACCCTAGAAACTTAGGATGTGAAACCACAATATTGTTCAGAGGCATCAAGCACCATTGGGTAAAAGGCATGAAGTGTTCAATGCTTTCTGAGAAACCATATATTTGTCTTAGACAAAGTCCCAATCACCAAAGAGCTGCTGAACTTATGTTGAATAGCAAAATTTGTGCATAGTCAACTTACAGCTGTGGTCAAATTAAGGCTGAAATTTTGAATTTGACATGCATACATGAATACACACACAATGTATTAATCTTTTGAACATTTTTACTGAAAATTTAACTGTTAAGCAGTAATTTAGGACTGAGGGTTTGCCAGATGAGTAAAATCTTTCTTCACTGAACGCCTTAATGATCAAAGGTGGGGTGAATAACTTTTCATCTAGTCGTTACGCTCCCCAACAGGTTTCAGGGTGAAGCCCTCACCGCTAAAGGTTCCATGGCAAAACCTTGAACAATTTCTGTTGACAATTTATTTTTAACTGCTGGATGGGAGATTAAAATCATAAAGACTGGGGTGCTTGAGCTTTGACTGGGAGAGTTAAACCATCTATAGAAACCTGGCAAACCCAGAACTTCAGCCAAAAATTGTCTGTAGCCAATAAAACGGAAAGCATAATTAAATATATTATAGGTAATATGCATATGCATATCATATATGTTTTACACTTATACATTGCAATTAGTAATAATTAATTATAAGCAATGTAGCACAATCAAAGCATGCACCCACTTCAGCCTAGATGTACCTGTTTCAGTTCACGTTTGGGGAAAATATTCGCACATAATTTCTCTGTCAACCAATTCTGCAATTGATTTCGCTGTCAGTATTTTTTTTGTTAGTCTCCACAAGGACATATGACAGGGACATAAGACAAGGACATATCTATGACAAGGACATATGAACAGAGGCAAAACAACCAGCTGAGCTAAAGAAATAGAGATATAAATCCCCTGCCACCACTTTTTGGTGCTAACAATATTACACTGATCCAGAATTGACAGTTGTTTTCTTACTCGTTTTACAGAGATTAATCAGGCTCTTTCTTTCAGAGACTTCAGACGATCCATTTTCATTCCCATTAACATGATTTGCAGCATTCTCAGCAGCACCCTCAAGTCCTGCCTTAGCACTGCCAGCAGCATCCTTAAGTCCTGTCTTGAAATCATTTACATTCATCGGTTCAGGAGACGCGACACCGACTGGCAGTGGTAAAGTTTCCTCGGCAGATGACACCACTGCTTCTGCTGGATCCGTGTTCTCTGAATCCTCAGACAGTGTTTCCCTGAGAGGGTCAAGCAGTGGCAGAACAAGGCGGATGAATGCTGCCCGTCCGGGGGATTTGGTTGGCAACGAGTTTGGCAACTTGACATCATACAGGAACAGGTTCACAAGGGTACTAGATGGCAAAAACAAATCAAAACGTCAAGCATTAAGACCTCTAAACAAACACATCCTTAACTCTGGCAAGTGAATGAACACTTTACAGCTACATCTACTACATCAAGTAAGTTTACCAAGGAATATACAGTGTTTAAGCAGGAGAACACCACAGTGGATGAACAGTGCTAGCAAGTTCTTAAAAGAAAATAAGAATAATTTTATCAGAATACAGATGGTATATCATACCTAAGTTGCCAAGTAAACTAAGCAATAACTGCCCAAATATGGTTGGACACAATTCAGCAAGAAAAGTAGGAGTTGCAGTGCTGACCCCAATGTACACCACACAAGAAGTAGAACATGTAGTGTAACTGAAGCTTAAAAAACTATTCTGATGACCATATTTCAGTTTGTAGCTTACTGAAAATGCAGCGGAAAAATCTTGAGGACTTGTGTATTAGACATTGGCACGATAAAAGTTAGTTAATTAACTTATGCTTGGTTATGGGGTGGACTAGTGTTAGTTTGGGCATAGTACACAGACTTCATCATGCAAACCAAGTCTGGAACTAGCAGTTACGCTGTCATCATGCAAACAGGCCATACACAGCAAGGTAGCATATGCTGCAGACTTCTGTGGTCGTCATCATTCCCATCACCAATGAAACGTAGTCCAGAAACTCATCATTCCTCATCCTCACTGCAACATGGACTGGGAACCCTAAATGTGGTGATAACTCCAAACTCTAGAAGAGAACTCTTCATTGGGCTTGCCTTGTCTTGATGCCTCTAGCTACCCGAGTACCGTACTGTCGGCTTTCTGACGGAGTTTTTGTTCTTAACATCATTTAGCCTACAACAGTGCCTTGTACCGGCAAGTACCTGTTATAGGGTACTTATAAGGAAGGCACTTAATATAACATTCCTATTGGACAAACAATTCAAGCAGAATATAAAAACAGCCGTAAATAATCAGTTTGAAAAATGTGGCATGGTACCTTCCAAGTCGATCTCGCACATTTTTAAACGGATGACTAAGGTACTGCAGGAAGTAATCATAAAGCAGATGAAGGACTTCTGGCACGCGCCACTCCTGCTGTGAAATGATGGCTTGAAGGAGGTAAATGCGACTACAGACAACAACAAAAAATTCTTTGTTAGAATTAAGCCAGCCCTGTTATGTTTCAGTTTAATGCAAATACATTCAAGATTACATTGGTTCAAGAACTGTAAAACACCTAAGACTGATGATCTGAACATGTCAGTTGTGGCATCCTGGAAGGCATTCGATGCTCTGCACTTTGGAGATATGGATCATCTGCAATTTTGTCATAAGGTCAGTTTGGCTGCTCTTCAAGATGTGAATCCTCTGTACATTGTCTACAATGGCACTGATCACACCCCAGCCAATGGAACAAAGGCAGATGCAAGTTGTGTGGCAACTCGAATGGTGTGCATTGTTATGGTCACAACATTGCTTTCAGGAAACCATATAAAGTAATAATACATGTAGTACTAGCACTGTTGTCAACTCTAAATAATCTACTACTGAATGTAATTAACTTTTGTTTTGTTGAATTACAGACATGATGAACAGGCCTGTTGTGATGCTTACTGTTAAAAAATATATAGTTACAAAGACTAAAATGAGTGCTATACAGAGCAGTAGCACAACCATTCGACTGTCAAGTAGGTGGTATTAAGGACTAGAATTGAATTATAGAGCAAGACATGAACAGATAAACAATAGGCTTATATAGAGAAGTTCTGATAAAAACAGTCTCCTGTCAGAACTCATTCACTCTCTGAAATTTGAAGAATCAACTTGTAGCATTGAAAGGGGCACAGAATTGAAATGAACTGATCGAGTAACTAACCTTGAGTCACCAAATGAACCACCTTCTCCATTCAAAGGATTTTCCATCATCAACTCTATCAACGGACTAATCTTTCGTGGATCTTGATTTTCCTGTTAAGACATCAACGCATAAAACATAATATATTAACTCCATTGGATTCAGTGTCAGATCAGTGTTAAATATTACAAAATCAAATAACAGATTATCTGCAAGTTAATGTTCACATGAATTTTATAAAAGACCAAAGCATTCAAAACAGCCAAAGAAATCCACACCATTTTTTATTGTAATTCTATCAGAAGAATCAGCCAGAGCTTCTCTCGGCTCCTACAGCATTCATGATTTCACAGTAATAGTCAAAGAAACAAATGCCTGCACAAAGGAAATTCAAAAAAAGATCTAGCTTCTCAGTACAACAGCACAATTCATTTCTTGGCTACAGCACCGTGAATGCAAGCAAATATTTACCGATGCAGTGGCAAAACACGTGCCCCAGTCACCGATCGACTCAACCGTAAAGTTGGAAAGAACAGTTTTCATCTGTGGGATCAACCAGTTCCACATTGACCGACGCTGAAAAACAGAAAGATCACAGTCTAATGGACAGAACTGTCAGCAATTTAGCAAAGAAATATTGCCAATATTTAAACATACTAATACACCATTACACTAGTATGTTTTCATATTTAACTTCTCATAGGTGCTAGGCCAGCATCCCTGTGTATTTGGCCAGGCAACCGCACATGGACGTGGCAAAGATAATAACCATCTGTGTGTGCATGCATGTTTGTTTGTATGTATGAAACACAGGAAGAAAAAAGTGAGAGATACAGAGGAAAGCAGATCTATAACTGAGAGAAAATTTAAAAAAAGACAGAGACAGAAGGGCAATTCAAATAAGGAACTGCATGCCAGTGTAAGACCAATATAGCATGACTTCTCATTATAAGCTTGAAGAAGCAGACCTAGAAGGCAAAAGTGCAGGTATGAAACTAACATGTAGCAGTAGCTATTTGATGACCTCATATAAATAAATTGCTTGCAGTCATCTTGGAGATGGCAGAGCATTTAAATCAGTCAACTAGCATATATCCAAACTGGGCATCAGCTAGTTGGGTCCACCCGTTTGACCACAACTTTGATGTTATGATGTTGATTGATCATGCAATCTCTGTCCAGCCTCCTCTCTTACACATTGGCCCTAGATGCCACAAGAGACAATGGAGATATAAAGCAATCCTTAGAATGAAGGCTGACAATCAAAATCAAATGGTAACACGTGAAGGACAAGAAACAACAAGTACCGCCTTGAAATGTATTGCTCAACCCTTTTCTTCCTTTATTGCTCAATTGTAAAGTGTACAATTCAATTGTTATGTTGTTTTTGTGGGCAAACATCAAAATGCTGTACTCTTCATAAGCTGACCATAATGTGCAGCAAATATCAGAGAAAAGAATTATTAGTACTAATTGTTAACCAGCAGTAGCTTACTTTGGCAAAGCCCCAGTGCTTGCTGCCACGCACAAGTCCAGATATAACCTCAGCTGCACATCTTTGACTGGTTTCATGTGTGCTGTGTGAAGTATCTGCCACAAGTCTTTCCACATGAGGTGCTAGGCATGGAAGTACTGCATCATCAAAATTTCTAAACAAACCCTGGAAGACAACACAGCAGCGTTAATACATACCAGTACATGACATATTATAAGACATACCGGATATATAAAAATTACATGTTTTACGTCACTTACCCGGTACACTGCACAGCTTCCATACAAGCAGAAATTTATATCTACTGTGACAAAGACAGTCAATTAAACTCCACTAAATAATAAGTTCCACCAAGGTCGTGCCTTCCGCCTGGATACATATAGCTTTATAACTTAACTCCACCTCTGCTGACATTGTTCAGTATCTACCTGTCACTTTCAAAGTAGTTCAGCCTAAAAAACTAATTTTTCATATGAGTATCTTAGCCCGATTCACCAGCAACACAAACCTTGAAAAGACTGAACAATTTCTCATGAAAGCGGTCCTTTCCTTTGTTCTCCTCGAGTGTCATAAACTTTATTACGACGTCAACAAACTCTTTATTAGTAAACGCCTCATAGAGTGGTTGTTCGTCAGCTGCAAGTTCCTCAAGCTTACGTCCAAGTGGTGGCTGGTCAGACATTGGAGCATAGACCGTCATCCGTCTGTTGAAAAACAAAATATCTCATACAAACATAGACCATCTGAGAAACAACAATAGAATACTAACTGGTACAACGGCATCTGTCTATGCAGCTAAAACAACATGCCCAGCGCTAATCTTGCAAAAATTACACTTATATAACAAGGAAAAACCACGAACACTTAATTTAAAAATGAAAAGTTGACAAAAATCGACATCATATTTCTAACAACAAAAACAGAATTTAAAAGCTCTTACTTGGGCCAGCAGTAATAGCCCCAGTGTGTCTTCTCTACAAAGACAGACTTCTGCCATTTCTCTTCATCCGATGGAACGCTGTCTCGTGTATAATGGAGCCACTGATTGTCTGGTCGATCCCCTGGCTGAATGACGTTTGAGTTCACAGGTGGTGGTACATTGCTCACTGCATATGGGTCGATTTCTATCTGCTTGTGTTTCCGCTTCTGCTGCTTCAGTATGGCACACACCCCTGCCACACAGATCTATAAACCAACATAAAGATGACACCATGTGAGACGTGCTTCTTACTTGTATACAACCATGAACACCAACAGGACTATCAATTCAATCTGTATATACACGAGAAATGTAACTAGGAGGAAGAGTAATGGCCAACTTTTGTTGTTTTACATGTGGCATTTCTCTTGCACTGATATTGATATAAATTCTTATACTGTGAAGTTTCGTTTACATTATTTTAGATTAAAAATGTCTTTGATGAAAATACACATCTAACATAAAATAACCAACTAGTGCTAACCTTAACAGCCAAAAAGATGAAAATTTGAAACTCATAATCAAACTCTAAGGCAGTTAAGTAAACTTATTACAGAGAACTACAATCTACATGTATGACATTAACACTTCTAAGAATAGGCCCTAACTAAATATGAGCATAATAAACCAACCCACACTAGAGCTAAATCTTAGTAAACTATCAAGCACAATGTTCACTTTAAGACAGAAACAAACGTTAACAAACCTTTCTGACATTTAACGAGGAATTAATCATGTTCTGCACAAACAGGCGAACACCCGAAGATGGAAGCCGAATGTCACATCTGATCAGAAGAGTAAGCATCTCAAGCGAAACCTGGTGAAATCTCCATCCACTACAAAAACCATAATCATAAACAATCCAGTCCAGTGCATATTATACATTACAGGTATATATATTATTTCTACCAGTGCAGTGCAAAACAGACTGAAACGCTTCTAACCAGCCAACAAATCATAAGAAAAAGAAAAACGATGAAGAAGAAAGTCAAAACATTTTACTAAATGGCTTTAGCTCTAGTGACATCATTAGCCAAAATATCAGTTCCCATTGTTCCCTCTCAGAAAGATTCGTAACAGCTGTTGTGCAAATCTTTATTCTCTTCTACAGAGACAATTCTCCAAAGCCATTAACCAACTTTAGTTGAAATCTTTAAGTCACAACGCTGACCAGTAGCAAACTAATAATTTGTATTGGAATATAAAAAGCCATGCTGTGCTATTACTTACAGATTTCCAGAGTTGGCCAGATTCACTAAGCTGTTCACCAACTGATGGTAAGACCTATAACAAGAACTATGCATTTTCACCAATGGTTCCGCTACATCACACAAGACAAAAATACTAGATTACTGAAACCAATAAACCAGGTGGCTGTCTACAGAAAAAGAGATACAAAACAGAAATTGGAACTGAGAAACAGCTCAAGAAACATTTCATCCTACCTAAGTCATACCTTGTTAGCTCTTTATACTGCCTTGGTTCAATACCTCTGAAAGCAGGACTGGATTTGTGAAATTTGGCTGGGCAGTTGACTGGTTGCAAGAACCCAAAGTTCTCCAACTGGGGTCAACACATCTTCTTTAAATTTCTATTGAAATTGTTACTTTCATTTGTTAATTTGTACTTAAATGACTGCAGGTGCCAGATGGTTATAGGCTGTTCCTAGCAGAAGGTCCAAAACAGGATAAGGCATGGGCGCATTTAGTAGGGTTTACGGGTTCCAACTCCCCGAATAAATTGCTGAAAGGTGTCAATGTTAATATGCTTTTATATGCAAAATACAAAAAACTTAACTTTTACAACCATGCCTAATGAAAACCCTCCAAAACTGTTTCCTTACTACGCTACTGGGATAAGGCATGATGGTCTTGAATTAGTTTTGCAGAAGCATGGCACCTACATACCCGATGAGCAGCAGAACACAATGATCACCACCAACTGGGCCAACTCATGATTGGAAAACAGTCTCTGATGTAAAATCCAGAGTTCCCTGGTACACGCCAGCTGACAAACAATACTGTTTGATCTTCCGTGGCATTGCTCAACCAGATCTTTATTCAATGTCCTCATCATATAGGGACTTTCTCTAAGTTAATCTATGTCAAAAGTTAACATATTTGGACAGCACATTAAATTCTACCATAAGCAGTCTAGAGCACACAGTGAGCTCAAGAGAGTCACTTGGTGGCATTACATGCCAGGAGAAACACTCTGCTACGATTTATTCTTAAGAATGGGTCTGAATACCTGATATTGTCCTCATTCCTGCTACTTTCTGTCTGTCGACTTTTCTCCATTTCTTCATTCGTGGCACTTGGCAGAGAAGGCTTTGGCAAACTACCATTGGTCCACATCTCATTTGCAACAGTAACTGCAGACTCTGGAACCTAAGACATATACAACATTTCAGAGTAACTTGAGAGTCTAAGTTAATCAGTTTTAAAAATTTAACATACATTTTGTAGAGCACTTCATAAGGACGAAAATGAGCAAATTATCCATGAATCCTGCAAAAACGCAAGAGTAGCAAATGGGACTGCAAGAATTAATGTAGTAGAAGTAATAGTCACTTTTTTTGATCACCAAAAGGTTCGACTTTTTTTACACAAAATCAAGTTCACATTGATAGGCATCAACGGAAGAACTCAAAGGGACCACATGGGCCCCGCTATGTACAGCCTCCCAAATACAAAGCAATGCTGTACAGGTGGTAGTATCATTACTTACATCAATATGAATCAAATCATTCTAAATCTAATCGAGTCTTGAAGCTTCATGGGCCCTAGTGCAGAAACAGGATGTCTTACAGTTGGCACTCAAACTGGTCGGCGAGCTCTCCGGTCTGCCTCGCGAAATGACTTGATGATACCTTCGTTTCGAACCACCACCTGTGCTCGTTGGGACTTCTCGATTGCGGCGCCACGGATCTGGAACGCTCTTCCGCCGTCTGTTCGTGCTGCACGCGGCTATATGGGTTTCTCTAAACTCTTAAAGACGCATTTTTGCAGCTGTTTGATGGCCACGTGTTGAGTGCTTCTGAGAGACTCTTAAGTGGCGCTTTATAAATGTTTTGCTATGTTACATTACATTACAGCAGCAAGCCAGCAATATACTCTCCTACACTACAGTCAGCTGAGCAGGAATAATAGGTGGAAGACCACCACTACAAAACCTGCAATTCCATGACAGGTTGCAGAAGCCAATATAACGTAGGAGAAAATATAAAAATCACCGTGAGACTGAGTTCAGTAGTTTCGATATTTTTGTGTAATCTGTCAATAATTTCATCGTACAGCTTGAGAACTGATGGCTTCTCACAGTTCTTCGTTTCAATCAATGCAGGCCACAGTTTGTTCATTACATCCCAGCTTCTTTTTGAGACAAGTGACCTCTTGTTATCACCGAGTATCATATACAGTGCTCCCTACAACACAAAGAAACAGCGAGTGCTTGACTCTTATCACAAACAATGTAAAACTCACAGCGACTAATTTTCCTCAGTCAAGCAGGGAACTAAAAATGCTTTGTAAGTAAAGAAAGAAACAGGTATCAAAGCATAAGCACGTAAGAAGAAGAAGAGCATTCCCTTTTAGCTAGCCCTGATGCAGTCATAGGTGTGAAGTGTTAGCGACTTCATTTTCTTAGCCTCGGCATATGAGGGCAGGTGGCCAATCACCTCCTTCACCATCTCATCTTCCCACCAAGAGTGTACAGTCAGTGTACTCATTATAGCTGAGTTGGCTAGGGGGTGCTGGTGGAACAGAAATCTCGAATCAAATTTTCTGACCTGGCGGGGATTTGAACACCTGACCTCTCGACTGACAGTCCAGTGCACTAACCAATACACAATTGAGCACCCTCATAATCAAGCAAATCTTCCAAATATTTACCAAGTACTTGCTAAAAGTTTTAACATGAGTCTACCATACTTTCTGGGATAATTTGATCAGAATTCAGTTAAACTCCAACTCTGCTCAAGTTCAATACAACCACACGTGATTTTATAACCTGTTCTCTTCCTTGACCATCCTCCCGTTTCTTAAATCTACATCTGGGTCCAAAACTCACTGGAGTTGCCTGCCGCTAGAACAACTTCTGCTGCTTCTTCATTGTGGTGATACTGAGTAAACCCTGGTTCTTGCCAATTCGAAACAATAATTTCAGTCATCTTAGCATCCACTCGATCCGGAAAGTCTGATATTCAAAATTACATCTTGGATTATCCAGTGGATATTTTCATTCTCAATGAACTTGGTTCAAACCAGGCGACACACCTTTCTTCATCTCAGCCATTCGACCTTTCTCTTTTTCTCCTAAATCAACAACAACAAGATGGACTTGGTGGTAGTGCCCAAGAATTGCTCATTTCTCTTCGAACCCTGAAGTCAACTGAAATCCTTATCTCTACCTTGGACTCTGTTAATCAGCACCTCACCTTCGTCAATGTTCATCATATCCCTCTCTAACTTTCCGACTTTTCACATAATTCAAGTCACTTCTTGAATTCCTGGTCCATCTCTTCTCCTTCTGAAGTTATTCTAATGGATGACTTCAATGCACTTGATCTCCTTATAACCTCGTCTAACTCTTCAGCTATCAAAAATCTATCTGCTTGTGAGTCACATAAATAATCTGATCAAACTGCCATTACTGCTCAGGTTTCCTTCCATCATAATCCACCTTCCACATACTCTTTTATTACTTACAGTTCCAAACTCAAAGCCGAAATTCTTGCCTCCCCACTGCGGTTATTCACAAAACTAAAGAAAAATTAATTCCAGCCATTTTCAACCTAATAACTGTACGAGTGTAGTTGTAAGGTTGAGAGTGTAAAAATTTTGCAGATGCCATTTCTAGTGTTGCATTTTATTATACTGTACGTTTACATGAAAATATCTCCTGAAAAATTAGCACAGCCTATTAAAGCACCTTGAACTGGTGAGGTTCAGTGGTCTGATCCTTCAGATATTTTATCGTATCATCAATTATCGTACGATAGGAATAGGCGAACATCTGGAATCCAGTGTTGAGAGCAGCCTGTGCACCTTTACGAACCTGAAACATTTCCAAAATGGCATTTTCTTTTACATCTAAAGGCAATATTAAAAATTTTCTTTAAATCAGACTGCTCACACAGGACAATATAAGTCACCCAATAAAATATGGGCCTATCTAGAAATGACAGAACTGGCAGAGGGCCAGTTGTAATATTTTCTTTTGAGAGATGCTGAAGACTCATCTGTTTTGACATCACCTTTTTAGAACGTGGTTACTTAATTGCATCTCAATTGCATTTAGTTACATTACCTTGAGCTTATAATAATAACGATAAGTAGCACAGTTCAAACAGAGATGTCTATAATCTATATTCAAATGGCTGTAGTCTCTGATAAAATTTTACTTTCGATGCTGCACAAAAGCTGTAAAAACCGACAAGATACCAACCTCCATGTAGTGACTGACAGCGAGTCTGTGCAAATCTGTGAATAGGTCACTGTGCAGAACTGTGAACAACTTTGCAGCCTGATTAACTGTTCGCAGCTGTAAAACAAAATTCCACAGAATGCCAAGATAGAAGCCAGTAAAACATAAATCTGTTCCCAGTTGACCACTACTCCAATTAGTAATTAGAAAATGACATAATAGCTGAGTTTCTCTAAGTTGACTATTCTGCAATAGGAAAATATCAATACAAACCAAGGATCATTAAAAATTTGCACCGAAGTAAACTAAAATCTACAGCATTTCATAGCACTCGCAGACCTACAGGACCAGACTTAATTCTGGAAAAGTAAGTGAGTTTAAATTAATGTACATTAGCATCGTAAGATAAACTGATGCAGATAATGCAGATTAGCATTGGGAGATATACATAAGTATACACTAACCTCGTGTTGCAACTGCGTTCGATCAACAAGCAAAGCCCTCAGATGTGTCTTCTTCTTTTGCACCTGGAATAAAAGTATCAGATGCCATACCATGCACATTAGCTTACATAAACATACATATCCTCTAGGTTATGCAATTTTTTGTTTCTTGTGGAGGATGCAGGGAATAAAAGAAGTGTGAGCTGCAATACTTCTTGCTTAGGTCTACCTAAATTTTCCATAGATTTGCACAAGGGAGGTAAATTAGCCTATTCAATAAAACCCAATGGACAGCCCTGCCACACAGGTATGGCTGAAGCTGGCTACAGTGAAATCATAGTAAATAACAAAATCTACAACAATTACCTATAATGATTTCCTCATCTGCAGCCACAAATATTTCTGCTAGGGTAGGGGTCATTCTGTGTGAACTCAACTGGTTTTTGAAAATGTCTACACCTGACCATATCAGATTTTGATACCTTTGGCCAGTATGTAGAGGACTATATTTCATGAAGAGGTGCAAAGTTTCAGATCTTAAATACGCAGTAGTTGCCGAGGTATGAGGTTCAACACTTTAACGACGACAGTGTACTAAAGGCAACTGGGAAACAAATGCAACTCATCGTTAAAGTGTTAAAACACACCTGGACAGCACAATTTTCTGTGCCATGTCAAATTTTATATTTTTCTAACATGTCCCAGTCACTGATTTTCAGTAGCCACTGGCCGGGTTCAAATGCTTGTGCAACAGTCTGCCAGTGGAAGTCTTTCCACCGTTTAAGCATATCCTTTTGAGCATTCAGACATGGCCTGCAGATGAAGTTTTCATCCGTACGGTCTAATATTAGTCAAGCTGGCAGAAACCAATTGAGAGGCAAATTACAATACATTACAAGAATACTTTGCCATCCAGACTGGTGTGGTTCTCCATCAGGTCCACACAGTCAAGCATGTCATTAAGCCTATGAAGAAGGAACAGAAGATAGTTTTTCATCATACTTTGTTTTCCATGAAGCGTTTGATGTTGTGACGAGTTTTCCAGCGTCCATCAAACTCGTCCTTCATTGTGCCATAATGGTACATCAGATTACTGTAAACCTAAAACATGATATAACTTCAGAGATGGGATTCACTGTAGTGACAAATTGCCTTTAAGTGTTTAAAATGCTTGGTTACTGATGAACTTTCTGTTGTTAATGACAATTAACAACATTGAGGCTTTGTAGAAAGCATCTCAAATTAGTTATTACTGAGGCAACCTGGCATAAATATTTAACTACAAATTGCAGCTAATTAATTCCTGCTACTGCAGCTAAGTGCAACTGCTTCATCAAGGCTGCAAAGAATTGTACCTTGGCAATGGTTTTTGCCAGTGTCTTTTTGGCAATGTCTCTTGGCAGTGTCTTTTTGGCAACATTGTCCTTTGACAGTGTCTTTACTACAGCTACACTCAATTGCTTCATCAAAGTTGCAACAGACAGTGTTTGGCAGCACTCTAAGCTGCTGCAGCAGCTAGGCTCAAAAATACATGACATCATTTTTGTTTATGGAAAAGCGTTGCTCACACTAACCTTTATGATTTCAACCAGAGTCTTTGTATCATCTTCCGATGTTGACAACATATGACCTACATAAATGCGAGACCATTAAACTAATGTCATGTGAAACTCAGACTACAATGTTGTTTTGTTTTAAACCATTCCACCACTTATGCCATTATGGAAGTAGTAGATAAGCTTACTGAAGCACTTGACCATCGCAAAATCACTATTGGTGTATTCTTAGATCTGTCCAAAGCATTCGATACCATTAAACATGACATCCTATTGGACAAATTGAACTACTACGGCATCAGAGGGATGGCTTTGGAATGGTTCAAATCTTATCTGACCGACAGACTTCAGCAAGTAAATTTTAACAAAACTTTTTCTAACCTGGCTTCCATTCACTGTGGAGTTCCGCAAGGGTCCATCCTCGGTCCCCTTTTATTCCTGATCTATATCAATGATATTAATAATTGTACTAACAAGCTTCTGTTCTACTTATTTGCAGACGATACCACTGTTTTTGTCACTGCTGATAATGATCACGACTTATATGACACCATGAATTCTGAACTGCTTCACTTAACCAATTGGTTTCATGCTAACCTTCTGTCCCTCAATGTTAAAAAGACTAATTATATTATCTTCTCTAGCTCCAGAAGAAAGGTCCAGGATGATCCTAGCAAGACCATTAGTATTAATAACATCCCCATAAAGCGGGTAACTGAAGTCAAGTTTCTAGGTATAATCATGGATGAACACCTAAAATGGCATGCCCACATTAACTTAGTTAAAAATAAGATAGCCAAGTCTATAGGGGTTATCAGAAGACTTAAAACTACTCTTCCCCTAATACTCTCCGTACTTTATATAATACTTTCATTTTACCCTACCTTAATTATGGTGCTATAATATGGGCAGGTGGATATAAAACTCCACTCCAACCTATACATTTACTCCAAAAGAGGGTTGTAAGAATCATAGCTGGTGTACACTACTTGGCAAAGACCTCTAGTCTGTTTAAAAGTTTAAACTTATTAACTATCTTTGACCTACATAAACTCCAACTTGCTATCTTCATGTACCGACATCAGAGCCAAACCTTACCCAGTATATTTAATTGTTATTTCTCCACTAATGCTTCTGTCCACGGTTACAACACTAGATCTCGGTTTAATCTTCGCTCTGCAATCTGTAAAACTAATGTTAGACAATTTTCTGCTAGAATAACTGGGCCTAAACTATGGAACTCCATTGACCGTGGCATCCGTAATCAGAGGTCACTCAACTCCTTCAAACAGGCCTATAAAAACACTTAATTAACTGACGTTGATTTTACTGCTGCCATGCCTATTTCTCATTCTATGTTAATTGAACTGACACATGTTTCCTTTCTAGTTCTATCAATTTGCTCCATCATAATGGGGAAGACTAGATAAGCCCATTGGGCTTCTTCTCCCCATGAATCGATTTTTACTACTTAACCTGTTAGACTATAACCTCTTCAGTTTTTGTTTCTATTAATGGCGCTTACGAAATGTACAGTAAACTGTTAATAACTGTATTCACACGTGTACATTGTACTCACTGTTCATGGAATCGATTCGAATAAATTTGATTTGATTTGATTTGAAATTCTGCTACTTAAATCGCGTTACTTAGTACACTGTATAAATACCTGAAATTTATAAATTGTTGGCAAATATCAACTGCTAGAACTTCCATTACCATTTAATTAAGGAAAGTAGTCTATTTAACAGCCTGATTATTCAGACTGGTATTTTACACATAATCACACTGACATACCTGCTACTCTTCTTTTTTAGCTACTATCTCACATACATAAGCAACTAACATAAGTTCTGCATTGTTCCATTGTACTGCACTTGAGAGTTGGAACAGAAATTGAAGGTTCACATTGCCTTACTGCATTTATTTTGCCATCTTTCTGAAGCCAAATCTTGTTACCTTATCCAACAAGACATATTTAAAATACCTACATGCATTCTCCTGACTGGATCTGTTTCTTCATTGCACTCTATTTTCTTCAAATCCACATCTAAGGATAGGCAGGCACACTCATCATAATTACTTGCTGCTTGCTGAGCTTCTACTGTTCTTTTCACATGACACTGACTTTAAACCTTAGGCTTTGCCATCTTAAAACCATTACATTCTGCCACTTTCACGTTGACGTCTGGAACAAGTCACGATATCTTCAAATTACATCTTGAAGCTTCTGAGGAACTTTCTGTTCTTACTGATGACTGGTAGGCCTCTTGCTTGCAATGATACCTGGCTACAATCGGCTGACACACCTTCTTTTATTTTGGACACAAGAGTTCCCTCCACTTCTCTCCTAGATGAGCCTCAACAGCGTGGATTTGAAGGCAGTCACCTTCCTTCATAAAGCACACCTCATAATTGATCTCTTCCCTATATATATATTTCAACCCCAACATCAAGTGAAAGCCTCCAAACCTAACAAAGTGAAATCATAATCAAACATCAAATGGTCTTCAAGTGCTTGGTGAAAATAGGCAACAACAGGCTGAGGAGGTCATGTCCAAGCCTTGGTTTTTAAGGCAACTTATTCCAGTAGGGTGGGGGAAACCACAGCAAAACTTCTAAGCTGAACCATTGATATTTGGACCTGCGGACCAATATACCTGAATCACAGATATTCTAGGATCTTCTCTCTAATTTGGATCTCAGCAGCATGTATCTCCCAACTTATGATACAACTAGGCCAGACTCTTCTCCTGTCAAAACTGTCATTCCTAATGAGGTATATCTGTATCAAATACTGCCTTTATTGTTCAAATTCTTTCTATCATAAGTCCCCTACCAGCTACTGTTTCTTCAGTTTCGGCTTTGGAAAGTGCTCAGTATTTCAACATTAATAAATTATTCAAAGATGCCATACCAGTATTTAGTGTCCTCATGCATACATCACATGCACAAAGAACTTCAGTCCATTCACTCCATCAGAGTTCAATTAATTTCCTGTCATCTTAATATCAATTAAATGACACGTTTTCTGATGCGTAAATCATAAACAACAGAAATAAATAAATATAAGTGTTACATAACTGATATGATGCAACAAATTTACCCAACAGCGGTCGTATAAATTTTGACACCAGGACGCGTACATTGTCCCCTTCTAATGTGATCTCTGGAATTCAGCAAAAGAATCAAACAGAGTAAGTTTATAATCAGCAAAGTTCATAATGCACTCTGTCCGAATAAAAACATTGGGGCTTTATTTGCTTACTTATTAAACAGTACTAAGGGCAGGGAGACATTCTGAGAGGAGTCAATGTAATGGCAGTTGGAAAGATAAGATCAACAAACAGCAACATATGAAATATAATTCAGTTTAATGTCTGGCTTGTTTCTGAATGCTGACCCTAGATACTAGCCTGCTACACACCCCTATGCACATTAGAAATATGTACATGTATTCATTTTATATCAACAATACCTCAACACTTTCATTTTCACTAATTCTATCTGATGAGATTCCTCACCAACACTGTTTGTACATATGAATGTCAAGCCACTTAAGATATGTGAGTATGGGATGAACTAGCACAAAATTCACATATCTAAAATACAGTCAAAGTTTGGAATTCATCTTGCAACAAACTTCTGGTTCCACATCTGGTGTGTAAAATTTCAATGCTGCGGATGAATGAATGAACAGCTCTCAAACAGAAGTAGGACTCACTACCAATATAAGGCAATCAGGTCAGTCTGGGCCTCCCCCTCTGGGGCTCCCTCTGGGCCACACACCATCAAAATGAAAATTCAGATACAGTGAAACAGCACACACAGAACCTAAATTTAATTAACTTTTAATGAAATAACCACAGCAATGATTTGACTGAAGATCAACACTATATTGATACAATAGCACCAATCAAAGAAATGAATAATTATCAGTAATATATGCAGAAATCAAAAGGTCATAACGAGTTCATATGGTCAGCCATAAATTGTTCTCTGTAGATGAATATCTCAGGTCATGCATGAGCTGTTGTGGAACTCAGTCCAGAAAATATGACATATGTAAACAAAACATTACAACATCAAGTGGTATGTTACAAGCAATGCCGTACAGCATTCTTTCTGTTAATGACAATCACTAACCATCATCGTCACACATTGCTCTGTGGCTAAATCGCTTCAGCTCAACAGGACTCTCAATTCTGAAACAAGGAAAACATCACTTTACCATGGTATGACAAATTATCATCCTATTTCTACTCTTAATTTCATTTCCAAAATTTTGGAAAACATAGTTCCAATCATCTGAGCTGTCAACTCTCGTTACAACCATATTGCATACTTTGCAGTGGCTGCCCACTGAGCAAAGAATCCCTCTTAAAATCTGCCTTATACTTCATAAAGTACTACATTTTAACAAGCCAACCCATCTATGCCAACACCTCATACAAATAGATATTGCACTCAATCAATGGACTCTTGGAAAACATAGTTCCAATCAATGGATTCTTGCCATTCCCCACCACTTCACAAGTCATGATTGCTCCATAACAAAAAGCATATTAACAGAAATCCAAATGACAGTAAAATTACTACAAGATGATTGTATCATTCACAACAAACTACAAAAAATTGCCAGAATGCTTACAGAGATATCTGGTCATATGATTTCCACTGAGGGAGGCTGGCGCCTGCACCAATCAAACAGTGGTTGATTATGCGAACACATTGCAGTAGTTCTTCTCTAAAAAATTCCAATTCAAATGTCAGTTAAACTTAGCCATAATCAACAAGGTGTCAACCACAATAATCAATTAAAACAATTTTTATAAGGTCAAGCTACTATAAAGGAGGAAGACTATGGTGGCTATTGTAAGTCTCCTGAAAGACTGTGTGAAGAATTGCTAATTACCTTTCAAATCAAATCTGACATTGAACATTGGCAGTCTTGTTTCTTTAATAAAACTTCCAAGTTAAATCAGACCCACTGACTAATTCTATTATGCATGCTCAAACTGCAGCCCACATACATTTATGCATGTTGTGCATGGCATCTGGATATTTGTTTCAGATAGATTTAAAATATCTCTGAATAATATAATAATGCACCCCTACTTTAATTCATTTAAAAACAATTGCAGCTTATCACTTTGTCATAAAGACGCAGAGTACCGGTAACTGTCTGCAACATTGTTAGCTTATGAATACACTTGCCTGGACATGACTGCGTCTCCATCGCAGTGACGTTTAGTTTTCTTCAGTTCAGTCAGAAGAAAGGTCTTTAGGATATGCTGAGTGAAATCTTTCTCCTGCTGATTTGGGATGTGCCATCTGATTCCAAGGTTGTATAGATCCCCAGACTTGCCCCATTCCTGTAAGCAAAATAAAGAACACACACAAAAATCAAAATAAATATAAAAAGACTCCAGTCTTAGTTACAGGGTGTCTACCAAAAGGTAGGATAAAGGTCAATGAGCATCATCACCTGCCTCTTTAAAATACTGTCCAGAATTGTAAACAAATGATCAATCAATCGACCAATTTGTCATAACAGGTGTTATATTCTAACAAGTTAAGTTGGTGCAGTACATTTTGTTAAGACAAAGGTGCAAAGATTCAAGATTAGTCAGATCAATGTTTGAACCACAATGCTACAACCGCCTTTCACTCCTACACCACATTTCATCCTTACAGCATTATTCTACCATTCATTCGATAATTACTGATATATTTCTTTTCATCTAGCTAGAGACTCTGCATACACGTTTTACAAAAGTATCTGAAAACTATCCTTTAATCCTCTTAGAATCTCACATTGAAAATTCATTTTGTCTTACATCCTCTTACATATATAGCATGTCTTAATCCTTATATTACATTCAACCTGTCTTACATCCTCTTACATAGGCTTTATCTGTCTTTAATCCTCTTAGACTAATATTTGTATGTGAGTTGGTCTGATTCTAAATCCATCAGTATTTTAACAACAATCTATCTACATGAAGTGAACCTAAACAATACACAAAGAAGAAATTTTACCCGAATTGGAAGAACTTCGGTCAAAGGTTTATCCCAATCCAAGGTGGTGCTGCGATAATCCAGAGTATATACTGATGACAGAGATTTCAACAGGTATCTCAACAAACTTCCAGACCACTCCTGAGCATCTTTGCACTTGAGATGCAGTGTAACCTGCAGAACTTCTGTCAACTGTTTCTGGTATGGTACTAAGCAAGAACCATCACAACGAACAACCTACAACATTTATGCAACAGTCTCCACCTTAGATAGCAAAATCTTGTAAACACAGCAACACCATGAGAATTGCCAGTAGCAAGATTAAGTAGGAATCACAGTATTAATGCAGGAATACGAAAGCAACAAAGCCCAGTCAGAATAGCAACATGAAGGACAATTAACTTCAGTAGCTGAAACAAGGAAGTCGATGTAGAAATTACAAGTTCCGTAAAACTACTCATTGTACACATCCTTTGCAAGAAAGACATACAGCATTCTATGCCTGCAGTTGATCTCACTATTAAGCTGTATAGTATTGTTTGTCTTTTACAAAACACAGAAAGATCATTAATGAACAACATCTCCTGTTTGCATTATGGTAGAGCTTCTCCAACTAAGAAAGCAGAAACCAACCACAAGGAAACTTACAACAAAATGGAAAAAGATTTTCTGGTCAACACTACCCCAATAGGTGTGAGGTGAACTGCTGCATTCCATTTCTAGACATGTTGATGATATTATATCAAAACAGTTTTGATCACTGCAACGCATCATCGGCACCATGTTTGTTTCCAGAGCAATCAGTATGCTTATTTTCAGGCTTCTTACATTCTATGTTCCTAGATGCAAACCAGTATTTAGCTTACCACTGCAATCCATCTAGCTGGCATTAGCATACCATAGCCCCACATAACAAAAGTCTCTCAAAACTTAAAAAACTTGGATAAACATATACCGGGGTATCCATAGGTTGTTCATCATATATCAGTGCAAATTTGTTCTCGCACAAATTATAATTGTTGAAGAAAAGCAGATAGAAATCCAAGTTGGCACCAAGAGAGTCATGCACACACATTATAACATATGTACAAATGAATGGCATATCTAAAACGTTATACATGCTTATATAGAAACACAAACAAATGCCCCACACACAATCACAATACATACACAGACAAATACTTGTCTGGAATATTGTCAATTAAGAAAATATATGGAAAATGTATAGATGGTTTCATTCAAAGACAGGTACTTGAAGAGAAAATGGATTCATAAATGAAAGCACATGGACAGTGTGAAGGATGACATGACAACAACATGGAGTAAAGTGCAGCACTTGTTAAAACTACTGACCTGTGAAAGTAAAAGCAGAGTCCATAAGAACTCATTGTCAAGATGTTCCTCTTGTGCCAAGTCTTCATCTACATCAGAAACAGTCAGAACATACTGTACATCTTTTGTGCTTCAGAGTAGATATGCAGTTACCAGCATCTCTCCAATAATTTGTATAGAGACTTTTATCAGCCAACACGGTTTTCTTTGAGATTTAAAAGGTTAACTAAACAGAGGTTGAAGATGATCCTTGATCTGTATCTAACAATCAATCATCAATCAATCAATCAATCAATCAATCAATCAACACTTTTTATTGAAGCAGAACAGCATAACGGTATATAATGTCCTAGAAGGAAGTTTCAGTGGCTCAAGACAGGAACACAGAGCACTCTAATGCAGGGGTTCTTAAACTTTTTAGAAGCAGGGACCGGCTGTGCATTTATGATGTTGTTGGCGGACCACCAGTTAGAAATGCAAAATTTTATCTGACAATCGAATCCAAGATAAAGGGAAATTAGAGGAATGAGTCCATATTTTATCTTAATATTTTATTGAAATTATTCTAAGAGCGAAATAATGCGAAATAGTGACTACATTATCATCGTTTTCTTGTGTGCTGTCACTGTCCGTGTCTGAGTTGCGGCGCTTTGCTGTTGTTTCATTACTTTTAAAGAAACTGTCCAAAGAGACTTGATGTGCTTTGCTCATTGTTTCTCTTATTTTTTAAA
The DNA here is from genome assembly GCA_020284085.1 of Aporrectodea caliginosa. Classification (NCBI taxonomy): domain Eukaryota; kingdom Metazoa; phylum Annelida; class Clitellata; order Crassiclitellata; family Lumbricidae; genus Aporrectodea; species Aporrectodea caliginosa. The sequence continues at coordinate 400,426 of JACEVL010000414.1, read as the reverse complement.
TTTAAAACTAAGATTTCTAGAACTTTATTTCGTGTTTAAATTTGTCTTATTGCAAATAAACAAAAATATTCATACGCTAGCGTTTTCTTAATTATCGCTCAATTCCATCAACAAAGAACAAATATCTGGCGTACGAATGGTTGTGTTCAGTTGGTGACAGTTTCAATCGCTAGGTGATCGAAGTCCATATGCCTAGCGATCACGGTGTGGCGATAATGGGAACTTTAGATCTAGAATCTAGATTGATTTATTGCAAATAACGTTAAATAATAATTTCATTCTATAAATTTTTTTAACTTAAAAAATATATCTATAATTATCTGTATTTTCCAGGAATAAGTTGATCAAATTTTTTATTTTTAGGGATTGTTTCGCGGACCGGCGACTTGAGCTCCGCGGACCGGCGCCGGTCCGCGGACCACCACTTTAAGAACCACTGCTCTAATGTATTCTGAGGCCATAAATTATAGACTCTCTAGGATCATCCGTTACAGTTAGGAGGAACCTGAAAGTGAAGTGGTCCGCAACCAGTCGCCAGTGCAACACGACTGAAGCACACAAGACATGCATCTTTCCTTGTCTTTGTCTCAAATTAATACAGCAAGTGTCCAGAAATTGAAATTACTTTTGGCTCTGCTGGTGATCTTCTCACACAAACCGAGGATGAACTTTTTCACTGAAATTTGAGGTTGAACCTACAACAAAATAAATTCAACAGATCTCTTCTACAGATCTCTTACAAAGCCTATTGTAATGGCATTCATGTATAGACAAAAGATTAAACATTCTATAGAGGTTGGACATACCAAAATGTGTATAGATTACATTCAAGATGATTGATTTTTGCATATTTTGTTAATATTGTATATGTATTGATGTAAAATTGATCATTTAGATATCAGTATTTCATGAAATTCCAAATATAATAACCATAATTCTTAGAGCAGAGTAGACCTCGCCCATCCTAATAACAAAAGCGCTTTTAAGGGGTTCCAAAAATGCACTATATAAAAGTCCAGATACAAGTACATACATACAAACAGGCAGAAGGTTGTCCTCAAGTTACTCTAGTGTGCAAAAGTAAATAGCAACTGCACCCGATCAACATAACCATAACCACGCTTTTATTGAAACAAGACCATGCAAGGTCACATGATGTAGAAAGTCTAATCAAGAGGATGCTATAGTGATCAACTATATCGACCACTGCTTTCACATCTATGATAATCGAAGTGTGACATGGCAAGAAGTTAAGAAATATTTAAATATTAAATGGTTTTAAATATTCATCCATTAAATAATTGGTTATTACTCTGTGTACATATTGCTTGCAAGTGTAAGAAAACTATACTTACGCATATGTATGTATACAGCGCATTGTAAGTACTTGCCTTAATTGCAGCTCTGACTAGATCTGCAGTAAATCTTCCGGCAACTTTGATCTCAAATATGCTTTCACTTGCAAATTTATACAGTCGTGACAAAGCCTCCTGTTGAAAAGTAACAGGCACGATTAAATTATACTCAGACATTTCCAAAGATAACAAACTAAATTTTCAAGCATCAGATTTCAGCAATTTCAGCAAAAATGCTGATAAAGTATTGCAGTTCAAGATAAGACCAAGACATTCAATTTCCAATCCAAGATGAGACCAAGACATGTTGATAATATTCACGAGTATCAGACTGAGACCCATGAAATCCAAGCTGAGACAAGATCAAAAATTAACAGGACGAGACAAGATCGAGACAATTTTTTATTAGCAAACTACAGTTGACCTTAGTTACTTCATTCAGTCTTCAATAGAACTAGCTACAAATGAGGACTTCTATTTTGGTAAGAAACATACCAATAAGTGTGAGAAAACCAAATTTACAAAACCTCATGCAAAGCAAAGTAAAAATATGTATCTACATTGTAAATTGCTGTAGAGCTTTGCTGAAGTATGGCATTCGAAGTCGACAGGAGACAGATTTCGAGCATTGCCTCCTCTTGGGACATCTTGTCACTGGTAGCACTGTCTGAACGAGTGTGCTGGTGAATGCTGTTCTCAATCAGTGTAAATGCTCTAAAAACACAGACACATGCATCACAACATGCTGCCAACCTATGTATGTATGTATGAGCATTTGTTATAGCGCCCCTTCCAGATTTCTACTCAGAGGTGCTCCCGACTACAGCGCGGACACTGAATCGGAGTTTCACGCCGAAGCGCATGAGCAATCGCGAGTCAAGGACTTGCCCAGGGTCCCTACGCGACGGCTTGAGGTGGATTCGAACCCGCAACCCTCCGGATGCAAGGCACCGAACATACCACTACACCACCGCGCCCCACCTCTGGTACCAACGGTATACTTCTTTGTATGATTTCTTATTAAAGGCAGCCAGCCTTAACAGAAAACATATCAAGCAACTTACAAGTAGTATTAAGTTAAGGTGTCATGACAGAATCAACTGCGACATAATTTTACACAATACTGGAAGAAAATTTGAATAAAGCTTCCATAGGACAATAACCAAAAAGTTATAGTTACAGATATCTAATTTAATTGAAGAGTTTTTTGTGTGTTTTTATGGTTAAAATAGATAAATTTGTATAAATTGGGACTACGCATATAAGGACACCATTGGAGTGGCTTTGTTCCTTCTTGGATACACGGACAATGACAACAGCCATTGGCTTGACAACTCCATTACATTCTGTATCCCACATGGCTCAGTCCCCAGGCCATATATATATATTCGTTTATTTGAAAGAGACAAATCTGGGTGGCACACCGCACCCTGTTACATGTCGAAGCATAAACCAGACAAATAAAATAATAAATGAAAAGGGTTAACAGAACTCTGTCAGTGATCACGGGCAAAGAGGACTTTAGGGATAAAGTTTTTACACCTTGTCTGTGGCTGAACTGACCACAATTACCAGTGATGTAAGAGCTTTAAAACACTTTAAAACTATCATAAGAAACAACTTTTTTAGATATGTTAGATAGCTATGGTTTACCACGATGTGAGAACCATACAGGCGCTATATAAATAACCAAATACAAACACATAAAACATTTTAAGAAGTTTCCCAATAACGTAAGTCTTTAAAATAAGACAGTTAAGCAGTTAAATAATTCGAATGAAATTCCCCTCACCTGTCAAAGAATTGTAAGACGAAATCTTCAAACTGTGCAGTTGCCGAACATAGTTCAGCCTCAACCTATATTAGAAAACCATTAAACATCAGGTGAGCAAATACTGAGAAGCAGATCTGATTCGCAGAAACACATATATATTATAAATCGTTACGGTACGTCATCGTACTTACTCACATAATCGCTGTGTGAAAATTTTTACCAGTGTTTTCTTGATTTTATATACAAATTGGTCCAGAATCTTTAAGGATAGGCTAGGCCTTTGATTTGGACCAAGGAGGAGACTCACTCATTGGCATATTCACGAGAGAGAATATTATTAGGCCTGTGACTCTGAAGTCATAACTGCGAACTGTAATGTAACACTGCATTTCTTTAGCATCTCCTGACAACCTCACAGAAGCACTCTAAATGTCGCTTTACTTTAGTACCTACAAAACTCTATCAAATAATAAAATTAATGCAGTCTGTAAAAGTTTCCTGTAGTGTTTTGATTCTGGTTCAAAACTTCCATCCAGGTTTTTTTACTTGGAATAAGGTCCCCATTTCCGCCAAACAGAATAGGGTAAATTCATGATCAAATAGTTAATGTGACTGCACACCAATTACTAGCAACTTTCAGAATTCATTTGACTGAAGCAAATTCCCAACATTTGCAATATGCATATCAAACTGATATATAATGTACCTATGTCTATCAATTAATTCACCTTGAAAAATGCAAATATTTTGTCTAGGAACTATAGTACTCTTTTTCTGTTGAGATTATTCACAACTGAGATCACTTCAGTGGCATATTTCTTTACCTCAGTTAGATCATTACGACATAGTGGAGCCTCAGAACAGTCAACAATTGGCACAAGAGATGACAGAGTTGACAGAAGCTGAAAAGTCATCTAAAAATACAAAAAGAATCATATGAGTCCCAAGTCAACAAAAAGCACAATCACAGATCAGTATAATCAACTTGTTTCATTCATTAGCTGTAAGTACACTAATTCAGTTTGCTTCAGAGTCAGCAAAGTTGTTTAATTATGGTACATTTTAAAGTACACACTTTCTTGATTAAGCCCTTTCCACATCGTAATTATTGTTTACGCCATGCCTGTAAGTTCAACATGCTAACTTTGTATACGTAAGTGAGAACAAAGACAAAGTGTCCATACTTTGGAATAGACGGTTAAACATCAAAGCGTACAGATATTCCAAGATACGAAAATCTTCATACCCACGATCTCTCATAAGAACTAAAACATGACTTTCTGAAATATCTGACAAGGTATGATAAAAAAGCTGTAAATGCATCTCGGATTGCAGGGAGTCCAAACACTTTTGTTTTCATTTTTGTGCTTTCGTGCATGTCAGGTGAAATGCAGACAGATGGAAAACAGCTAGAAGAAGTCCTTACTTATTTCTAATCTTTATTCTAGCCTTAAAATAATAATTGCAGATAAGCAATGAGCAGAATTGAACGTGACTTACAAGACTCTTCTTAATGTCATTAGGATCAATCCCTGGCAGACTGAGGGTCAGAAGAGGTATGACATGCATTCGTCCTTCCGGATACCACTTAGGACTGATCAACATCGACCTTGCCACCGACACGAGGCACTGGAGACAGGCAATCAAGCGGTGCGGTTCCGTCAGAGTCTCCAAGGCAGGATATGTTCTACATACATTCAAACACACAACCTTAATGCCACTACATAAGCTTAGAGATAAAGTGCCATAGCTGATAGAATATTACGGTTTCCATCAACCACCTCTTAGCAGAGGGATTTAGGAGGCTAAATTTCTTGCTGTTTTCCAGCTTACCAGTCTGTGTCAGTGTTATTTTACATTCTTATATGATCAAACATAATGTTTATAACAAGTGTATGCTCAGTTAAAGCTTAATTTATTCTAATTTGAGACAATTGCTTTAAACAATGGAACTGACTTTTCAAGAAGTGAAGGGATGACAAGTTCTGGTCGAAGTGATGCCAGGTTCTGCAGAGCCATGGCTGAGTCAGCGCTTCCAGTCTTACTGAACATGGCAGTGAAGATGACTGGTGCCAAGTTCTTCACGAACAGACTGACTTCATCATCTGTCAGTCTTGCTGCAGCTGGTATCTCTGGCTCCCACGTCTTCCTCATCCACTTTTCACTGTATGAAAATGAACAATTCCTCATCAACAGACTACACTAAATCTGAATTTACTTAGAAAACCTGTAAAATAAAACAATGACAAATAAAACGGATTCCTTCACTGCCAACATTCTTAACCCTTTAACGACGAGCTGCATTGGTTTTCCCATACATTTTAGTACACGCTCGTCGTTAAAGGGTTAATAAAGCTTCATTGGCAGGGAAGAGTGAACCTGTTTTTCATGAAACAGCCTACTTTGGCAATGTGGCAAAACTGCAAGATGTTAACTTTTGGCAGAGGTTCAACAATTTTTAACCAGATGGTGGCAGAAGTTAGAAAAAAAATCATCAAATATTTCAATAAAACATAAATCTAACAATACAAGTAAATGCAATACTCAAATCAAAATATGGCTTATGCTGCACAAAATATCAATATAGAACAGTAACTTCTGCACTGTACATATTACTGGTTAGCAGCCTACAGCTTACTTTTTGAATTGTGCTACAACTTTTTGAATTTTGCTACATAACGAGCTGCAACATAATCAACACTTACAAACTAAACTCCACACCCAACAGGGCCAACACCATGCAAAGTTTGCAAACCTTAGCAGCCACTGCTGCACTGTACTAAGCATCACATTAAAAGCCGTGCATATACGGTTGGTTACTTTGTGATTTGGTGTCTACCTGCAAATCTCAACAGCATATGACTTTCTGTAAGGTTAGGTCCCTTTCCTCCTTTTACATTTAAATTTTATGCCTTTCCTCTCTTTATATTTAACAACTAGAATGGACATTTTAAAACATGTTCGCAGAGACAGTAAAACTTGTGTTCAGAAGTTGCTGTATTGCAAGTTTCCGCCCATGAAGAAAAATATTTGCACAGAGAGCATGATAACCTGATCTCAGATAATAATCAAGTAACTTACCGTTGGACACGTTTGACAAATACAAATGGAAGTCTGCTCAAAAACTTCATTAGCTTCACCTATGTAAACAGATTTATAAATAAACAAGATTAGAAATGTCTGCAAACAAAGATAACATTTGTTACTGTAGCTTTAATAAAGTTTGCAACTGCTAAGACTAACATTAATACCATGCCATCTTGCAGACGAAAAGTCATTGTCCATCAGGATCCAATAAAGAGATGATATAATGAAGACAGATGGACGGGCGGACGGACAGACGGACGTACGGACAGACAGACTTGGCTCTGTGTCATTCTATGTTTTAGTATGATCCAGACTCGGAATGCTGAAAAAGCATCCACTGGATGGGAACAGAAACTTCTTTGGAGAACAAACAATCATGGAAACATACATAGACTAGAACACACACACATACACATATGCAAGGCAATGCATGCACACAAAACACACTCATACTCACACACACACACACACAAACAATGCACACAGAATAACAAAAGCAGCAGCTTACACTCCATCGTCCATTGTTCGATGGGTGGTAAAACGATTCCAAAGATTTAAACAGTCTGTCAAGGTAACACTGTACACTGGAGCCATTACCCTGCAAAAACACAAAACCAAAAGACAACATTAGAGTCAGTACATACTCTATCACTTTTATTCTGAAAGGTGATAGATTGTCACACAATAAACGTTACCATAAGAGTAGGAACATAAAATTTACTCTACCCTGAAGTGGGTTGCATATGGTGAAAATGGAAACCCCAATTCTCTTTCCTAAAAACTAGCAGGAGCATTACAAACTATCAAGAAAATGTTAGAGAAAAGCCCCAGCTGGCAGCTGCAGACAGCACAGCATCCAAGCTAGACTGACAACAAAGAGGCCATAAGCCAGAGAATGACATTCAACAGTTAAATTCACATTTAAAAGGATAGACAAGCAGATAAGAGATAGACAAACTCACAGATGATGTAGGAAACGAGATTAAACAATTCAAATGAATAGACTCAAAAACGAAGTTGAGAAGTTGATCACGATATAAATAACAGACGGTCTAAAGTAGTTTAGCTTAAAGGGATTTTACCGGTAGTTCTGAATATGATTGAAAAATACACAGGACGCTTACAAACATGGCCACAATCCATCGACATATGTTCGTCATGTCATCACCATTGACGTTGGTGTTGTTGTTGGCAGACATAACAATATGCTTTGAACCAACTGGAATGTGAAAACTGCGCAGCAAATTACTGAAAACCTACAGTGAATGCACAATCCAACCAGAATATTACCAAGAGCAAAATAGAGATGATAGGAATATGAATCAAAAGGACGCTGAAGATGAAAGATTAATCCCAGTGAAGTAACATAATACGATGATTATTTTGATATAGTGCCAGTAATTAAGCTGGTCACCCCGGCATGGCTTTTGTGTGGCACTGAAATATTTCTGAGCAGCCAGGCTCATCACACATCTTCTTAAGTTTGCTCATATCTCTACCTACATGTCTGAAGTCCTACACTGGCTCTCAATAACTTTATGCATTTGCTATAAGATTCTCTTTCTGGTATCCAAATCTCATTTAAGCCTTGCCCCTAAATATCTCTCTGACTTTATACGCAAACCTTCAACTTGCTTCATTCATTGCACTCTACGGACCGATTTGATCTTTTTGTACCTTGGACCAGGACCGCTCTAGCCCAACGACGGTCATTTGCTGTTGTGGCCCTTCTGCTTGGAATAACCTTTCCCCTCCTCTGCAGGCAAAACTATTCTCTGGGTTATCCTCCTCGTCTGCTCGTTCCCTCGAGATGTTTCTCCTCCCCGGGGCTTCTACACTGAGAGCGCCTCTGAATAGTCCTTACTGCAATAGGCACTTTATAAATGTTCAGATACAATACAATGGCCTGAAATAAAATATTTATACACAAATTTAACCTAAATAGTCTCTGATAAATGAATAGTAACTTACTCGATCCATATATGGCTCCCAGTTGATATGCCCCATACAGTCATTAGCCAGACGACTGAAGAGATTAATCAAATTCTGAAATATAAAAATATCTCTATATTACTTCGAACAGCTAATATCATTGTTGTGCATGCTTTTAATATCTGTGACAATCTGACTCATGATTTTATACGCACCAAAGTTGACTATGGCAATTCCATATATGCAGGCCTAACTCTTTCCTGCAATACAAACCTAAAATCTCTTCTAAATGCTGGCGCCTCTGAGTAGGGATCTTGAAGGGGCACTATATAAATTTTGATTGATTGATTGATTGATCAGCTAATCAGCTGTATACCTAGGTTTGGGCATATATCCAGTTTCAAGTGGGAGTAACGGCATTGGTTGCATATGTTAAAAAAAATGTTAAAATGTTTTTTTTCAACAGTGCATACAATTTTATTTGAACAAAAGGTCATTTTTTAGCAATTATTTGCTAATAATGGACAGAAATTAACAGACGATGACAGCACACATGATTATATGCGTTTGATATCTGTGTATGGGTGCTCCATCTCTGTCTGCCAGTGCGACGTATGTATTGATTTTATAAAGATTTTGCCATTTTTGCATCACTGCAGCTTGATTATATGCGTTTGATATCTGTTTATGGGTGCTACATCTCTGTCTGCCAGTGCGACGTATGTATTGATTTTATAAAGATTTTGCCATTTTTGCATCACTGCAGCTTATACAAAGTAGCAACAAGTAGTCAGGAAAATATGGTAATGCTGAACTTTCAGGTTCAATAAAAGCAAGAAAACATCTGTCGATGATTCAGAAACACAGCTGATTAGAGAAAACATGAAAAAAATATGGCATTTTCTTAAACTTACAGTTTCCCATGGCGGATTATTTTGACAAGACTGCCACAGTCCAATCAGCTCTTCAAACCATAAACTAGTAAAACATAAATACGAATTGCAGAATTATTTACTCAAGTAACTGATTCCATCAAAAAATATATAGCACGGTTAACTGATATCACTTCTTGTGAACAAATTTTCACACAATGTTTCTACTAAATGTCAAGTCTTCTCATCTCTTTTGTCCTCTTTAAATCAAGCTGGTCATCATAAATGCACTGGAGTTCACCACATTGTGACAGAGCAGCCTTGTATCTCGCTCCGCACAGTGACCCATGACAATTAATGCCTCAATCTAACATCGAATTTAGAGTTCCACAAGAATCAATATGGAGCAGCGCGATAGTCTAGTGGCTAGCATACTGGACTGTCAACTGAGAGGTCGGGGTTCAAATCCCCACCATGGCAGAAATTTCTTTCAGGATCTCTGCTTCATCTGCGCCCCTAGCCAACTCAGCTAACAATGAGTACACTTTCGCCATACACTGCTTGCTGGAAGATCCCTGCTCCATGGTGACACAGTTTCAGATGTCACCTCAAGACTTGGTCATTAAAACTTTAACTATGAGCTGCTTGTTTTCCCAGCTGCTTTTAGTACACTCTTGTCATTAAAGGATTACAGATGAAACCATTGAAGATAAAATAAGTAAGCAACATCCGGTCAACCATCTGCACATTCTCATATGGAGTTTTAAAAATTCTATTAAGAGAAAAGGCCTGCATGAAACAGCACGCATCTATACATTTGTTGGCAATCACTCATACATAGAGACAAAGGGAACTCTGCACAAATAATCAAGTTCCAGAGGATTCTGACAATTGATACATACTTATTTTGACGTTGTGCTAACTGTATACACTCGTCCATTTTGATAACCTAGCTGTCAAATGGATATTGTTACATACCTGGTAACTTAAAAAACATTTAATAGCAACTCAACAACCGAAACTCACCGAAAGCCTTGGTCGTGTTCTTCAGGATACAAGATAGTTGGTAGAAAGGTTTCAAGAAAGAAAATTCCCTGCATCATCTTAACATCAAATGGACAAAGAAGTGGTCGCCATTCATCCAGCATTTCCTGTGTTGCTTCCACTGGAAAATACCTGAACAAGGATAAACACATTTCATCATAGCCACCATATGACCATATGACATCAGACATCACGTGAATAATCAGGGGTGGACTGGGGAGTTCAAGCGGCCCGGGAAAAAAACAAAAAGCGGCCCTAACTTCATGACTTTTATTTTCTTTGTGCATTTTTTCATGCATACCCGAGGGCCAGTGACCTCCAAAGTCATGGGTCACTTTACAAATTACATTATGCAATAACAAAAAACGATAAATCGCATATATAATTTATAATTATATATAAAATATTAAGAATGCGTCAACTCAAGTTATAAATCAATTTATTCGGACTCACTGTGATGGTATTATTGCTGTTTATAGTATTAGCAACTTCTTTAAGCCGGGTGCCATTTCGGCTACATGATCTATAATTGTGTCATTATTCAGTTCACTTAAAACATCGGTTTCTGTTGACATAAGCATAAAAGCTTCAAGGTGTGTAGATGACAATGAGCTTCGCAAGCGATTCTTAATGTATTTCAATTTAGAGAAAGATCTCTCACAAGCTACTTGGGTAGACGACAGAGTCAATAAAAGTTTATATGCACTAAAGAGATGCTTGTATGCTTGCCCATAGAAACTGTATTTATGTAGTACAGAAAAGCAGCAAACAGGACATTTTTTGCAAAATTTGTCGGGTTGTTTACTTGCAGAAGGTGTTTGTTGAGAGCTGGTGTCTTCAGTTTGAATTGGAGTGGCTTTAAATAAATCGACTAGATTTCGGCATTTAGCTCCATCTTTACCAAGAATCTTTAGTTTCTTATCTCTTACTTTCTCCGCACCACCTTTACATTTACGTTTCGGATTTATATCACTCATAACCGTAACATATCTTATTTAATTAATATTACTTATTACTAACTAACAAATTTAAAAGAAATTTTATCAAAACAAACTCAGTGGAAGACGCCGGAAGTAGAATGGAAGATGTAAATTCTTATCTAACATGGCGGCCGCTGGCTGTACGGAGCACTGTAGGTAAGTAAGTATGCATTGCTCTTTTTCAGTTAATTTACAAACCGGTTAACCGAAACTAAAAACCGGTTAACCGATGCCGCAATTTTTTGTAAAAAAACCTGTATCATCTGTACTAAATTGATTAAATTATTATATCACCGGTCCTGGCGGCCCACCGGGAATCTTCCCGGTGTCCCGGCGGCCCAGTCCACCCCTGTGAATAATGCTGATGACCAAGCAGACTGGAGTATCGAAGTCATTCAAATAAACCATCAATACAGATTCAACCTACATCTGAGACAATACATGCCACAACGAAGAGTTGCTGCACACACATCACAACCATGGGATAATTCTGACACTGCAGCTGCTCAGAACTGTTAGCATCACGATACAGTATCGCTGTTGCTTGGCATCAATGATACTTTTGTCAGTGGTATTGTCAGTAGAAATAACACTAGGTCTGTAAAGTTCTACATTTTAGCCAACCTTACTATCGTTGCTGCATGCTGATTCCCAAAATGCATTGTTTTATCTTTATATGTATCCCCTTCAGCATTGTAACTAGTGACAAGAATACTTACACTCGACAGGCACGAACAAGGTTCTTCAAAACTGGTTCAATGTTCCTGAAAATAACAAAATTCTTTACAATTCATCTGTCATCAAGTACAGCAGTAAAAATATTAATGATGTTTAATCAAGCTACATGTGTTTTCACCAAGTGGCCAACATGACTGTTCAATTTGGATACTGACTATATTCTACTCACTCATTCGATTCTGACCGACGAACCTTAGCTGCACTTGTAAGTTACGCACAATGGTTAAAAAAAGCTATGAAATGCTATAGAAGACAGGGCAACCATACAAAGAAAATGATAGTGACTTGGCCATTTACGGTAATTTTTAACTTACCACATGAAACCACCTTGCTCATACTCTAAAACCTTAGATTTTAGATGTCTACCAAGTGTCACCTTGGAATCAGGAATCTGCCAAGCAGTGTTGTGTAAACTCACACAAGAAATGAGTTAAATCAAAACTCAACTCATGCACCTCAAAATGAGTTTAAACTCAAACTCAACTCATCCTAAGTGAAATGAGTTAACTCAAACTCAGTTGTTAAATGAGTTAACTCATCAACTCACTTGTCTCATACCAGCACGTTCTAATCGAACGTTGTACAAATACACAGTTACCAGGAAATGGTATCATCAGTTTATTATTACTAGTATAACTGTTATTATTATTAATGGGATAATGGATAAATCAGGTTATTATTACTGAGTCAAAGTAAACACCACAGTCAACATGTTTCACATCTCAAACATGACTGGTATTAGCTTTAAGCAGAAGTTTTTAAAAGTTGGTGTGTGACAGCCTGTTCCGATATTTAAAAAACCGGCTTGTTTCAACATAATATGTGCCGAGTGAGTTGAGTTTGAAATAATTGAGTTATAACTCAAACTCACAGAAAATATGAGTTAACTCAAACTCATAACTCACACTCTTTAAGATGAGTTAACTCAAACTCATAAATCACAGCAAGTGAGTTAACTCATGAGTTTAAACTCATCTGAGTTAACTCATACCCAACACTGCTGCCAAGATACTCTGCCTTGTCGAGAATGAAACTACTGTAGTGACACTGAATAACAATATCAACTATGACTATGTCTTGTCACCTGTCATTGTCTGAGGTACCTGAATCCGTTAACACAAAAAAATTACATTTTATCTTGTCAACTGTCCATGGCATCACTGATTTCACATTTACGAAATGACTGCTGATCTACATGTCCAGTTGGACTTCCTCAGACGTGTACAAAACATTTCTCAGATGGCCGGCCCTAATGAAAAATCCTAATGTCCTCCATGCATTCCATACATGTTCTAGGCAGTCTTTTGTCCTGTCTTCATCCAGCTAACCTTCAGACATATTCCTACAAGTACTTCATTAAAATATTACTCTTTTTGGCCATCTCAAAACTGAAGGCAGGCCAACAATGCTGTTAGTTTGGTTGCATCAACCACACAGGTAATAGCTTTAGCAACATTCGTCAATGCCATGTTGTTTTGATGTGAATGAAATTCTTCCAATGAAGCATGGGCACTGGGACAGTCCAATTATCCAACTGGCACATGCTTTATTGATAACCAAATGAACAAAGCACGTCACACGATTGTCTTTTAACTTTAATAAACAGTATGAATCCAAATGAGTTATTTTGCATGCAGGCAATATAGTAAAGCTTACAGATTATTGGAAACAAAGCAACACCAGTAATTCACACTTACGTAGGCAGGAGGACCAGACCATGATGCTCGTATGGTGAGTAAACTACCATATCTAAGAGTTTGTACAGTGGTCGCCATGGAAGAACAAGTTCCCCACGTGGAATAAGTTCACGCTTCCTGTAGCAACAGAGCATAACATTTGTAATATGACTGCTTCATTACTGAACCTTGTACAGTAACAGTTGCTGCATTTAAAACAATTGTTGATGAGTCCATTCTTTTATGCTTCAGTGCTTCAGGCGTCAAAATGATTGCAAAATGAGATACAGAAAACTTCTTGTTTAATAGAATTCCATTCCTTCTCCAGTATTAGAGATTATAACAATTCCTACAGTATAGGTTGTCATGGATTTGCAACCCAGTGTCAACAGTCACATGACTTAAATAAAGAAAATTGCATTTTAAGTCCAAAAAGTCCTGAACTGATTGACTTAAAAACTGAGCTAATCTGTCTATACAGCCTTGCTTATAGTCACAATCTATAACCTTCATATTCTAACATTTATTTAAAAATGAATAATGGTTACAATTATTTGAAAAGTAATTACTCAAAACATGACAAAAGATTGCAATTACTTTAAAAGTGTGACCATGAGTTGAGCAAACTTGTGAACAAGCGAATAATCTAAGTCTGGAAGTGTCACCAGCTCATATGTCAGATGAATGAACGTCAGGTGGTCATCTTTAGAGAATTTCAAGCCAAACATTCGAATATATCTGTAACATAGAAAGCAAAAAAGACGTAAACTAGTACTGTAAAAGTGGCAATCTCTGGGCCTTTACACAGTTAAAAATTTGATGGCCAGCACCATAATGAATCTGTCTTCTTATGTACTATGTACAAACTCTTCTCCTTCAAACCTTTACAACCTGTTTCTTTCTCCAATCTAGACGAGGACTACGTTCATCATCCCAAGGTGATTTCCTTGTCACACAATCACTTACAAAACTTGGTAACACAGCATTTGTGTTAGCCGGCTGAATGGAACAAACTTCCGGACTTTATTGCAAATCCTCAACGTTATCAATCTTCAAAACTAACCTTAAAACTTATTTGTTTAAGATTTACTAAGATTGTTTTTATGCGCTTTTGTGCAAGATACCTTATTTTTGGGGCATGCTATTTATGACGTTTAATAATAATAAAGATAATGATAATGATAATAATATTATAATAACAATAACAATAATAAAAATGAAAACTACAATTAGCATATCACGGCTGCATTGCAATTAGCACACTGGATGCCTACTGAACAGAAAGTTCAGTTAAATACGTTTCACAGTTTACAAAGTAGGTATGTTAGCTCACAGAGTCACTGCTAAGGCACACAAAAATTCTTCTCACTCATCAGATTCTGACCACATTTTAACACATGAAAGCACTAAATAACTGCACATTCTCAGTGACTGGTCTGATGATTTGAAATTTGATGCCCATTTCTATCCATTCAGCCACTTTTTCATGTTGTTCAGTGTGAAGTCAAGAATTGTTTCTGAAGAATAGTCTTTGTGGTAAGGCAGACTGATAATTAGTAAATCCAGTCATATGCAGGATGTCTGTTAGTATCTTTGCCAAACTGCCTGACTCTTGTCAGCAAAGCCAAGTCGTAGATCATCGAGTGTTGAAGCTCATTTTGATTAATTGGCCCCATGCGCCCATACAACACTGTAAACATGTATGACAACATGTGAGCCCTTTAGACTAACAGTGAACCAAGTCCAGTTTTTGGAAAAATGGCACCAAGGGTATAAGCAAAATCAGAGTTACACAATCTACACGATGAATAGTGGACCAAGTCCAAAAACATATCTGTTTCATTCCCAGAAGGTGTGATATTATTCATCACATAAAATTTAGAGTATACATCCCAGTAATAGTGGACCAGCTCCAAATTCTGGAGCTGGTCCACTGTAAACCATAGATTACCTACTTCAGATGCCTTGTTGACAATATAAATTCAGCAAGAAAAGTCCACAGTCTAGCTGAGGCTAGTATATTTCTGTTAACCAAATGTGACCCATTCCTTGATGTTGAAATACAAGAATCTGACATTCTTTATGCAATTGGTAAATTGTTACACTGTTATCATTTATTTCTATGGTTTTATAAGCAGATTGTGAGGCACGCAATTGCGAGCGATATTAGGGGACGCCGAAATGCGTTCTGTGTCAGAATGTTAATAATTCACAAAACTACCAGGCTGGTGCGGACTTGATTTGTTATAGCACTGTAAAAGAGTAAAAGAGCCAAATGCCTAGGCTACCTAGAACAATCCTTCCCAACAGTCTCAGAACTTCCCAATAAAGCCGATGCCAAACTACTTCTCCATATTACACAAAACACAACCCCAAGTAACTTCACCAACTCTTACCTCCACTTGCCCTACCCTCCACTTGCCCTCCTCTGGAAAATTGACACCTATTGTTTTAACTACTACTTTTTTGGTGTTTAACAAATTTATTCACACTAAAGCACTAATGATACTAATGATTCACAAAGTGAAACTGAGAAATTTAACGTTAAGTAAGAATAAAAATATTTCTATATGGAAAATACTCCTTTTCCAAATTCCTGTCTTCCATTTTTCAACCTCTTGCTAAAAATTCAACCGTGACCATTGTGTTTTGCCCCCTCCTGCAAACTTATCTGCGGGCGCCCATGACTCCGTCTCCACTCCCTTCACCATGATTACAATGGTAGAGTAGTTAAAGATACAGTGGATTCGTGTACTTGAAGAAAAACCATTTGTCATGTTCTTCAAATATATTGTTGATGAAGTTCCATTCATAGAGGTGTCACTCATGAAGCGTGGCAGAAAGGCAGCTCTACGCAGTATAATGTTACACGAGAGATGGCAGTGGTGGGGCGATTACGACCATCCCTGGCCCTGCGGCCATCTGTAACAGGAGCAGCTCGCTCCACATCCATCAAAATGCTAGGTGTCACCATCGGGGAACGCCTCACGGTCTCGGAGCATGTTGACCTGACCGTCAGATCATGTGCATCATCTCTTTATGCTCTTCGAGTGCTGCGCGAGCACGGACTACAAGGTCCGGCCTTACATCTAACTACTCGTGCCACAACTCTTGCGCGTTTACTGTATGCGTCCCCGGCCTGGTGGGGCCTGATGAGCTCGAGTGAAGTTGATCGCGTCGAGAGGCTCATGAGACGGGTCAAGAGGGCAGGCTTTCTACCTCAGGATGCCCCGACCGCGACCCAAATGGCTGAAGCCGCTGACGCAGCCCTCTTCTCTGCTATCATCCAAGATAACAACCATGTCCTCCGCAGGCTCTTTCCCACTCGGTCTGTTAGCAACTATAACCTACGCCCTAGGCCTCACCCCTTCGAACTTACAACAAAGAACAATAAGATCTTCGTTCCACGCATGCTTTTCAAAAACGTCTATTAGATGAAAAACTGCCACTCTCAATAACTCATGTATTCTGTTGCGTTTTGTCGACAGTTTTGTGTTAAATAAACGAATATGATGATGAAGGATGAATGACAAACTTCTGCTTCTGAGTGAAGAAAAAAAGGTGGATCTAATGAAGCTTATGAAGAATGTTCAACCAGTGCATCAGCCATTCTTAAAAAAACTGAAATCTAGTAAGAAATGTTCAAAACACCTTCTGGAAGATAAGTTGCTTTGTGTTAGTGAGGACGATGATAATATTGAACAGTGAAAGAGGAGAAGAGTTAGGTGTGGTGCAGTGGTGTAGGGGTATGTTCGGTGCCTTGCAGCCGAAGGGTTGCAGGTTCGAATCCACCTCAAGCCGCGTAGAAACCTTCAGCAAGTCCTTCGCGCACAAATGCACTGCAGTATAATTGATTCTGCGCCGCCGAGGCATGTGCACTTCTGAGCTTGGGGCAACCTTAGTAAGAAGGGCGATATCAAAAATCAGTTGTATTGTATTGTATTGATATTACATATTTCGTGGTATCCTTTTGTATGCTTTTGGTGGCCCTGAAAAGGGCCGTTTGGAATCCCATTTAAATCTGCAAATCAGAGTGCAGAGCACCCGTTTTGTTGCGGCCAATGGCAACATGCCTAAATATGCCGTTTATAAGACGAATCGTTGGCGCAAACTTACGCACTACATCTTTGAGCCCCCGATTCTATAAGCTTGCCCATCAGTTTTCTCCAAGATAGGAAAAATGGACTTGGTCCACTTTTAGGCTAAAGGGCTCATGTTTTCTTGCGCATTTGACCATTCTGCTGGAACATGCGCTGTATTATTAACAAGACACATAGAGGTATACAGAGATACAGAAAGCAGGATATTTACTTAGCCAGCTGCCCCGTCCAGTGACATCCACCGAATTTGATATCTCTTAGCTGAAGAACACGAGCGAAGTTTGCTTTGATATCTGCCAGCTGATCGGTCGATTCGGCATCCAGGCTGTCAGCATATGGCAAAATGGCGTTGTATGGGATCTCTTTCTGAGGACGAAAGCCCAACGCCGCTTCTCTCTCGTCCATCGTTCCGAAAACACTCGAATCGCCCTCTCTTTCACTGCGATCCATTTTTATAATGGTTTTTGCGACTTATCACTGTGACTTGTAACTTTCCGATCTGCAACTCTTAAAGCAGCCACGACCATAATATCACCATAGCGCTTTCTTCTAGCGCTATTATTCCCAGCGGCATCAGCAACATAGATATCGACATGTCTAGCATCAACAACCTAGTTTCAGCAAGGTAATAAAGAATTGCAGCATTTACATGATTTCAGACTGATCAGGCTGCGTCTTGGCAGCTTTAATAAGACTACGAAAGTCTACGATTACAAATGCGAATGCACATGCCGTGTAAGCACTCAGCATTTCCATTGCATTAGATGCATGAGACCCATGCATAAGCTTAAGGGCTCTAAATAGTTTTACGTGTCCAGACTCTAATTATTATAGATTCATTGACTTCAATCTAATGAATCTATAATAATAATAGGTCCTTGACTTCAATCACAGAAGTCATGACTCATGACCATAGACACAATAAATGGCCATGACGTGTCGCGCATAGTTTGTGAAGTAGATCTCTATGGAGCAGCAGCCGTTATAAACATAAACAATGCCGACAACAATTGAAGAAAAATTGGCTAAATATCGGGCAGAAAAGACTCAAGAAGGAGTTCCAGTAAAAGAACATAATATTTATCAATCAAAACTGTTTCATTTGTAACTCCTTAGCATACGATGAGCATGTAATCGGAATGTGGGAAATAGTAGCCGATTGGTTGAGTGCTGGTTCTGTACGGGTAGATCCGGGTTCGAGCCAACGAGAATCAGTCTCCTCTTAGACGGTTATGTATAGGGTCCTTAGGGACCTTCATTCACAATTGCGTAGCGATATTGGGTAAACCCGTAGTTTAGGTTAGTAAATTATTGTATATCGTCAAATTAAAATGGAAGCTGTATTGAGGAAAAAATTTCTTCATAAAATGGAAGCGGGATTGATGATAGTTATCATGGACATAGGTAGACTGCTCACTTACCAACGTGAAGTACGGCATTGAAGACACTCAAATAATTTACCAACCTAAACTACGGGATAACCCGCCATTGTTTCGTTAATAATTGCGTAATAACAATAATAATGCTTAAATCACGTTTCCAGCCGTTGCACCTACTTAAGTAAAATTGCAAATGTAAATTTTGAAGTGCCACATGGGCTGTATCAGATGGACAAGTTCGTTCACAAGCGCTATGCACGTTGACTCGACCGCATACTTTGAACCTAATATGAAACCGGACTAGAACTAAATGCGAAGTTGAACAGAAAAACACAATTTTCCCCATTGTTTGGACCTATTTGTGGCCATCTTGCATATGACAAATTTCTTAAACTCCTGGTGGTAGCATGGCATCACTCAGAAACCGGTATTCTGATGTGGTTAGACATGAACCACTTCCTTTAGGCTTGAACTTGTTTGATCTCTTCTTAACTCGCCTGAATGACTTCAACTGCAAATAGTTTAAATGTATATAAATTTTGTCATCGTTTTCCTGATTTCATTTTGGTTTTGCATTCTGGGTGGTTTTGCTTATGCTGGAGGCACTTTTGGTTTTTTTGAGGGGCACACAGAAAGTGGATCATCACAAATACGTGCATAAAAATACTCAGTGTAGATGTTATGGGCTTTCCTTCTTTCTGTAAGCTTTGACATGCAACTGATGTCTTTTTACTTTCAGATTGCCCATGAAGCTGTAAATGTGGTTCCAACAAGCAATGTCGCAAATTCATCCAAAAGTAGTGGACATAGTTCGTCATATTTTACTTGTCCAGCCGTTTGCAAAGAATACATTCAAAAGTTCAGAAACACTAGAGTTGTTAAAGAACTATTTAACCTGAATAAAGGACCAACGTTTAAAGTAATAACAGTGAAGATAATTGCCTGGTTATTAACTTGGGCACTCTTTATCAAATTTGAATTTGGAGCAATCTTCTTCTTGGTTTCTTTGATGTTCTTCATCTATTACAACACAAGAACAGGATCGAAGAATGCCAATGAACCCAGTGCTTATTCCGTTTTTAATCCAGACTGTCAAAGAATTTCTGGCACATTCACAGCAGAACAGTTTGAGCAACAGTTGAGATTTGGTTCTGCACGGCAAGACTCTTAACTGTTCTGCAGTAGGTCATGTCCGAGAATGTATCGGTCTGCCTCATTTGCTCCGATTCATAAAGTCGGGTATAACATTTAATCAGTGCATGAATATTTGTAATAACTCTTTTATTTATTTTGAGGCAGTTGGAATTCCTGATGGCTCATAAGATGTTTTACAAACATGATTTGTGATTTTAAGTAATGCAATTAACTCATTTAATACAGATTTCTCTCAGCCAGCAAGTCCTCAAATGCCACACACTGTTATGTGAACTGTACAATAAAGCTATATAATAAAGTTTTAAAATGTCAATTTAATCAACACAGTCCGATTATGTGGCTGATTTTAATGTCCCAGAAGGAAAGTCAGTTTGGTAAAGGTTAAATCATCTTCAGTGAGAAGTTGAAGATGATGACATCCATGATGTAATTTGGAACACCGAAGACTACAAAATTTGAAGTTCAAATGAGCTTCAGGCAATTTTATACAATAAGATTGTGGAAACATTATTATTATTAACATTATGATCTGTGCCAATTTCATATGACGGGCCCTGGGATTCAAACAGCAATTGCAGAGGTGAAAAGGTGTAGCAACTAAGCAGCATGTTTGTCACTAGGCCATCACTTAATCTTGGGTAGGCACGCTTGTGATATTTGCCCAGTGGTAAGAGTGGTGTAATTGAGAATATGTGTTTAGTTAAAGATCTGTTGTAAAATTTACACAGTAAACATTTTAATTGTTAAATTATTTCAAATATTAATTTTTAATAATAACTTCATTACATGTATCTACAAATACGGTAATAGTATTTTATGCAAACTAAACAGACAGGACCAGTATGCGGTGTTTTGACAGTATTTCATTTGAGAGCTTAATGCTGATTTCTGGAGTTCCACAATACTTGATCTGTTGTCATTTTTCATGCCCAGTTGCCCACCAATATGTATATGTACCTACTATTTGGATTTGTTAGGCGACGGGTTAATATGCCAGTCACCAGTTGCTTTAAGTTTGAAGTGAACATGCAAACAAATCTGGAGAACTATTTGTCACATACATATTTAATAAAATATAAACTAATCAATGTTGTGCAGTATCACTAAATGTACTAAAATATTTACCTAATTAGTCAATTAATCAAAATATTTAGACAAAAATTATCAATAGCAAAAATAGCATTGGAACAAATGACCTTTGATTTGAAATTGTTTAAATGATTCTGAGAAGCATTTACAATCAGCGAGTTATGGCCGTGTTCTCTGGAATCTACAATTTTCAGGTGAGGCCTCTTCTACACACAGTAGAGTCAACTACGAGTTTCATTGGGATCTTGCTGCTGCATAAGGGATAAAACTCTTCTGATATAAAGTTAGATGAGGACTTGACTTAAATTGTTTACACATTATACAAACAACATTTATAATAACTACAAATCTCACAAGAAAATTGCAGAAACATGCAAAACTTACACCTTGATTCTTCTAGCTAGTGGTAAATGACAGTGATGATAAATGCTATTTTATGCAACAAGTGAATGCTATGGTTTAAGCTGCCTACTCGCTGATGCCACAACCAGGTTCCTATGCTCGTAATTAGAGTTCCTTTTGGTTGGAATGCATCTCACCCTTCTAACTGTATTGGAAATACATCTGCTGAATCTAGATGGTTTCCTCATAAGACCCAGACTCCAGAGTTAGGTGCATCCACCAGGTCCTACTAACCACCAAAATGCACCACTAGGAACCAAAATGCTTACCTGCAAGTGACTTGTAACAGCTTGCTTTTTCCGGATTGCTTAATGACTTGGCAGTTTGACACAGAAGTGTCAAACTGCCAACTTTTGTTGCAAAGAGCCAATTTCAGAGTAGCTACACCTTACTGACTCAAGTTTTAAAAAGCACAACTTATAAGCAGGTTTTTAAACATTTATATTCCTAAGCAAATGCCTGAAAGCCTAGAATGTTCCCAACATTTAAAACTATAATTTCCTCGGACATTTGTGTCTACCTGTCCAGACAACATGCTTGAGCAGTATGAATTATTTACCAGTCACAAGGCAACAGAAACAGGTTCTGTACAGAAAACAGTTTTATTGCACTAATGCGTTTTTGTTTCACTCTAGTGTATTATTAATTAGTAACTTCTAATGTGCCAGTGCCTAATGCACATGGCATAAACTGATGGTGCACCAAAACCAAGCAGTAATCAGGTCAAAATCCAGATCAGTCCAGTAAGACGTAAAGGCAGCCTATTGTGGATAAACAATATGTAAAAGGCAAGGCAAGCCAAGAACTAAATGGCATTCGCAACCGAGCAGAACCACAATGTCTCCAGCTTTCTTAAACAGCATGCTACCATGATGTAAGTGTGTGTGAGTGTGTATGTGCATGCATGTCTATTTTCACCTACATACTAATTATTTAGGTCCTTTACAGAGCACTTGCTTTAATTACATTCGAAGTGTTCATGATCAGAATAAGTTTATATGGTACTACAAGAGTAAGTTCAGCATCCTCGTATCCGATGTAAAAGCCCTATACATGTATACAGAGTACGTGGTACTCGGTTGGTTTGAATTCATATTTTAGAATAAATTACATTTGCAATTACATGTATTACAATATATATTTCAATAAAATGGACCTTCTCACGTAGAATTACAGTAACTATTATATCAGATGCTACTTTATTTCCATTACTAAGGAAGTTTCCAAAACTTGGCTCCATCCACAACCTTCTCTTTGAAGCCTTTAACAACTGTTGGTGCTTGATACCATATATAGTCGTCAGAAACAGTTACGCCTGCATCTTCCAAGTAAGAGGTACAAGATTCATCTGTACCTCCTGTGAGATAGGAATCTGGAGCAGAGTCCGAATTCTGAATTGTACTTGTAGACATTTCTTCTTCATCCACCGAACTCTCAAGTGCTTCTATTCCAGATATTTCAACAACTTCATTCTCAGAAAAACTGAAGTCACTACTTTTCATCACAGCACTGGCAAAAGAGAAATTAATAGAGTATCTTACACCCCTAGATGGTACTTTGAAAGACAGCTTGGGTAGGAGACTTGCTAGCTGGTGACTGCAGTTTCTCGGTGCTAAAAATAGCACATAAAGAGAAGTGCAAGAACTTAACGGCTTTGCATTTCCAACGAAATCCGAAGTAATTAACTGTCTGAAGACCTTCTGCACACATACTTGATTTGTTAACATCGCACCCTCATAGAATTCTGTGGGGAAACTTATGAGATACGAGTCCCTAGGATTCATTATACTTGATCCAAGTATAAAAAGAACTCCTTTGACTGGCACAATGTTTGTGAAGACATTGGTGATTGTGTCAAACAAGGAATCTGCATCTTTCATGAAAAGCTGCCGATCTTTAGAGTAGGATATTGGTGCCCTATGATTTCCTTTTTCTCCATCGTGCCTTTGTCTCTGAAAAAGTAAACGCAGACAGAATTTAAGTTACAGTTGTCTGTTTAAGGCAATAACTGATTACTATATATCAATCCTTTCCAAAATTAATTTCACAATGTTCACTTGTTTTGTGTAAAATATTTTTTACAACCTCTGCAATGCTAGAGGACCAAAAAATGACTATGAATTTATTTTAATAAGCCTTCAAAATATCTTAGTAAACTTTCAGTGTGCTAAGCATGCATATACTGTTGGTCACTACAGGTGTAACTAAAGCATTAGCAGTGTGACACTGGTTCGTTTTACTTGTATTCATGTAACTCTGCAATAACTGTGGCTAAGACATCATCAAATTTTAGGCGTAAAATTTGTTCACACTATATTTTCTGAATGCTATAAATAAGACAAGGAGAATGTTATTACGGCTTCATTCGTTCATTCATTATGAAATACTTAACCGATCTGTAGTAAGAAATGGGACACACAATGATTAACATTAATTAGGTTTCAGCATTTCTCATCATACACATATATACACCAGACCCTCTCTACAACACCCATTGAACATCAATTTGTTACCATGGGATCATCGGCTGAAAAACTTCACGCTACAACGTGTTTTGACAGTGTCTCATTTATGAGCTCAACGCTGATTTCTGGAGTTCCACAACACTTGATCTATTGCCATTTCTCATGCCAACTAATATTTATATGTACCAACTACAGGTACATTTGTACTACAGGTGGATTCGTTAGGTGACGGGTCAGTATGCCAGTCACCGTTTCCATTAAGTTTTAATTGAACATGCAATCAAATTTGGAGAACTATTTGTCATATAGGCTACATACTTCATAAAAAATAAACTAATCAATGTTGTGCAGTATCAATAAGTGTACTAAAATACATTGCCTAAATACTCAGTAAATAACAAAATTTGACACTAAAAATTAGCCAAGTTTTAGCAACAGAACAAAAAATCCCTCATTTTGAAATGGTTGAAATGATTCTGAGAAGTATTTTACAATCAACATGTATACTATAGTGCATTTAACTTTCCAACATTGTTGTACAATGTACATGCCCTTACTGGCATATTGGATCAGTTGAATTCCTCTCTCTGCCACTGAATAGTTTTCTGCAAAATCTCTAGCAGCATCTATAACTATCATTGTATAAGAATTGTGACCCAAGGGATCAAAATGAGTCGCATGTCAGAAATTTTAGAATATGAGTATTTTACACATTCTTAAAGACCACATTTTTTGCTTTAAACTGACACCAAAAGTTTGGTTCTACCTTATTTTTTGACAAAGTTACTAATGATTATGTTTTTTTTAAATTTTCATTTATTTTAATATATTCATCACAAAGAATAAAAGTATTCTCTGTAAAAAATTCTGAAAATACACATTAAAACAATGAATTTCATCAAATGTGAGAAATAAAAAAATGTGAGAAATAAAAAATGTAAAAATTTTTTGTTTTCACCCATTTTCATTAAACTCTGAAAATAAGAAAAAGTAACATCTGATCATATTTTGCTGTTTTCCTAGGAGTGTAAATTGCCAACATCCGACTCATTTTGATTCCCTAGGTCACATATGTATTAGAAACAGCAAAAAGGGCTTACCTTTTCTTCAGAACTGCAGCAGTCTTTAATCTGGTCATAATACATTGGGATTTGGCCTCTCTCATATAAGATGTATTTTACCAACTCTTTAACAATTTCGCTCCGGACGTCTGTGGGTACAACGCCTTCAAATTCGACATCAAGTGATTTCACCATACATTGAACACTACTGTTCGTGTGAGTTTTCTCAGTCATATCTGCAAAATAATTGACAGTCAAATTACCATGGATTCTCATCCTTAATTATATGCTTCAAAACTGCACAGAATACCAAGTACATTAGACTGCTTCTACTTTGATTAGGGTTACCATACGTCCGGGTTTCCCCGGACATGTCCTCTTTTTATGTCCCTGTCCGGGCGGTTTTCCAGAATTTCGGCTTTTGTCCGGGTTTTCCACTTTGTCATTTTCTTACGTGGAACCCATACTTTCTTACAGATTTACTTGGAGCCTAGGACAACGATGTAGCCAGAAACACGCAAACAAGTGTTTATTAGTTCTACGATAAAAACCAGCGGATGCCATTTCTGATGATTTTCATGTTGTTGCCTTTTTAATTATGAAGTTTATCGTATTTCCTTCTTGGCAAGCAGTAAAAGTACCGTGAAACGTTGTAATTTAGAAATGTAGAAACGAAAGCGTTAATTTACAGACGCAAAGAAAACCAAATAGGCCTACGCTGGCTTTCGTGCAGGTCGATCTGACTAGGAAGTTGAATGCGTAACATCCGACGGTGGAACTTAGGCTATTATTTCAGTTGCAAATAAGGCTGCGCTGGATTGGAAGGAGTTCACCGGATTTGCGTGGATATCTCTTTCAAATTAAAAAAATAGTTTAAATGAAACTTCAAGTTGGGATGAGGCTGTAGCAGCAGACTGTATCATACCTCAAAGAAAAGCAGGTAGTTTATGATAGCAAATGTTTTGATCAGTTGTGCAATGTACAGAGATTTGTCGAGGCAAACCATAATGAAGCATACTTGAAAAAGTTATTGGCACGCGAAAAGTGGGTGAAGTAGCCACCTGGTAGCGTGTACCTTATACGCTGATGCGGTTTTGATTTTGTGTCCTCTTTTTCATCTGTGAAAATATGGTAACCCTAACTTTGATGCATGCATTCAAATGTACTAGAGTTGACTATGAACAGTCAAAATACCATGCCATCTTCTCAGGCCTCTCTCTTTGCATTATCCAACTTCAGTCTGTTTTAAACACTGTCATTCGGTTAATCGAAAGAATTCCAAAGTTCTGTCATATTTCTATTTATGGATCAGTTGCCTAGGTTGCCATGCTAAGGTGCATTGTGTTTAAGATCTTCTACCATTGTGTAACTGCCTGTTCAGTTGTGCTCCACCCTTCTGAGGGAACTACATATTTCAGTGTCATCTGTTCTTGGCTATGGAGCTCTTTGTGGCAAACATATAATATCGGGGGCTAAAGGATCTCCACGGAGAAAGCTGTCCTTATCTGACAATATTTAGTCTTAATCTTTTATGAACAGAAAATCTCGTTTCTTCTAGAAAATCTGTATCCACAGCAATCACGCCATTCATAATTTATTTAATAAACACATATAATTATAGATAATGACAACTATCAACATTTATTGGTAGTAGGCCTATCTACTTCTAAAACTCCATACAGGTATTATCGTTCAGCATTTTCATAGCTATTATATATCGACCACCGCAATAAACCTACTCGTGCGTGTAAAACTTACTTCACAGCCACTGAAGATCAATTCAAGCAATTCCGCTGTCAGTTTTTTTCTATAAATTCGGTAAATTAGGTTTAGTTCCGCTTAGAAACTTATAATCACTCGACCCAATTTTGTTATTAATAGTTTGGATTTAAACTGAGGCGCCGTTTTTCGGTCTCTTCCAATTACTGAATAGATAGAAAGAGCGAAGAGGTATCACATGAACCAATAGAAACGATGCATCGAAGGCTCACTCGTTTACTAATGAGCTTCCCATGAGTCTCGGTGCTTTTTACGAGCAGGACTTTGCCACTATCGGGTATTTAGTTTCATTTTACTTTATGTGAGCGCTTTGCAGATATTTATACAAAGATAGTTTGCGAATTGCTGGTTGTGATAGGAAGGATTTAAATGCATGGAGCTTATAGTAGACTATATCAGTTTAGTATATACAGCGGTTTTGCGCAATGACCAGACCCTGATTCTTGAACAGCTGCGACACGAGCTTTAAATTTATCGTGTCTATTTTTCTATTTCGGCAGCCCTTGACGAGCATTTGATCGTGATCTCGTGTTGTCAGGTCTGAGGCACCTCTGAGGCATTTTCTGAAAGAGGCGCTACATAAATGCGCACTTACGAGTACGGTGGTTTTGATGGACGGGTTTACACTCGAGTAGGAACCTGACCAAAGTATGCTTTACTTCACTGCACCTATCTGACATTTCAACACCAAGAACGTTAGAATCAACCCTTGCCATCCAAAGTTGAAACACAGTGGTTGGTAGGCTATGTAGTTCATTCCGAGAATTTATATAGCGCCTCTTCAAGAGACCTACTCAGTTGGTTGTTAGTAATGTTCTTGAGTGGCACTGAATTGCTTTTTGTTTACTGTAGGCCTACATTCATTGTATAAATTGTATAACATTTTGTGTTTTGGAGAAAGGCTTTTGATAGAATGCTACGTACAGTTCAAGATGAGCTAAGAAATACATGAACAGCATGCAGTTGTAGTGATAGAAAATTGGTGCTGATGGAGGCTGGAATTGAGGTGGTTGAAAGTTTCAAAAAGATCTGTTCAGGATTTTAAAACTACTAACACACGTTCTGTTGTTTGTAGAAATCTCTATGATATTTATGAGGAGCGTACAAAGAAGCCAGAATGCTTCATTCGGCTATTCTGCTCAAGTCTTTGGTTGCTGACTTTGTTATCCAAGGAAGCCTGTTCATTGTGGCAGCTATCTTTAAAACAGAGAAATTCTATGACTTGGCAGGTAGGTCTGTGTGGTTAGTTGTACAGAAGGCAAAGTAATTGGTTTATTTTAAGCATGCCCTTACTCTGACAGCCACATTCATTGGGCTTGCAGCTTGCCATCATTAGTACCCAGTGGTGGTGAAATTTATACAGCGTTTATACTTGCAGTTTTTATATATGCTTTACCTGGTCATGCTTGCAAAGCGGCTCTCCCTGAATGAATCAGTCTTTTCTGTTTTGTGCTGAAGTGCAAATACCTCTATAGCAACCAGTGGGCGACACTGAAAATTACAGGTTGCACTTACCACTGCCTCGCCCAAATTTTAATAGACACACAATGTATTGATATTTAATGGTAGCTCAGCACAGGCAAAGCTTTACTATATAGCATAATGTGTGCTTTAATTGAGTAATAGCCACCTGTTTGGTGTATTTACAGCATCAATGAAACAGATGCTGTCATTGTTTATTTGTGAAGGTTTGATAATTCTCAGTTTGTTGTACTTATGTTAGGGTCAGGAACTATTCTCTTGCTGGCATATCAGAGCAGACAATGGTCAACAACCAATTTCTTCCGACAATATGTTCAAACTGCAATGATGATGACATGGTCTTTCAGGTGGTATTTTTACGGCCCTATTCCTTACTTGCGTACATTCTTAACCTCTTGGACACTCCTCAGGCGCTTCAGACACACTGATTATTAAACGATGAAGGTCACATTCTGTGAAAATGGTACATAAACAGATGTGTTTTAAATTTTTTTTAAATTTTACAAAGTTAATATATTATGAGTCTGGTACTAGCTTTCCAATTTATCAAGCATATGGTGTGGACAGCCCGTTTCTAAAGACTTGCTTGGCGATTAGGCGAGTAGCATAGTTCGAACCCATGAAGTATTACAGTGTAGGTAGGGACTTATTAGGGAGTAGTATAGGTTTAACAGGGTGAGTTTGGGTAAACAATGTTTGATATGGCAAAATATACCAATGTTCTTGGGAAGTTTTTTCGAAATATGCGCAGTATGGTCCCTCTGTGTTTGATGGTGATCTGTGTATGCACCCAGAAATTGAGGAGGATATAACTTGAGTGATAGGTGTATCATCACACCCAACTTCAAATCCAGAATTAACCCATGGTTGTAATTCGAGATGAAAACACTAAGTCTTTGTAGAGAATTAATATTCTGTTACAGATTGGGTCTGTATCTGTTCACAAGAATAATGAAAGAGGGACATGATCGACGCTTCAATGGTGTTCGAGAAAATCCACTAAAATTCTTCTTCTTCTGGACACTACAAGGTTGGTTAAATCATTTATGTTACAGCTTGTCTTTTGACGCTTGAGTTTTAGCAAGTACTTCTCATACTTGACGAGTGTCTGTTAGGCATTGATGGATGATATGACAATGCTGTCAGGTAATGCAATGGCTCAGATCATTATGTGTGTGGGGGCACAGGTAAACCAGGATGCCTACAACTTTGAACTGTATTCTACATATTGCCCATCTGATGTACTTGCCTTTGTGTTGTCTATGCAGGTTATTGTAGCAGAAGTACAGAAATGGATGTCTTCTATCAGCTCCTATTGAATTAGAAGATGCACTGCAACTGGTTAAGCACATTCTAACTGTCCACATAATGATTAATAATGAGTAGTGAAGTTATGATTCTCTGATTGGAGTCCACAGTTCGTTGTCTATGATCTGGATGTGCTCCTGTGATGAGAACTAGCCATAGCCGATTGTCTGAACCCCTTCTGTAGGTCCCACAACTATTACTGTGTGGGATATGTCATATGGTGCAGTCTATTGTTTAGCGCCACAGCAACCTTCATCCATTTGTTAATGCTGGCATGCATTGACTACCGAAATTCTGACCTCACAAGCCGGCCAAGGTTCAGACAGAATCTGTCGCCTTCTGTCTGCCTTCCTGGGTGGGCCTTGTTGAAGGAGTTCATTATATGGAGAATTTGTTTGTTCAGACTTCTTCTGTGTCCACTGCCTTAGCTTAGTACTTTAACAATGCGAGTGTATTAAAAGCGACTGGGACAACAATGCAGCTCATCGTTAAAGTGTTAAGGGACTGCTATGCTTCATTATCGTAAACTACTTATCCCTTCACTTTGTACAGATTCTGAGTCAGCCATTTGATTCTTTGTAGCCATTTGGGTTTATGTTTCACTACTTCCAACATTAATTCTCAACAGTGAAACCCAGGATCGTCCTCTGTCTTTGAAAGATTATGCTGGATGGTTGTTGTGGATAAGCGGATTTTTGTTGGAGGTAGTGGCAGACTGGCAGAAAACAAGATTCAGAAATAATCCAAACAATGCTGTAAGTCTTTGTTTCACTGGTGTAGCTACTTTTCCTGCTTATTATCTACTGGTCTGTCTAAGATATCCTTAAATTTCATTCTATGTAAGTGAGATGTGGTTTAACCAATGCAGCTCGTTGTTATGGTGTTAACCAAGTGTAACGCGATCTATGAATTAGGCCCAAAATAAATCTTGCTGACAAATTATAGTCCAGCCTATGCAAATATTTGGTCATTAGCTGGAATTTGATGGGACAGATGGTTGTGCATCATTATAATGATGCTGCAGAAGTTCTTAGATTTCTGATAAAAAGCACAAACAGTGTACATGGAGTACACACATGTTCATGCTTGACAGTATACGAATGAAATTTTTGTTCATATGGCTAAATATTTGTTTTGATGCAAGTTCAAGTTTGTGCTCCTTACCAATGTTGCCAATTTCTCTCAACTCTAGCACTACATGTATATAAATGATTATATTATTTATAAATGCCCAGATACAATACAATTATTCAGATTTCATGCTGCATTGTCATTAATAGACAACAATTCTAATGTGAAAATATATTGTTATGTAAACTATTTTAGGGACAGTTTATCAACACCGGTTTGTGGAAATACAGTCGTCATCCCAATTACCTTGGAGAAGTGCTCATGTCTTTTGGGCTTTACATCTCTGCTTCATCCGTAATGTATGGTTATGAATATCTGTCGGTGCTATCACCAATCCTCATTACCTTACTACTTGTAAAGATCAGCGCACCAGTGCTAGACCGAGCAGCTGACAAGCGATGGGCGTCAGATCCAGCCTATAAAAAATATACACAGAAGACTCCAGCATTGTTTCCATTCGTGCACTAAATATTTATTACAATCAACGATTTCGGAACACCCAAATTCTGTCTTTAATGTTTTGAATCAGTCTGATTTTGCAGATGATGATAAAGTTGACTCAATCAAAGACAGTACTGCCGGTGTATGCTTGCGTGCATCTGATAAACACTTCAGTAACTGCGGTTCGTTCAAGCTCCCACCACCTACAAAGACAAAAGTTGCAGATGCTGTTAATGTGCTCTTAAACCATGGTTCAGAATAACTTTTTACATCTGTGAATCATTAGATATAAGCTAAAGATTTCTGAAGCACATTATACAGTGCTGGTGTTCTTGTAATTAAATACCATCAATGATCAATTCTGGACAGCAAGTCACTTTGAAGTCAAATCACAGCCAAAATCATCATGTGTTGAACAAGTAATTGTGACTAGCAGAATGTCTGATGTAAATTTGACCTGTTTTGTGTATCATGCAGACATTTTCCTGATTGTCGGCCGCATTCTCTAGTTTGTTGGTGGTAACAATAGTAACGGACAATGACGCCTGCCTTTCTTCTTCGCTTGTAGGATCAACGTACATCGTTTCCCTAAAACAGAAGAAACCATTTTATAAATATCTTGGGAGAATGTTTTGAATATTCTGTGACACAGTGGCAGGTTTCAGCCCTCACAATGGCACCATTCTTGTATTTTGTAGCTACATACTGACGTCAACTGCACAAACTCTTGACTTAATGTGTTTTTAAGACTTTACATTGTTAATTACCATTATCATTTTTCCCCAACTCTTGTGGAGACACCTGCTTTACTTGTTCAAATTTTTCATATAATATAGCGAAGGAAATGCGTTATCTAGATCTTACTCCAAGAGCTGCTATGTGGTATCGTGATAATCTCCAGTAAGATATCGGGCTGCATGTAGTTATCCAAGTACTTTCTGTGAGACCTACAATCTGCTCTGGTATAAAGTATCTTGTTAGGCAATAGTGCCATCTGCACATGAAACTGGTCACATGTTCTGCATTTATGCCAACCCATGACAGCAAATGGCGTTGGCTTGCACGTGTAAAATCAGATACAGAAATTACTCGAGTAAAATTGAGCAAATTTTCTAGTCATGTCTTTGGCTGACCAAAATAATTTCAGCTGGCAGCTGGAATTTTTATTTTTTGGCAGTCTGATGACGAAGCTGTCCTTTCAATGGATTCGTAGCCAACAGATTTTTCAGTGGTGGCTGGGGTGAACTTTGTAGGATGTTTCATATTAAGCTAACTTAAACTTAACTCTGCATTACCTACGCCATTATTTTGCTTTCCTGTTTAGCCCAATCACCTTACATATATCTTCTGGAAACATTCATTGCTTTAACCCAAATGATGATTTTTAAGTGCTTACTTTTCAAAGACAGAACAAGTGGTAGCCACTGGCCAGGCCATAATATCCAGAGAAATTCTTTCATTGAAGTTCACTTCTATTAATCCAGTCTCTTCATTTACAGATGCTGCAGGAAGCTTAACTAAAGCAACAGTGCAACAGAATGACCTACAGTCAGCACCACTTTATATGTACAGAAACTTTAACAACAGATAAAGCGTATATTATAGACGCGATAAAAACATACAGAACAAGATCATTGTCTTCGCTCCATACACAGATTGTGTAAACTTTATTTTACAAAGTTATCAGAATACAAGAAACACACAATATACTTAAAGCAACTAAATGTCTATGATTATTCAGAAAAACCGTGAAAATTTTTAATTTAAGACATGAATTTTATTAACTGCAAATAAGATTTATACATCAGGTAAAAACAACTTGACTAATAACAGAAGGAGCAATCATTAGTCAGCAGTTTTTGCAACTGACATCTCAAGTTACATTTATCAACAATAGACTTACTATTACATAAGGCTGACACCAGTGCCAGTGTACAGGCATCCAACAGGTTGCCATCATAGTTCAAACAGATCAGGTCACAGTATAACACCCAACACATCTGAAAATAAAATACAGCCCGTAAAAACAAAGTTTTTACTATATCCATCTAGTATCCTATAATGCGTCTTATGAAGCAGTTACCTCTACAAATATATAGTCCGCGTACATTTTACGACTGCGGCCAATCACAACGCTGGCCAATCACAACGCTGCGTTTCGGAAAAGGGGATTCCCCGATTCGAAAAGTTGAGTCCCCGATTCTATAAGCTAGCCTTTTTTGGGGAGCTGAAATTTTGATAGAATGAAGTGTGTGCGAGGGCGAGTCTATATGCCAAGTTTCACGACGATTGAATGATTGTAAGTGATCGAACTAGTCGTCGCAAGATTTGACTATTCAGCCTGTGGCTCAATCAAGCAAGCAAGATTCCTGCAAGTTAAACTAGATGGATAATAAAATACAGCCCGTAAAACAAAGTTTTTTACTATATCCATCTACTATCCTATAATGCGTCTTATGAAGCAGTTACCTCTACAAATATATAGTCCGCGTTCATTTTACAACTGCGGCCAATCACAACGCTGGCCAATCACAACGCTCCGTATCGGAAAAGGGGATTCCCCGATTCGAAATGTTTAGTCCCCGATTCTATAAGCTAGCCTTTTTGGGGAGCTGAAATTTTGATAGAATGAAGTGTGTGCGAGGGCGAGTCTATATGCCAAGTTTCACGACGATTGAATGATTGTAAGTGATCGAACTAGTCGTCGCAAGATTTGACTTTTTAGCCTGTGGCTCAATCAAGCAAGCAAGCAAGATTCCCGCAAGTTAAAGTAGATGGATAAAAATAAGAGATTTCTCCTTCCTTAACATATAAATCGCATAGGCCTTTATAGAGTCTGAATGTCAAAGTTATCGCACTTTAAACCTGGCACTAAAATATATGCATTTAATACTAATGTCATACTTTTTTATTTCACCCATGGATCCTACTGGTCATGCCATAATATCCAGAGAAATTGTTTCTTTGCAGTCAGTTAATCCAGTCTATTCATCTACGGATGCTGCAGGAAGCTTAACTAAAGCAGCAACAGTAATATATCAACAGTGCCTTTTAAGAAGCACTCCAAAGTGCTGAAAAATGACTATCTAACAAATCTATCAAGATGCATATTAATGAAGATAAGTTGAAAATCTAATTATTGACAACTATCAACTTCTGTTCGCACAGCATAGTCCACATTGTTCAATTATAAACTGAAAGGAATGCAAACAAATCAAATGTAATACAGGTAGTCATTTAAGATGCTTACCTTTCCCTCGGCAATGCACAGATTCTCCAGCTGAACACATTGTGATCTAAAGGCAAAGGAATCACATAAGATATCTCATCAACAGTCGGTTATAAAAACTGTCACTTCCAACAGGTTAGACAGGTTACATGTATAACTGGTAGGTCTAATGATCACTTCCCACTAGTTAAGTAAGTAAGTAAGTATATTCTTTATTGAACCAGTTATCCTGCAAGGATGGAGTTGCTGGAATCTGGATTGTTAATTTCTGAAGGTTCCCAAGCAAAGCACATGTAAATCCCAGAAAATTCATTGTTACCAAAACATGGTGATGATAGCAGGCATTAATAAATCATCCAGAAATAGTCAGTAATTTCTACTCTATAAACATCACAGAAGTTGACTCAGACAGAATAGATCCCCAAAACATGAGATCTTTGCAAACA
Organism: Aporrectodea caliginosa; assembly: GCA_020284085.1. Lineage (NCBI taxonomy): Eukaryota > Metazoa > Annelida > Clitellata > Crassiclitellata > Lumbricidae > Aporrectodea > Aporrectodea caliginosa. The sequence continues at coordinate 365,501 of JACEVL010000414.1, read as the reverse complement.
ACAGGCATAAAACCCAATGAAATACAGATTTCTTCAGAATGAAAATTTGCAGCAACCACATAAGCTGCCAGCGAGATCTTGAAGCCCACTGCTTTTTAGGTGTGCTAGCAATCAAAACAAGTATTGCAGATTCAATAAGCCACAGCCTCACAAGAACACAAGGGATGAGGGGAGGCCAGAAGCCACAAAATGGAGGTCAAACAACTCGAGGCCCAGGCCAGCTAAAGGCCTAACACTGCTAGCAAATATGCTTATAGGTCTAACAGTCATCTATTAATGAATGCTGCAGTCTGCATGACAGGCTTAGAGCCATGAGGGATATTCGGACGTAGCACGGTTTACCATCATTATCAGAGAGTGCCAGTCAGTGAGCAGAGTCATGACCTGTGAATGCTATCTATCATCATTCTTTTCTTTAACCTAAGCACTGCATGGACCAGGAACTCAACTTATCATCAGTCAATCATTGTTATTGTAACAATAATTATTGAACATTTATATAGCACTACTCAAAGAGCAAACAAATCAGAGGTGCTCTGTTTGCTAGCCACTGTGATGTTAAGTCATTGAGACCTAGATTTACAGCAGTTATCAAAACAATGCACAGTAAAATAGTAAACTAGAGTAATCATCAGTGGCGGGCCCACACGCACACGTGGAGCTCAACCGACAGATAGCTGAAAGAGAATTTGTTGGTTACATTCTACATATATGCAAGAGCTCATCAGTGGAGGCTTGCCCAATATTTGAGTTTCATATTTCTGCAGGCAAACTTCATGTTCTTACACTTAGGCAGGTGAGGGAGGAGATCCAATGCAAGGGTCTTTCAGGGCACTAACTGAGAATGTCCATGTAAATAAACATACACACATTTATAAAATGTCATAGAAATCAGATTTACTGCAGTCTTTAAATAAATTCACTCAATTGTAATGCACAGCAAAGACCTGTTACCTTAGAAGTACTTCTAGCATGAACTGAGTCGCAGTTTGAGCTAACTCTGAAGGAGGACCAGACTTAAACTCTGACGAGGCAAGCGAAGGCAGATCCACGTTTGGCACTAAACAGTCAATAACAGCAGACATCAGGAACAGACAAGAGGTAAACCTAAATTGTCAAGGGCTTTGCAATGAAATTATTCCTTCATACATTGATCATTAACATCCGAAACTATCAGTGTTTAAAGAGCGTTATATAACATTAATCACACGAAAATTGATGTCAAGGCATTATTCCATGAAAAGATGTTAAAATGTCTATTCCTACTTAAATCAAACAAAATGACTCAACACTAAAGATGACAGACTTAGTCATACCAATGTAACCACTGGCTGGTTTGTCTGACTTTGGAGAGGCCACTTCCTATCAACAAATATCAACAAAGCAATCTATCATCAGCAGACATTGCACCATTATAAGGCAGTGATTTATTGACTGATTCGTTTATTGACTTGCATATCATATCAGCACCAATATATCAGTGTATCAGTGTAACATACTGTACGACAAATACAATCTAATTTTAACTAGAACACATTGATGCAGGTCAGTAAGTCAGCCGAAAAATGTCAAATGGCATTAACACCAGTCACAAAAAATAAAAATTTGTAAATGCTAAAAGTGAGCTAAAAGGTACAAAAGTTTTCTTGTACAAATGTTAAAGCTCAATCTCCTGAATACATGCTGAAACGTTGTTTAGTATTTACTCAAATAAATAGAACATGCAACTCCAATCAACTTACAGCCTTGATTCCACATATGACCTTTGTTTCTCCCACTGCAACAAGAGCCGAACCATCTGCAGTTGATATTGAACCTTATGAAAACAACAGAATTTACGTAACTGAAATATTCTCTATATACCTAATCACATCAAAGCTGTGGCATGATACAAAGTCTGCAGGAATAGTTCCAACATATATGCATGTTCCAACAAGAAGCCCATACTTTCCCACTTTGCACCAGTTTAAAACCATATTAAACCTTCTCTTCATTTCCTCAAATGACCATTGTTCTGTTCTATCATTTGCAGAACTCCAAAATGTTGCTCTCATTCCATCAGTAACAGAACTTGTTTCTTAGTCCACTGATGAAGTAGTCATTTGTCAATGTTCACACACTATCAAACTATGGCAACTCAATTAGTGGTACATGCAGTCTTTTGAATTTTCCCTCTGACATGTGTAATAAAATTATAATCTCTGTCCATCAGATGTCATGAACTTCCACCAATACAGTTACCATACATTCAGTTTTGTTAAGAAACCTGCTAAATGAAATACAACTGAAAACTCTTTACCTATGCTAAGAATAGCATCTCTGAATTCATGCAAGCCCCGTCCATCCAATCGAGTTCCTGCTTCCTGCAATGCGTACAATAACTGATTTATTGTTCTGTCATCCAATAACTTCACTATGGTAAAATTGGCCTTCCTTTTTTTAACACTTTAAAGACGAACATGTACTAAAATGTATGGGAAACCAATGCAGCTCATCGTTAAAGGTTAACTTATGCAACTATCTGGCTTTGACAACTTATAGTTATTAACATGCTCATCACAGCGGTGTTGACTGTGTTGTGAAAGATCTGCCAATGCAAAGTAAAATCAACGTACATGCCAAACTCCACGGTAAGTCTGGTTGAAAACCAAGGGGGAAATCAAGAAGCGAGCCTACGAAGGAAATAAGCTCAGACATGGTTTAGTTGAGATCATAAGGCCAACACAGGATTGCAAAAAACAATCTGTAGAAAAAAGCAGTTGTAACATAAAGCTTACCAGAAACTTTCTTTGGTATTCACGTGGTTGAGTCACCCTGTAAAAGAAAATCACTATATAGATTACCTCAAGTTAAAGATTACAAATTCAACTCACAAAATTTTACAAACTGTGGGCACTGGGCAAGCAACTTGTACATAATAAAGAAGCAAAATTTGTTCATAGCACACCCATAGAACATATTCACAGGATCTCTTAGATCCAGTATTGCGATCAGCAAAGTCCGCTGATGTTTTCATTCCTGCAACAAAAACTAAAGCAGGTGATCGGCCTTTCGGGTCACTGACCACGTGCCTGGAGCAGTCTTCCCGCAACTATCCAGGAAATCAAAAGCTTTTGTTTTAAAAGAAACAGTTAAAACTGTACTTGCTATAAAGATCTTTGCATTTGTGCTGACAGTGGACATTGTGTATGTGTGTAAAGCATCCTAGAAGTAGCTTGCTACTGACGATGCTCTAGAAATTGTCATAATTACAATTACAAGGTCCATCAAGTAATTTTTAAAGCCAACTCTGAATTGGCTATGTATAGGGATTTCCACCAAATCAGTTGGGAGAATATTCCAAAAAGCGGAAGGGCCAGAACATTTGATCCTGAATTGCTTCAATCTAGTTCGTGCAGCTTCACTTCTATATTTCAATGAATCTCTATTTTAAGATCATACATATCAGCACCCATGTGAAAATAGTGGAGTGTCTACCCGAATCCAGATATTGGTGAAAATGCAGAATTGAATGAATTCTCAACAGTATTTCTACCAAGCATTCGAATCACTAGCATGGACTTTGTCGGCCAATATCCTGAATAGTGTATTCAAAATTACCTCAGAAAGTTAGATTGCCAAAAATATATTTTTTACTTAGACAATCGATTTTGCGGATCCGGCATTCTTCTTCGGGGATTGGAGTTTCTGGGATTCACCTCCATGCCGTATACTATATCCGAACAGCTACGTAGCGTATCCTCGAAACTCCAGTCCTCCAAATTGGATTTCCACAGGATCCGCGAAATATATGTGCAAACATTTAGTATCGGGTGAGTAAGTTTACGGGCGTTTTACGGTATCTTTTGGCATGCCGTGCGGAAGGTACCATGTTTTCGGGTGCGGGCCGAATCCCCGAAACCCGAATCCCCGAAAGGCATTTCGGCCGAATCCCCCAAATTGATTTTCTAAGTCCGACCCGAATTAATGTAATAAAAAATAAACATTTGAATAGGCAGTATATCGATATACATCAAGGCCACGCTATGTCTTGTGTCATGTTTACAATTTAACTCTGATTAGCTCGGCCGTTTTCTAGAAAACTGTTTTCGGGGAATCGGGCTTTTGTCTGTTTTCAGCGTTTTCGGGGATTCGGGTTTCGGGGATTTGGGCTGACCCCATGTTTTCTAATGACGACACTAACCCTAACCACGACTCTAACCGACTCTCACTCTTACGACGCCTCCTAACCGACACTGAGGACGCGAGAAAACCTAGGCACCCCATTTCTAAATGTTTTCGGGAATTCGGTTTATTGTGCATTTTCATCACTATCGGGGATTCGGGTTTCAATTGGATATTTTGTTTTCGGTACTCAACCAGATTTACACGTGGTGATTATGAAGCAATTTCTTGGAACAAAGAATAACAGAGTACGCGCACATATACCTAAAAATATTTGCTGCTTCCGACATGATTTCACAGAATCCCAAATAAATCACTCTCAATATTTCAAAGCAGACTTATTTAGCAACTTATACCGGTTATTTTTTAAACGAAATAAAGTTGTACCCGGAAATAAAGGGCCTGCTCCATTTACACTGATTGTACACTCTGAGTAAGCACCATGCATGCACCAGTCCTTTCAAAGAACAGTAGCGAGTAGGACGAACGCGGAACAACAAAATCATACTAGAACATACGATTTCTCAGACCGTCCTGAGTAGGCCTACATACACGTGCTCAAGCCGCAGAAGGAATCTTTAAGGCCTACCATGCAGCGTGAAAAATGTTAATTGAAAATATTTCATAGCGCTATAGAGTTGCATTCGTTGTCCGCTCTGAGTAAGCCCACCTAATATCTGGGAATTAGCACATAAAATGGATATCGAGGCAGAAGAGCTGTTATGGTGAGTCCAATTGTTGCTGAATGTTGATGGCTAACGGCAGAGTCTCGGAGGCCAATTTATTGTACAGAAAAGCAAGTAGAGTTATGTGCAGAATATTATGCATAAAATAAATAAATTCGTCCAATTTTATGGACCAGGTTGAGCCTGGGTCCATTGCATGATTGAAATGGCAAGGCCCAAACATGGTCGCAATACGAGTCTTCTTATAAAAGTTAAGGTACGCGTAGCCTAAATTTAGCCAGGCAATGCGTTAAGTAGCTTAGATAGAAAGGATCGAAGGATTGGAGATAGGACGATAATCGGATAATCTGAGAGCTGCAATGGATGATGTCTTCTGTCATATTTTGTGTTCTTGTAAATTGTTTCAATTGCATAATTGTACACTGTAACCGGTTGCGGTTTGTCAACCGGATTGTTTGAATAAACGAAAATATTATTATTATTATTATTACTACCTGATTCTGCTTAGAGCCAGCGCAGCTTCCTCTTGTTTCACGTCACTGCGTTATCGAGCATCATGAGAATCAAGCTCGAACCACATTCGAGCAGCTGTGGATCGTAATCAACGACGATCGCAATGGTCGCGTAAATGGGACCTTATGAATATGCATCGTGAATCTATTTATAGAGCATGACAGGCCAATGGTCGTTGAAAGAGGGACCTTATGAATATGCATCGTGAATCTATTTATAGATCTAGCCGTGGCACCGCCGCGAAGACAACGGCGTCAGAAGGAGATAAAATTTGTTCATTTGTTCAGGATCTATTCTATTTCTTAGATTACATTTGGACGGGATTTTATCAAGAGTCGATTTGGATTTCAGTGGAGGTTAGTTATGATGTATCTGTTGCTTCGGCGTAGAGCGACATCTGATTTTTGACAGACGGTTCCGTCTGTTCCCGCATCTGTGGAGTCTGGTGACTGAGAGGGAAACTGTTGACGGCGATGCGAGGCATGGAGGAGAGAGAGAGAGAGAGGGAGAGAGAGAGAGAGAGAGAGAGAGAGAGAGAGAGAGAGAGTTGGCTGCTGATTAAGTTTTGAAGGAAACGAAGCTCGCAAGCATTTGGCGCGCATTTTCCTACCGACTTTTTTTAATGTAATGTAAGTCTGCGAAATTGTTCAGCGCCACGCAAGAGCTGCGTCAGGGAGACCAACTTTTTCGTCGGCGCAGTTGGCAGTGCTGATCGTGGCGTACTTCAGAGACTTCGATCTCTGATTTAATAGCACGGTCCATATACGAGGAAGTGGCACACATTCAGACGAGCAACGGTGGTGTAGGAGCTGACCCGATCATTTCATTGCAAAATAAGCATGGCCTCGGCCATAATATTATGGTCGGTATAGAAAACTGTGCACATTTACAGTTTAAATTTATCTGATCTCTGATCTATTGATTCATATGGCATAATAGCGCCATTAAAATATGCACAAGGCAATAATCGATTGTTGATTCTGGTTAAATTGAATCATATTCCACTGGAAAATTCCGGTAAAAAATCTGATTGATGCTTGTTTGTATTTATCGAATTTGTTGCTTCATGTGTCGCATTAAAAATTTATTCCTGTGGTTTTATGGTACTTTCATGTGCTAATATTTACAATAAATGGAACTTAATAATGTATTAGGGACTAGCTATAGATGCCTTCAAACTATCTTTATGCTTCCATTGCATTATTGCTACCTGCAGACCAAATTCTGATCTTTATTCTAAAAATATGTTTTTACTATGTACACTGTACATGAAAACATGAAATGTTACAGACATACCATTGTATGTTATGGGCCGTTTAACTACATCTCTACTTCCAATGTCCAAATTCTTGAGATCCTAGTCATATGGCTTGAGATAATGTATCGAGAATCATTCGAGTTTGGAATTGAGATCAGCTGGGCTAAACAAGATGCAGACAATGTTGGAGCCTCCCCCAATTTCTAATAATAATAATCAGTGGTGTGAACTTGTCCAAAAGAATGGGGAGGGCATTTTTCGGTCGCACTGTTGCGGTAGCTGACTAGGGCTGCAAACCGTCCTGGATTCGCCGGGACAGTCCAGGAATCGTGTGCCCTGTGCCCCTTGGGATGAACCCAAAATTGTCCCAGAATTTGGTGTAGATAGCCAATTTGCCAAATGTTCTTGTTTTCACACACTAGCCTAACTTATGAAGTTGTACGATGAATTTGTTTGTTCTACGCTCTATCAGACCTGACATTGTGGGCTCAACATCGGATGTTGGACAGCGTTGGGTTGAAGTCTTCAAAACTTTACAAACCACTGACACTCTGTTACTTAGCCTTGTGCCGTACAAACTGTCAGTTCCCATTTCCAACGCTTTTGTGAGAGAGTGTTCAGCATTATGAACGACCTGTTGTCTTGCAATCGCAATTATTGCCGGAGGACCGACCTTGTTAAAGTTGAACTGATGACAAAAATAATTTAACTTGATATGTGCTGAGTTCTATGACTTTGTATGCAGTGATCTGGAACTGCTTAAAATGGCATCAGCTCAGCAGAAGTATAAGTTTAAGTGAAGTTCTGATGTCCCATCCCACACCGAATAAATGACATCTGCAATCTGCTTGCATGTATGAACTTCGCTCGATGTGGGTCCGTAAGCGTGGTTACCCTTGTAGGTTTCTCAAATTTAATCAATGTTTTCTTCTTGATGTTAATTCTAAATTTAAACATAGACCGATTGTCTTTTGATGATTTGACTGCAATTGTTCTATTTTCAGTAGGCTATAGATCCTACATTAGGCTGATGTAACATTTGTTACATACAGTGGTTTGGACATGGTAAATTGATAGTGGCATAGGCCTATCGAGTGACTGCGGGCGTCCCGGAACATTTGGCAAAATCAAAAGTTGGCAGCCCTATAGCTTGTGTTTGCGATATATCTGGAAACGGAATGGCAAAACTGATTACATCATTTTGCGCTGGTGAATTGGGTGCATTTTGTTTACATGCAAATTTGTTTCATATTGAAGTCTTGGAGATGTGAAGATATCGAAGATATAAATAATTAAAATCTTTGTTTTCATTATGGAATTTCTGATAGTATTTAAGTTCTTTGTCTCTGTTTCTGAAGAAGTTTTTAATATTTAAAGAAATTCTCTTCTGGATTGTTTTTGTGGCAATGCCCCACCTCAATTTGTGGGGCACGTGCCCCGGCTGCCCCCCAGAGTCTGCGCCTATGATAATAATAAGACAATTTGTATAGCGCCAAAGTACAGCTGGGGCCAAAGGAAAAGGTGCTGATGATATTTAAAAAAACCAGTCAGAGTGATTTGAATGTCTCCAGCGATGGCACATTCTTCAAATGGTTGAGAAGACTGTTCCATGCATGCAGTGGGTCCAGCGACAGAGAAGGAACAGTAGAGAGTGACATAGGGAGAGAATCTCGTCCCCATCCCCGCCCCAACAACAAGTAAGTCATCCCCGCCCCATCCCCGCAGGGTTTGTCCCCATCCCCGCCCCATCCCCGCAGGTTTCCTCCCCATCCCCACCCAATCCCCGCAGGACGACATCGCATTCCCCACAAAAGTTTACACAAATTAAAATTTAAAAAATAACATATTTTAGCTTACAAAGCTATTTGTATTGCTGACTTCATTAGTCTGTAATTATCTTATCGACAGTTTGTATTAACCAAGTCTTGACCATTTCTGACTAGAAGGCTTCAGGAAATATGAAAATCTCCTTATCAGTTCTCGAGCTCTTAACATCACTGGGGTTTCTTGCAGGCTCATTCCCCATTACCGCGGTATTACCGCGAGAGTAAACCCCATTACCGCGGTATTACCGCAATTGTTGTCCCCATTACCGCGGTATTACCGCAATTGTTGTCCCCATTACCGCGGGATTTACCGCGGTTACTGCGGTTTTCCCGGGGGAAATTCCCCATGTCACTCTCTAAGGAACAGTCACCAAAGGGAGCGCCTCTGATTGGTGTGCACTGTGAGAGGTGCTTTATAAATCTTTAAATACAATAGAATACAATACAAATGGCAATTGTTCGTGACTGTTTCAAAAGCATAAATCGGGGAATATGGAGTACAAATATTTGACTGGGCAAAACATCCACCTGTTGACATCTTACATACGATCTGTGCTCCTTATGGGCTGAGAACTGGATGCCCATAGATATTATCCGTAAAATAAGAAGCATCTGAGCAGGACGGAGGAGGAAGAGAAGAATCTAATGACTTCTGCATGGGACAGATCCCAGTCCTAGAGATGATCAAAACTAAAACTCAGGATGCTTGGCCGCTTTGCAGGATATGACAGCAGGGAGGCAGGCAATACCATGCTAGACCCTCTCACCCTTAGTTTCTGGTCCACAAGGAGCTGGAAGAGACCAATTGGGTGACCAAAGCACATTTGAACCCTGGAAATGGAGGCATATCTTCACTCACTGAACTTTTGGGCTACACAGCCTGGAGACTTGTGTAAGATGGGGACCATTGGCACAGAGTTGTGGAAGTGGCAATGATGCTTTTGAGAAGGATGTGCCATTGACAATGATACTGGTGAAATCTGGGATTTACGATTACGATTACTTCTATGGGGTAATATCATGATATCTTCCATAATAGCATGTCTATACAGATATCCACTAGATGTAGACACCAAGACCTAACTGTTAAAAGTGTCCCATTTTATGTACTGTAACCAAACTCAGAAAGTGAAATAGAAGAGTCATAATGTGAAACAGAAGCCGGAAACATGAAACCTATAAATTGGTAATATGATGACCACAGAACTCATTCTAAATATACGTCTGCAGTTTGCACATTTTGAGTACTGGATCTGAGTCATCATGCATACACATTTGTTTTGAGGTTAGACCATACTAGTAGGTCAGTAGCTACTTGGTTGGTAATATATGCAGCACTTGACGAACTTCAGTAACAATGAATGAAGCATTTTTCAGTATTATATTTTTCTGATTTTTTTCTTAAAACTGCTGCGGATCTTAATTCAAAAATTGAAAATTCAAATTGGTATATGGAGACATGTTGCCTATTTTATCCATGTATTGCATGATTGCATCAGGAATAGTAGCCCAACAAATGTCTCTTCACTTATCAGGGCATTGAGTTTTGCAACTTCATACATGCTTTGTCAAAATGAGTGTTTTTCCCAAACATTTTAAGTGTCTTTTAAGTCCAATATTGACAGTGTTTTTCAAAACTTCATGCTTCTTGCTTTGTCAAAACGAGTGTTTCCCCAAACATTTTAAGTGGCCTAAATCCAAGATTGGCATTGCCTTAGTAATGTTTTCAACAGTTCTATCTCAGTGAAAACTTAATGGAATATGCTTTAGGCTACAAAGGGTGTGACATGGCTATAACATCATTTACTAGAGATAGCTTGAAGTCACTACACATAACAATAAAATATAAATACAATTGACATTAAATCTACAACGAATATGAACAACAGTTTGATAAAAAATAGTGCATGGTCTGTCACAGTTTTTTTCATCAGGCAATAGACATAGCCCTAATTGTTTAGTTATTAATTTAACATTTCTTAAGTGAATGCACATTTGCCATTGTGACACTATTAAAAATGATTCACTCCCACTCAATTGCACGTGGGAAAAATTGTACTTGTGAATACATAATGCAGAATGTATGAGCACTAATTCATGTAGGTAATTATACGGTATTTGTGTTATTAAACAGTTTCAGGATGTCCTGTATTCTCAAACCCTTTCATAGTATGACATTTGACAGATTGCTGCCTATAGCCTGAGGTCCTGTTGTTCTTGTTGTGGATTTCTTTGTCATCGTCAGAGCCTGAGGTCTTGAGGCTTCGTATTTCTGTAGGTTTGTGTATGTTTCTTAGCTTTAAGAATTGCACACTGATTTGCCTGGCTATGGTAGGAATGGGTCCTTCTGTGCAGCTTGTGTTGAGTATATAGTGCTAGTGAAACATTCTGAGAAAAGGCAGCTGAACATACATGTAATCAGATAAGAATTTTATCTACTTAATTGACATTCTGTGCAACATATTTATGTTGGTAATAAGGTCTTTATGAGCTGAGTGACTCTGATGAGTCAGAGTAATCTATGATCCAGATGTATACATAGACAGTTAGACATATAGTGTGTAGTGGTTGAGCTCTAGTGTGAGATGCAGATGTGACAGACACAGGCTTTCTTTATCTTCCCTCAATTTCAACGGTTGCTGGGATGGAACTTAGTTGATAACAGATGAACTTGCATTTATTTACCACTCTGTACCATAGAGTTTGATGAAACTCAAATGAGACCAGTAGCCTGTCGTTTTCATTTAATAGCTTTCTTCAGCTTTTGCATTGATGGATAGTTGTATACCATCTCTGCAATCCAGACTAGCATTTTACAGCTCACTATGTGACTATGATGAGCTTCAAACACTCACTGCTATTGTCTATGCACAATCAGATCTTGACAAGATCTAATAATTCAGTACCCAATGATTTTGTGATATCTAGCAAGATATATCTCCTTCAGGCTTTAATTAATCCCTCCCAGCGGGGGGTCAGCCTTCTTCTCCACTTGTTTTTGTCACCAGTATCTTCTTTCTTCAATCAGGTCTTGTTGTATCATGTCTCCCATCTGTTCTTCTGCAAGATTTTGTAAATAAAGACTTCTTTTGAATCTCTGAAATATGCAAAGCGATAAACACATATGGTGTAATTGCTAGCAAGACGTAGTAATTAAAGACCTATTTTTAATTGTGATTGTAATTGCAGATTTATATAGCTCCTCTACAAAAGAGAGATTTATTGGGCATTGAATGATACTGAGCACCTATGATGAACTGTTAAGGACCCATTTTTAATGTTTGAAGTATTCAAGCTTTAGTAATGTCAACACACTTTTAATCATTAAAGTATGCCAATGATTTAGCAACATTCGCTTGGGTCTACTGTGTGCTTGTGTAATGCATTTTAGTCGATTTGTCTTTTGTCTTCGGTTTGCTTTAGCTACTCATGCTACTATGGACTTTGAAGTTTATGGAGTTGGTTCACTGAAAATGTGAAACAAATGTTCCAGACATTTCATCCCACAAATATTCACTGGGCATGAGAACATTGTTGCTTATTTTCTGGGTCACTTGTTATGCCAGTGAGGTGAAGCCTACACAATGCCAGTTTTATGCCACAGAGCGCTGAAGCATAACAACACATTGTATGATTTACATCAGAGAAGCAGGTCTTTCTGTGAATTGGTATACACTGTTTTATAGTACATGTGCACTTGTGTATGCATCAGTCTGTACACATGATAGTAGGTGTATGCTGTAGATGAGGAATATCATGTGGCTTTTCATTAGCACAATCAGTTCAGCTTTGTGTGTGGATAGCTTGACCTCATTCTAAATAGATGCAGGATTATTAAATATTGAAGGTTGATTGGATGGTCTTTCTTGCTCACAAAGAAGGTATGCCTCATTATTACAATAATGGTCCAAGTAGATGTAGTGCATGTGATGTGTGTGTATATTAGAGCTGTACCGAATAGCATATTTTACTATTCGGCCGAATACGAATAATTGGTCACACTATTCGGCCGAATACGAATACGAATAGTAGGCGACGACAGAATAAGTAAATATTAGACACATGTACATGTATTTAAAACTTGTTAATACAGCTCACTTTTTGTACAGTAGTTGACTTCATATTGCATTCCAACTGAATTTTCATTATGTGGCAATACACAAATTAAATGTGGAGCTTACTAAAAGTTAAGTAATTTGCTTTTTCTTAGAAATAAAGTCACCCAATGTTGGCTGAGTTTTCATTTTGTCCACTGGAATCTCCATTGCAGATGCAAAGCACTCGCGTTTCGATTGCAAGACTTTAAATTCATCAGAATGTTTGTATTTCAAATGGTTGTTTAATGCCGTTGTCGTGAAGTTTTTCGATTGACCAGTACCGCGAGAAATAAATACCTTGCACAGACCGCAAATGGCTTTGCTCTTATCGTCGTCCGATATTTCAATATAGGTTACTTCCAGACTGGACTTCGCTTATCCATTGCTGCATTTAAAATTTTTCTGAACACTTAAAAGTACTGTAAATGTTGCATTTATCAAGTTTTAAAGATTTTTATGAAAGATTGATTCACCCATGTGCATGAAACCGGAAGCAAGAAAGAGAGTTTATATCACAAGAGAAACCGCACATTGCAGTGCTAATTTTATGTAGCGCATTTATAATATATGCGCCAAAATTTATGTAGCGCTTTTACTATTCGTATTCGGTTTTAAAAAACTATTCGGCCGAATACGAATAAACTATTCGGGGCACTATTCGGACCGAAGCGAATCGAATACGAATATTCGGTACAGCTCTAGTGTATATATATACAGACAGACAGACAGACAGACAGACAGAGACACAGACAGACACAGACAGACAGAGACAGACAGATAGAGAAAGAGAGAGAGAGACAGGCAGACACAGAGAGAGAGAGATACAGAGAGAGAGAGAGAGAGAGATACAGAGAGAGATACAGAGAGAGATACAGAGAGAGACAGAGACAGAGAGAGACAGAGAGAGAGAGAGAGAGAGAGAGAGAGAGAGAGAGAGAGAGAGAGAGAGTGTTGCATGATTATATATTCATGTGTAGTCTGTATTTTTGGATCATTTGCCTATATATTACTGTGTCAGATTAATGCACAATGTGCAATTAAACTTCCCAAGTAGGAGAATTCCGTGACCTCACCCACCAGTGAGCTATGGGTTGGGAGCTATTGGGTTTGTTGTAACTTATCAATCAATGAAGGGTGTAGCATAGCAAATTTCCTTAATCAGTAAGAGTCAATATAAACAGTCTGCTGTGTAAATGGTGGTCTGAAAGATAAGGTGGTCTCCGGAGTAAGGTGGTTGCTTAACCAACTTTGAATTAGGCCCAAGGGCGTATTACATGTGTGACTGGCATGCAGAGGGTTGGAGGATTGATTCCTTATCCAGTGATGGAGTGACCCTATTCAGTACCATTGAGAATAAGGAGGCCATGTTCTATCAAGGTTTTGACACCTTTAATGATGACTTGGTGAGAGTGAAGACTGATCCAAGGAGATGAATGGAAGACAGAAGTACTCCAGTTGAACTGGTGCAGCTGCTGGCTTCAGCCCACAATCTAAGGAATTTCGTTTGGAAGGATTCAATACAGAAGCTTATTGAATTTTTATACATGTATATAGCCAGTGACCTGGAAAAGGTGATTGTAATTGCCAAATTCATTCATTCATTCATTCATTCGGGAATTTATATAGCGCAAATATGTGGTTGTAAAGACTACTGGAACAATGTATGAGCTGAGTGTATGAACGAGCAGTTTGCCTACAGCTTCAGGATCTAACTGCTGTAAATTCTAACAATGGTGTGACAATAGGTTCGGGGCCGCTATTCCGGGGGGCCGCTATTACGGGGGTTCACTATTCCGGGGGTCCACTATTCCGGGGGTCCGCTATTCCGGACTAATGAACAGACAAATATAATCAGATGGGGAACAGGTCGATAGTCCGAAGGTTCGAAAGTCCGAAGGTTCGATAGCCCAAAGGTTCGATGGTTAAACATATAGGCCTATGTATATGTACAATTGTACATATATAATGTACATTATATGTTTATATATGCATGTATATGAATCTATCTATATATATACATGTTTGAATATGTATACATATGTTTGTATATATATATATATGAATTTATATATACTCATGCACAAATGTTACATAATTATATATACATACATGTGGATATATATGAAATATATATATATGTGTGTGAATATGTATATATATGTATATACATATATGTATGCATCTATATTTATATATGTATGTATATATGTATGGGTATATGTACATGTATATGCATATACGTATATATATATATATGTACTTATGTAAATACATATGTGTGCATGTATATATGTTTATGTACATATATATATATGTAGTTGTGTATATATGTATGTATAGGTATGTGTAAGTATATATATATATGTATAATGAATTCATGTATATATACATGTATGTATGTAGTTATACATATATACATACATAAATATATATATACTTACATATAAGTATATATATATGTATATTCATGTATATATATACAGGTATGTATGTATTTAAACACATACATGCATAAATATATATTTACTTACACATACCTATACATAATTACATATATACACATATACATATATATGTACATGTATATAGATACACACATAATATTTACATAAGTACATTTATATGCGTATATACATATATATATTATACATGTATATATACACATACATATATATGTATACATATGCATGCATATATATCATATATATATACACTAATATCCGGAGTCAGGCGGATCCCCGGAATAGTGGACCCCCGGAATAGTGGACCCCCGTAATAGTGGACCCTGGCATAGTGAATCCCCGGAATAGTGGACCCCGGAATAGTGGACCCCGGAATAGTGGACCCCCGTAATAGCGGCCCCCCGGAATAGCGGGCCGGTACCTGACAATAATAGAATGATTAATGTATTGTCAGACATCTTGACAATGGTTGTTGCGCTTACCGTGAATTCAGTCTACCAGTACATGTTTTGGTTTCATGTTTAGTATTGGCTGTGACCAAAACTGAAAATGTCAGTTGGATTTCTATATGTAGAGCAGCAAGCAGTCAGAATTACAATGTGTCATTGTTATTGGATTAGACTGTTCTTGCAATGATGAAATTGTGAAGTGCTTAAATATTTTTTCAAATCGACCAATTTCAAATCAGTATTCAGCTGTGATTTATGCATAGTTTTGGTAGCCAGTGAATGTCCATTAACGATGGCAGATTGTCTGGGAAAGCCATGTGTAACTCCAATTTGACTTTAATAAGATAGGCAGTATTGTGATGCAAAATTTGTGGGGTGCATCGGATCATGTACCCAGGGACCTAACAGTATTGAGGAAAACAGTACCAATGATGTAGACACAACATGGCCATTTACAGCTGAGCTACTAGTTGTGTATTTGACCACAGTTGGGCTTATTGCATGGCAACACTTCAGAGAGTAAACCACTGATGATGATGATGATGATGATGATGATGATGATGATGATGATGATGATGATGATGATGATGATGATGATGATGATGATGATGATGTGCATGTAGTTATATGTTTGTATATAGTAGCATTACCAAAACAGTTTGCCAGGGCTGGCCCTATCCCAGATGGCACCCCAGGCAAAGCATACATTTGGTGCCCAATGATCCCCACTCCTCGGTCCACCCCTCATCACAACTAGGGATGTTAAACGATAATCGGAAATCCGATTATCGGTTTAGAAAACGATAATCGGTTTTCATTATTGACAAACCGATTATCGAATTCTGACTCTTATATATAAAACGGAGTCTTCCACAGCCGAGGTAATAGCAGAACCCCCCCACAGCGACGTATTATTGCCTCTTGTATATAAACGGATACTTCCACAGCCAACGAGGTAATAGTAGAACCCCACAGGGACCTATTATTGCCTGTATATAAAGTGGGCTTCCACAGCCAACGAGGTAATAGTAGAACCCGTACGTGTATGTACGTTACCGTACATAGCGATTATCGGTTTTCAGTAACTTGCATTATATGATAATATATTAAATTTTCTATGAAGGCCAATAAAAAACGATAGGGCCTAATCGGTTTAAAATCGGATTTCTAAAACCGATAATCGGTTTGCCAAAGAAAACGATATTAACAACCCTAATCACAACCCAATGAGGAACGGTTCAGGAACCAGCCAGAGCATTACGATCAACTGAGTTATTTATTATTATTATGATTTTTCATTATTATAGTCAATCCTGGATAATTCGATTTTTAGGGAATGGTAATAAGTAAAAACTCTTTGAATTACCTAAAAATTCAAATTACCAAAAAAAGAAAACATTATGTATTACAAAGAATTATTTGTTGAAGTAATCAGAAATTTTGTTGCTTGTACTTTTTCTCCTTCAGGTAACAGGTTTCAGTTGATCAAAACTGATAGGAGTCTGTTTTTCTTTAAAAATACTTTTCTTGCCCAAATACTTACACAATTGCTTATACTATCTCCATATTCTAATGTTTGGGCACCGTTACACCTTTCTCGATAGACAGCCAAGAGATAGAGCAGTAAGCCTTTCCTGTGTCATAAAGGCCCAAAAATGGCTAAAAAGTTTAAAAAATTTTTTTAAAGCACATACTAGCACCCCCTAAATTTTTGCACCCCTGGCAACTGCTTACTTTGCCTGTGCATAAGGCTGGGCCTCCTATGAGGTACAGCGGCACTACCAAAGAAAAATCTGTCGTCCGTCAAGTGTGGCTTTCCCGAACTGTTTGCCAAAGTGCTCTAATGGTGATGGGTTTTTGACCATAAAGATGAGGTTTCCTTATTTCCATACAACGTTTCCTTATTTCCTTGTAAGTAACATTTGACGTTGAACCCTGGAACTTGATTGACCCATGTGTTTTGGCAGTTTTACTTCCATCCTGCTTCTATCATGCGTTCTTTTCATGCTAGTTTTACAGTCCATAAAATTGGTGTACAGACCATCATGGCCGCCTGTTGAAAAGGACATTATGAATCACTTTTCATTTTGGCTGATTACTTTGTCTACTGCCCGCATCTGTTATCTTTCCGTCATCATACAGATCCTGTTTCTCTTGTTCTTCCTCCTCTTTGTCTTCCTCCTCCTCCACAACCTCATCATGGTGACTGTTGACTGTAGGGTGCGCCAAGGACCTCTGCATAACAAGGCTTACCGGTACTATATTGGAGCCCATGGGTGGGCCCAGTGGCTGTTATTGTCTGGACCCCAGAACCAATGATGGCCATTATTGGCTGCAGCAGTAATAAGTCTTGTAATAGCTATGAAAATCCTGCATCATTCAGTATTTCAAAACATTTATGATTTGTAGAGTACCTAACCCTGCAGAGCCATGGCTTCTTAAGTATGTATTTGAAAATTGTTTTGAATTATTTAAAAGCTAAGATTGACGTATGTTTGTGGATATAAGACAGTCGATATGGATAACCTTAAATGAAAGAGGTAAGTGTTGAGTCATTTAAAATTAAATCAAGTACTGTTTTGATGATTTGCTTGGGGAATAAATTCTGGAGATTTACTGAAGTATCTTCAACAGACCCAGAACTAATTCATGGGAAACTGAAGTAATGCAGGGAGTGGACTTATGGAGAGGACTTAGGGAGAGGACCTAGGGAGAGGAATTAGTTAAATGCTGTTGAGTCTTGGGGACTAGAAGAAGAGAAGAGCAGTCCCTTAAGCTAGCCCTGAGGCAGCCTTGGGTGTGAAGTATTTGCGACTTCATTTTCTTTGCCTCGGCATATGAGGGCGAGTGGCCAATCCTCTCCCTCACCATCTCATCTTCCTACAAAGTGTACGGTCAGTGTACTCGTAGCTGAGTTGGCTAGGGGTGCAGATGGGGCAGATATCTCAAACAAAATTTCTGCCCTGGTGGGGATTTGAACCCCCGACCTCTCGACTGACAGTCCAGCGCATTAACCACTACCCTATCGAACACCCTCTGGAACTCTAGATTTGATTGTAAGTATTGTGGTTAGTCTGGTAAAGGGCCACTAGGAAATAGATGGAATTGTAGTGCTCGGCATGTCAGTATGAACAAGTGATGGGATGGTTGTTCGTGGAATACCATACCACCTGGCACCCACTCAGCCGTCAGTCCTTAATGAGTCAGTGAGTAAGTAAGTAGCAAAGTAAGTTGAGAGGATAAAAAGATGTCCAGGATTGCTATTGTCTTGTTTGCAACCGTAAGGAATTTCTCTAGAGGTTTGTAGGCAAGTGTATAGTCAGTGGCGTAACTAGGGGTTCGTGCGCCCGGGGGCAAGAATTTCCTGAAAATTTTTTTCTGACTTCCACCAAAATTTCTGATGACCTTTTTTTTTTTTGCTTTTTCCTTTGTTTCTCTGTTTTCCAACAAGAAACTTGTCAAATATCATTTTGCGCCCCCTTGCCCATGCGCCCCAGACTCACGTACAAAAGTTACTTTTTAAAAACTATTTTTCAATTTTTACCTGATTTCTTTAACAAAAACACATTTTGAGACCTAATTTTGCCCCCCCGTCCTGCGCCCGGGGGCGGCCGCCCCCCCCTTCCCTCGTTACGCCACTGTGTATAGTGCGTTCATCTTTCTTGCCTTTTATATGTACTGTGAATTTGAATGATTGATATTATGTTTCTATGATGGTAGGATACCCTCATGATCCTACTCCCACTCCCTGGTACTTTATCTGTCTTGTTGACTGTTGAGCCTTTAACCATTTGGTCGACTTGTGGTGCATTTCCTTGGTCTGTTGATGAGCATGGGACTGCAGTGGACCGTGGCCTTGTTTCAGGGTTTGCATTACAGCATGAAGTTATTCCAGGAGGTCAAATGATAGGAGAACCATACAGTAATATGATGAACTGTGAAACCTTAGGACAGTGCTGTCCAACCTTTTTGACACCGCGGGCCACCGACAAACTTATTCTTCAAGCCGAGGGCCGCACCATGCAGTCAATTCAAAAGCAAACGACTAAAATTTATTGAAAATTATTAACTGTATGGGTGCAATGTGGGAAGATGGACACTCTAAGCAATATTTGCTGAATAATGACAATAATAATAAACTTTGGAACATGTTTTTTATCATTTTTCTTTCACTAAACACTTCATTATTGTTAACCAACAGTAAACACACTTCCCTGCTTGAACATATTCATGTTATAAACATTCAAATATGACCTCCTGAGATGTCCGTCTTAACTTGAACGGGGGTAAGATGGACGTAATGTAGGGGTAAGATGGACAGGTGGATCTGCAGGTCTACAATACTACATATACTTATAATTTCAGCTTTCTATTCTATGACTCATCTGCCGAAAGCACAGCTCCGCATGGAATCGTTCAGATATATTAAGTCATGTGCATAAAACAAGGTATTTAACCAACCATAGCCTAAAGTACCGTACTTAACACTTTCCTGGCCATCCTGGGGTAAGATGGACACCAACTTTTCTGTTTCTAACAAACTGTGAACTGTACATAGCAGTATGCAATATGAACTGCCAAAAAGAATCGAGGGGACTAATTACAGTTAATATAAATAACAATCTTTTCGGTAATCTGTTGTGAAATATAAATTGGGTGATGAACTTTCATGTAGGGGTAAGATGGGCAGACACCCTACCCTTCGGTATCACTGGCAGTGGCACCGTATGTGACCAAGAAGTGTCAGTTTTAATGCGCTAAATAACAAGCCGATATACAAATCTATTAAAAAAATACTAGTCATAGCCGATGAATAATTACCGCCTACACAATTCCCTTAGCCGTTTTACTAAGCTTCTTATTTAACTTTAGTCAAAACACACCCTTCCTCCTACAAGTGGTGATCATCGATAGGCCACGCCTCCTTCAGTAGACTGGTACCCGACTTTGCATGTTTAAACGACGCGTCGATAAATGCTGTCCAACTTACCTCAGTTACGAGGTAAGATAGACATTAGAAATAAATGTTTTATTGAGTTTCCCGTCGAGTGTCCATCGGACCCCGGCGTCCATCTTCCCCCTCCCTACCCCTATTAAAATTAATTATGGAGTAATCATAGTAATGCGTCGTGGGACTGGATTTTGTGTTCACATTGTCAAATTATAAGCCAAGTTATGAACAAATAACTATGCAAGTAGGCCAGTGACTTCGTATTTTACTTCATTTTTACAGAAATTGCAAATATTTTGCGAGTTCGGGCGGGCCACTTAGAATCAGCTCGCGGGCCGCATGCGGCCCGCGGGCCGCGGGTTGGACAGCACTGCCTTAGGATATACTTAAACTGTCTTGTGTGCATCAATAAATTCCCGGTGCCTAAGACTGTATTTATGTATCATTTAAATATGGTACTATCTCTGTGTGTGTGTGTGTGTATCACCTACTGTTGTCTGTGTTGTTGGTTCTGTGTTGTATGCATGCATGCATTTATGTGTGCATGTATGTATGTAAACTTGTATGTATTGTACAGTACTGCCAAAAATTTGCTTTTGTTACAGGTGGCCCATTAGCGGGACCTAGGTCCCTTAGGGAAGTTAGGGTCGTAGTCCTATTGTTCCCCTTGTTGCTAGTCTGTTTTTTCTTTTGTACTTGTTTTTTGTTGTCAATACTGATACTTGGGTTCAGTAAAATATTTATGGTTATTTATGGTTATGGTCATGGTATGCATGGATGTATGTATGCATCTATGTACCATATCTGAGGAACCTCACAAAAGCAGTGCCAGTGAGTTAATAATTGATATCTGAGCATGTTGAGTTGTGGTTCAAGAAAGTAGTGTTACTGGCTTAGCTATGACCCGTCTTAGCCTGCCATCCTTGAGTTTTAATTTCATCAGGTGGAATTGACATTTGTCAGTCTGGTTTCAGCTGTATAGGTCTACAGATAATTAATTAGTACGGTGGCTGAAGTCGTATGAAATTCTACAGTAGAGTTGAAAGTCATCTAGGTTAGTGTACCTACAAACCGAGGAAAAAAAATATGTTCTGACTTGATTTGCTCAGATGTGTTATTGATTAGACTGCTGTGGCTGCTACAAACAGAGGCTCAGCAGGGATCCAGTCTTTGGCTTCTGGTGCCCTGTCCTATCTGGTGCAGTGCTTGCTATAGCAAAATTATGGATTTTGTCATTTTCTGGCTATGTGCGCCGCCGCCGCCGTCTGCATTGACCGCCTGCTTAGTCATCGGGTTTTTTTCTACCTGAATGCAAATCAAACTGTTTGGTCCGTCCAGAGACTCTGTTGGCAGGTAACTCATCTGATGCCCTTCAGTTAACATTTTTGTTGGGTGAAAGACTGACTCTCTTCTACCCAGACGTCCATTTGTCTTACTGCGACAGGTATGCTTGCAATCTCTGCACGCTTCAGGGCTTCAGAGACAGTCATCAGTCTTCTGGCATTCAGAGAGTAGACTGTTTTATCACAGCAGTTCAGTTGGTTATGGATCGCTTTGCTTGTACGGGGATTTCCCAATAGTATCATGTTTGAAAAAAGGTTTCTTATCAGCTGGATTGCACTGGTTGTGTGTTTGTCTCATCAATTCAGTTTTATGCGAGGCTTTCATGGTAGATCTTCAAGGCTGATACAAAGATAAACACACAAATTCCCTGTGATAGTATCAACCGGGTATATAAGGAAATGTCAGCCCATGCCTACACAACAGAGGCATCAGTCAAGGGGTTCTAGTGAATTCAAGTGCTTGTCCAAGTCACTGTTGGTTGTTCTTTCATTTGCTTTCGAGAGGTTCTGAAAGGTGCTATATAAATGATCAGACACATACAGTGGGTGTGGGTATGGGTGTGTATGTGTGCATGCATGGTGTGTGCATTGTGTGTGCGTGTGTTTTCCCTTTGGAACAGTCTGCCACTGAATTTACTGTTATGTTCTGTACTGTTCCACCAGAAGCTGCTGAAGGAACAGTTTCAGCCTTTCTTAAGTTAAGCCATGCCTTAATTGATTTGTTAGAGAGCTTCTTCCTCAGTCACTATTAGCTGTTCAGATATTAATCTAGACAATTTAGACATGCATACATATTTTAAACATTGCATCGGCATTCCATTAAGCCTTAAGGCCAGCTGTACCATATTCATTGTATGCGGACACCTTGGGCTTTTCACTGTTTTCCTAAATTCTCTCTCCCTGGTGCTGTCATCAACTGTCATTTATAAGAATGCTTCTGCTGCACAGAGGAGTTTCTGTTGGTCTACTTTCTGAATGCATTCCTAGCATAGGCTGTTTTCTCTATGATCTTCCTGGATTGTCTTGTGGTTTCTGATCTCAGTAAACTTATATAGCTTGCACTTCGACCTTTCTTGGCAGTGTACATCAACAGATGCCTTGTGCATTATTTCACAGTGACGTAATTGAAGTTCTCAGGTTAGATAAATCATCTGTACATAGTTTGTCCTCAGCTATACAGTGCAGAGATGGGACACGGTGGTGTAGCTGTATGTTCTGTGCCTTGTAACCGAAGGGTTGCAGGTTGGAATCTACCTCAAGCCACTGTGTAGCGACCTTGGACAAGTTGCTCACCCATAATTGTCTGTGAGGAAGGCAAAACTCATTTCATCCTGGGGTGGCATAAAAGCCAGTGGACCTGCCTTCGGGCAGAGAACCGTCACTGTCATCATCATGCAGTGCAGCCTGTACAGGTAGTGGCCTCTGTACAAATTCTTTCTTTATTCTAGGTGACAATATCTTACTACATGTAGAGAAGGGGCCTCTAGTCATGGCATGCTACTTGGTCCACATTGCTGGACATAATTATTTCCCTTGAAGGGACCTTATGTAAATCTGCATAACCTGGAGAGAATTACATTAAGGTGACAATCCGTCTGATTGGCCAATGTTTGCTGGTCAGTACACCATTATGAAGTGTGTAAATTGCATATGCCAGTGTTAAGTCAGGCTTGGCTTGTCCGCTTTGTGACTCATGGAATTCTGCAGATTCTTGTATTTATCTGGTACACCTATTTAAGCACATCATATACTGTTGCTTGCACCAGTCCTTACTTCTGGCACAATCTTAAGGCCAAAAAAAATAATGTTGTGTTTCCGGTAACCCGACCGAGTCACTTTTTAGGCCCGACTGGGAAAATTTTGTGAAAAATGTTTTTGAAAAAATAAATTTTTCAAAAAAATATTTTTTTTTTCAATTTAAAATTTTTTTTTTAATTGAGACATGAATTTAACCTTTGCGTGCAGATTTGCAACATTGATAACACTGCTTTCCTTGCCAGAGGTATGTAAATAAGGGCACCGTTAATTAGAGCAAAATTGGCCTTAAGTAGCAAGGTGAAATATGATGACGATATATTCGTTTATTATTATACAACGATGCAGCATTGCATAAAAATATTTTACAAAATAAAATTGTTTTCCTACCTACCTACCCAGCTTTTAAAACCACTGTTACCGGAAACACACCTATATTTTTTTGGCCTAATGTGCATATATTCCTGCAGTTCCATCTGGGAAGAGAGGCAAATTTTAAGTCCTTTAACTTGTGATCTTAACTTTGTTTTTTGCTTGACAGCTATGGTACTAAATAACTAAAAATAGCATTTTTATAAGTAAGTACATATAATATGTTTCATTTTTCGCGTCTTCATTTCATTTCTATGGATTTGCCATTTCGATGTCAGGAGTTGAAAAGTTCTGTGAGGTTTTATTTATTTCTGTTGTCAGGCATCAGTCCTTGAGAGTCAGCCATGATCACAACGGTTGATGGCCATTATCTGAACAACAATGGCTGAAGCGCTGACGTCATAATGGCAACACGAGCAGAAACAGCCGTAAGAAACCGTCTCTACAATCAGCTGCTGTCACGACTGACTGCAACTCTTCCGGTGATGAGGGAGCGCTGCGCTGCCTTAGCTAGTGGCGACCATGTGGGCACACACCCAAAGGACCTGCTGGCCCAGGCCGACGCTCTTAGCTGCGAGTTGGCTGGTCAGAAGGGTGATGTGGCTGGCCTTATGGAGTCTGGGGAAGAACTGATGAGCATCCTCGAGGAACTCGACTGTAAAGATACTCCAAAGGCGAAGGAAATTCTTTGTAATTTGAATTACGTTCGTGAAAGCTTCACAGATCTTACGAAATGCATTGAAGAAAAGCGGACACATCTGAAAGATGTCCTCATACAGTACGAAGCTTGTGAACGGGAATTAAATTCTTTGCTTGGCTGGGTTCAGGAGACTCAGACTGCATTAAGACTGTCAGACCAAACAAGTCTAGATTTGTCTGTTTTGAGGGAGGAAATACTTACTCATTCTAAACTTTTATCGGATGTTTTAACTCATGAACCTCAAATCTGCCTAGTCACTGATCGATGTCGGTCTTTAGGGATCTGTGATAGAGTTTCTGAACTTCTCAGTACGTTCCATGAACTTAGTTCTCAGGTAAAGGCTAGAGACCAAAAGCTTCAGAACATTCTCGCAAAATTATCCAGAATAGAAACAGATTCAGCTCAAATAAGCAAATGGATTTCGGAGTCCACACCTCTTCTGGAAAGTCAAAGTAAAACCGATATGCTGCAGACGCTTATGGAACGGTTGTATTGTGAGCGTATGGAAATGGAGAAGTCGCTGGAGTGGATCCGGAAAACTGGAAAGGAACTGATTGCAGATCTGAGTTGTTGTGATTCAACTTATCTTCGAGATCTTCTGGCAAATCTTCAGTCAGCTTGGCGTGACGTTACTGGTCTTATGATTTCAGCCTTTGCAATACTAGTAAGTGTGCCTCTGATTATAATTACTGATAAGTTTAGATATTTTGTGAGTCAGTTATTAAGCAGTTCATACTTCATAGTTTTATAATTACATCCTGATATCTGTCCTTCTGTACTATTCAAACATTTTTGACAAAGTCCTACATGAAAGAGTATATATTGAAATAATTTATCGCAACATAGTTTCATTTTGTCAAGTACCTTTCTGAAGCTGCAAAAATGATGAAGCCGGAAATCAGATGTGAGTTGATGAACTCGTTTTACTGTGCCTTGATGACGTTAGCAGTTTAGGATGTACAGAATCAAGTAACAAATCTTATAATCCTGGGATGAATTTCTTAATGAGCTGCAGGTGCTAGTCTAGAGTCTGCTGAGAGCCTGAGAGAGAGAAAGAGAGAGAGAGAGACACACACACACACACACGCACGCAAACACACACACACAGACATCAGCGAGAGACAGAGAGAGTCATAGACAGTGTCTAACAGACTTGTGCATGTTGTGCCACTGAGCTGCCTCGTCATTTGTCTATGCATGCTGATGCATTTCGGTCTGAATAACACAGGAATGTTGTGCAATGAAATGATGTAAACATAAAACACAGTCACAGTTATCTGTGCTCAGCTTGAAATGGGTGCTAAGTGGACAACCATGAAGGCAAGTATCATTCTTAAATGGAAATTCAACGTCATGTATGTAACAGGGTAACTGTGTTCATAGAAGTGGTTTGGCTAACCAGGGTGAGTGGGTCTCATGTCCTGCATTTTTTGGTTTTCCCAAGATTTAGAACTGTTTTGGTAAACTAGTATTTTCATTTGCTGGTCCAACTTTTGCTAACTCTTTGATATTGTTTCAATATCAGCTGAAGATTTACTGGTTTCAACTAAGATTTACTGGGTTCAACTAAGATTTACTGGTTTCAACCAGTTTATTATCCACCACAGTGCCTCCATCTCGTCGGACACATGGAAATAGAGCTGACTGAGTGTGTGTTGGTTTTGATGCGATGTTGGATAATACCTTTGAACTTTGAAGTTCTAATAGTAATCAGTTTTTATTAAATAGGATAAACTTTCAGGAATTGCCTGTCAAGTGCAATTTTTTTGTGCCATCTGATTGTCAAATTCACACTGATGTATGATACTCTGTGTTTACAAAGTCTCGCATGATAGTAATAGTAATGTACTAATTGAAAAATTGTCATTTACTATAAAGTGCAATTATGATGTTGATAAAGAGATTTTTCTGTTTTGGAGATCTTGATACTTTTCAAAATTTTGTTTCTGATCTGTAGAGATATCTGAGATCAGGTTCCACTACCTTAGTTTGTCTTGGTTGTGTCCAGTGATTAGTGTGCCTAACATACAATAGCCTGAGGTTAGGATTTAAATCCCCACCAGGATAGAAAGATAATTCAAAATTTCTGTTCTCTAGCTTCCATTAATATGCAACAAAGTGATCCAAGAGATATCTGTACAATGTTGATAACTGGCAAAGAATTATGCCTTCGATACATGTACATATATACATTGCCAAAATGTCAGTTAAAATTAATAATGCAGCAAATGTGCAGCTCTAAATTGCCAGTGTTTTGAGATACGAACTTCTGCTCGTTAAGATGACACTTCTGCTCATTAACAGAATTTGTGTATAAATGGCCTTTTACTGTATCTGATTTGCAAGTGTTTTTAATTTTTTTTCAGATAAGTTGGTAATGCATAGCACTACTTTTCAAGTGTGCAATATTCATATCACTCAATGAAACACCTCAATTAATTATTTCTTAGCATGTTTTTGTTTTTCAAGATACAAAAGAACATGGGTCAATTACAGTCGTTTGTCTGTAGGACCGAGGAGAATTTGAGTTTAAGAGGGGTGATTCTTGCCGACCCTGAAGAAGTTTCTCTGTGCCTTCACAATCACAAGGTATTGACAAACATACTTTCCTGTTCTCTTCGTGTGATAACGTGGTGCTTATGTATAATAGTTATTTGGACTTTATTCACTATCTAACTCTGCTTGTACTCTGGCAATACCAGTCCCAAGCCTGGATAAAGGAGGAGGGTGACGCTAATGATCTTTGTTATCACACAGTGTTGTTAAACTGAAACTACTTCTATTCACTATCTATCTATATCCAGCTTAGCTCAAAGCTCATTCAAAACTACATTTTGAGTTGATATTTGTAAATCCTTAGGCAGATTTCTTGCAGTGAGCACTATATAGTGATAGTGTTTGAAGTATATTTCTTTAAGCACTCAGAGTTAAAATGAAACACTACTTTAACTTAAGTTCATTCTCCCATATCTGTTGTGTGGGGTCCCTCTAGTACCATCTCCCTTATTTATTTAATTATGAACATGTTGCTTGTGTACTGCATTCACTTTGCTAGCTGTCCGTGTAGCTCAGAATTCAGTTTAAACCTGTTTCAAGGTTCACACAGTGTTACATGAAAACCAGCCTATCGCTGCTCATCACTCCTGAGTTCTTGCCCCTCAAACCAATAAATATAGCACTTGACTGAATAGTTGAAAGCAGACTGCTTAAATTTCATGATGTCACAATGTTTAGAATCTTCACGAAGAAGTGTCTGCAAAACAACGTGAAGTTGATCTTCTAACGAGTAGATTTGACCAAATGCTCAATGATCATTCGTCCACTGAATCTCATAAAGAACTGACCGTTGGACTTACAGCTCTACATAAACGCTTGGATGCTGTCTCCAAGATGTCTGAGAAAAGGTTCGGTTGCATACTGCTGAGATGTACAGTTTATATTTTTAGTTATAAGCTGCTTGTTTCATCTGATAATGTCTATTAAAAGTTTGCTGTATTTGGATGTAATCAGGTGACAATTTAGACGTTGCTACAGCAGTGAAGCCAAGAGTAAACAGCAATGACATGCATTAAGCAGGGAATACTTGAGCTTTGACCTTCGGTAAATCAGAAATTGCTGGACAAGCTTACTTTAAATTTCATGGGGTTATTATGTTGCTGAAGTTTCAATCCAGAAAAAGACTGATTGCAAATGGCATTACATTGGGTTCAACAGTGTAGTTAAATCATTTTGTATGCACCACCTTTCTGTCTCAATGCCTTTTCATGCAGGATTTCTCTTTTTGTAGTGTGAATTTGAAAATGGACAAAAATCTTTTGTCGGATCAAAATCATAAACGTAGCAAAATATTCTTGCTCATCCCAAGTTTTTGACCAACTTAAAAAGTTTTTGTGCAGGTGATGAAAATATAGCCATTTAAAGTGCATTGCAAAATGTGAGAAACTGTTCATATTTACCACAAAATTTGAACCAAATGTATATGTGAGTAGTATCTCTTATTCTTAGCTTAAATTATTCCATTTGTACCAGAAATGAGCCATTAGTTAAAATGGTGTAATGCAAAAATGTAACTATAGAGCAAAATACACAGAAGTTACTAACATTGATGAAATCAAGGCATTAGCTGAATTGTAAGCACACTACTGCAAACCAACAAAAACTCTGGATACATATGATGTGTAGCATAGAAGTCGGAGAAATCTTTCAAGTTGTAGTCTTTGATTATGATGAAGAAGATTATGGCTAGAGCTCTGTGTAAGTTATGCCCTACTGGCAAAGACAGCTACAGACTTCAGAATGTGAGACAATTTATTCTAGGCTCAGCACTACTGGTCATATTGGGAGATTATTATGAGGTGAAAACTAGGCCTCAACAGTGTATGGAGTATTTCAAACTTTCAATATGGATAGAACAGGTCATGCATGCAGTTTTAATGGTTTTGTGTTGTATTCGATTTTGTGATAGTTAACACTGTACAAAATAATTTGGTTCCTGTAGTCTGTATTGTTTGCTAAGGTAATTGTTGAAAGCAGTCGGTTGACTTGACGATTAAGAAACACTTTTGTTAAATTAGGATATCTATGTTGAGTGAAGTGTTGCCATTGGTCAGTCACCTGCATCAGACGTACACAGATCTCAACGCTAGTCTCTCGGACGTTCAGAATGACGTTGATTCACTTGACATCAACTTTACAGAAAATACGGAACATATCAAAATGAACCAGCACACCCTTAAGGTGAGCTTACGAAGTGAATGCACCTCTTTCTTTTTTAATAAATGAATCTGTGTTTCCGATTAAACTTACGCATCTGTATTAGAGAGATAAAGGACGGAAATGCTTCAACTGGCAAGAAGTCAGGTTGAAAAGGTTGTGATTGGAAGAGAATATGCTGCCTTTACATTTGACTGATTATTGAAACAAATTTAACAGCAGCAATGCATTTTCTTGTTTCGAACTGGTGACTTTAAGACTTTGAAAGGATCAGCTTTTTACAATAAATTTCCATTTGTGGTGTTGCTCTGGTGATTGAATTTTTTTCAAGGCTTGTGTTGTTTTGGAATTTTTTGACAAAAAAAGTATCATTAATATTGCTTTAAGGGTTTTGCTGACTGTTTTTTAAGCTCATGCATCAACTTCTTGAGGACTATCAGACAACTGTCGATGATGTTGTGAGCATTGGCCATGACTTGAAATCTCTCTGTTCTGACTGTGACTGCTCTCAGGCTGTGCAGTTGGTCACCAGCGTTACAGAAAAGTTTGAGACTGTGAGGCAGTCTTTGAAAAGAAAGTCAACTGCTCAGGAAGAAACCTTCAGACGAGCATTTACAGATGTAAGTCAACGATTTAATTACTTAAATTTAATAAGAAAGAAGTTTTGCATGTGACAAAAAGAAAGGTTGCTGTAGCCTGTTTCTATGTCTTTGTGCTCTATATTTACATATTTTCTTAGAGTTTGTGCATTTTTCCATTTCTTTTTATTTTCAGTTGACTTACATACATACATACATATCGAACATTTGTATAGCGCCCCTTCAAGAAAACTACTCAGAGATGCTCCCGAATCCAGCACAGCCAAAAAGAACAGTTGTAAGGTGAGAAAAGAACGTAGGAGAGAAGGTCCTAGAAAAGAGGCGAAGCTCAAGAGGGAGGCCATTCCAGGTCGACTTGTTATATATAATTTTATTAAATTAACATTGAGGTGCCTTAAACTGTAATACTCAAGCTGTGTGAATCACTGATCAGACCATGTTTAGAATACTGCTGTCAAGCATGGAGAAAGTTCTATAGGTAGAGGAACACTACTAAATGATTTTGGATTATAAGGATCTGAGCTGAGTAGTTCCTACAATAATATTTGTATTATGATTTTATCTTCATATTAAGAACATGCTTTCAAATGAGTTAGCATCAGGAATTGTCCAGTCGGTATTGATGTAACTCATAGTTTCTGCCAAACCCAAAACCTCGACCTTTCAATGATCCTACATTTATGCAGAGTCAGTGAGAAGACAGCTACAGTCAAAGCAAACTGTGCCAGTAACATTCAGGGAGGATGAGGTTATTAGCCTTTGAATGGTATTCAAGGTTTTTTTAAACACATTGCTAGAATTTTCTCTTGTCAAGAAGCTGTTCAGCTTTTCTTTGAGGCTGATAGGGAAATGCAGCATTTGGATACAAAACTATGCAGACAGAGAGCTCCTGAAGAAAAGTGATTTGTTAGAAGTACATTAGAGTATAATTGTCTTTGGTGTTCTAGATATGTTCTGTTGGTTTTTTAAGGTGAATGATACTCTTCTGGAATTGCTGTCAAAGGCACAAAGTCTGAGAGACCGAGTCACTTATGCAGACAACATAGCAGCAAATATATTCGTTCTGAATCAACAGCTGACAGAAAACAAGGTTCTGACTTGGAGGTTTCACGTTTCTTCTAACGATAATTATTGTTCTCACCAATTAAGTTCTGATGATCGTTGACCTACTTAGGTCTGGTTAGTCCCTGGATATAGTAGACACTAATGTAGCCAGAATTCTTGTAGATGTCGTCGTTTGGGTTGGTAACAAGTCACATGCAGACTGCAGCCAGATGGTGTCATGACCTTTTGTAATTAGAATTTACTTGGAAAGTCTTTAGAATGTGCCTTGACACTGTTTTGTTCCTCTCAGTGTTCTAGACTAGTTACTTAGTTAGCTAATACTTTTTTCACAGAGTAATTAAGTTATGACATAACCTTGATTCTGTTGCATCGGCCACGTTGTTCTGTGGATATGAAGTGGACAGCAAGTTAAATAACACTAAAGTGAGGCATTACTCGGATAGGGACTAACTCATCCCTAATGTAACTGTGGTGTTGGATGATGATGATGATGATGATGATGATGATGATGATGATGATGATGATGATGATGATGATGATGATGATGATGATGATGATGATGATGATGATGATGATGATGATGATGATGATGATGATGATGATGATGATTCCATTTGGCTTTGCTTCTCTTTACAGGACATTGTTACAGAGCTTCATAACTTGAAGTCTTCCATCCAGGAAACGAGTGTGCGAGTTGAAAATCTTACTCAGTCCAACTCAGAGGCAGATGATGATGGAAAACGTAAGTTTAACAACAGATATGCTGTTGGATTTCGGTTAAAGTGGTTAACGATTCCCAGTGGCTATTGTTAATACAGCAAACCATTGCAGTGGCTAATATTAATGCAACACACCATTTCGTATGTGTTTATTATGTAATTAATGAAAAGAACTACACAGTTTAAAATTAAATTATTAACTGATATACTATTGAAATGACACTTGTACAAGAGCAATGCCAATTGAGCACTTTATGTGTAATTGAGTAAAAATTAACTCGCAGCAGTCTGTTAGGACTGTGAAGCTAAATTGTTAATAGACACGTGTTAATACTGCTGCTGCTGCCACCACCACCACTACTACCACCACTCTATTACCACCACCACTGCTACTACTACTGCTATCTCTAATTTTGTCTGTCTACTACTTTTCTTAAAGTATCTAGTCATTTTGATTACTGTACCTTACTTCTGGTCAGTTAATAAATGAATGAAAATACATTAGTTTTGAAACAACTTTCCATACGGCAGTTATTATTGTACTGACTTCATGTTCAAAAGATAATTCAGTTTACAACATGTCTCGCAATTCACAATGCATTTTGGTTGGCCAACTTAGTTTAGTCTGAGAACTAAACAAGCTGATGGGAACGTTCAGAGTGAGATTTTGATGACTTTTTGAACTTGATAAATTGTTTCTCTGACAGTTTATTTTGAGTGCTGGAAAATGCACCAAGGTAGCAAACAGAAGAGTCTGGCAGGATGATATTTAATCCTGTGTGGAGTCTGGAATTTCTTTGTTAGCCAGATACTATGCAGTGTTGGTGTATGGGGCCCAACAAAGGGCCACTGAATGCACTGAATGTCACCTCTCAGAGAAACAGCATGCCAGCAAGGTTTGTCTATTTGTTTAAGGTTTATGTTTACTTTTTTTCTATTTGACATAGAGATGCTTGTGTTTCTGCTAGGAGGTGAAGTTCAGGTGATACTGGAAGATGCTCTGACACTTCATGCCAGTACAGAGTCTGCAGCTCAGCAAAGAACAGATGCTATTCTGAAGGTGCTGGGTGCTGCTGAGAAGTTCTTCTTTGACTTTCTGGCTGTTTCTGAGGCCTTGCACGACCTCCGTGATCAAGTCGCATCTCAGGAGCCTCTGGCTGCCACACCAGACGCTATCAGGAATCAGAAAACTGATATCCAGGTTTGCAGTATAGTGTCTTTACTTGTGAATTTTTATTGTTATAGACATGGTTTATTAGTGTAACCAGTTCAAGGTCAAAGGTTATTCTGCATCAGAAATGAAATAATTTTCTTGTGTTTTAAAATCTTGCTTGTCCTTGTGACATATCACTTATGTTAACAGTTCTTCACTTGTTGTTATGGTTCTTATAATAAGTGAAGCGAGTGCTTTCAATAGGTTGATATAATTAAGTAAGTGTTGTGTATTATTAAGTAAGTATGCTGTATTACATGTAAGTAAGACGTATCTACAAATTATGCATATGTGATGCAAACACACCTACTTTGTTGCAGGTTTTCTTGAAGTGTATGGTTGGACACCATCTCTGGATAAAATATGATTTCATATCCTGTGCTATTTACTAGCAAAACATAGCTTACATACTCACTCACACACACACACACAAACACACACACAAACACAAACACACACACACACACACACACACACACACACATATATATATATATATATGGCAACAAACTGGCAGCAAAACCTCATGAAGATGCTTTTGCAAATGATTTTATTTTGTGAATTTTTCAGCACTTAGAAGATGACCTAGAAAGGGCATGCCAGCAGATGGAGAGATGTCTTCATACATCTGCTCCTGCCCTTGAAGCTCTCGGTGCTGTTGATGCGGATCGGGAAGTAAAGAAATGCTCGGACGACTTTGATGATCTTCAGGATGAGATCCGAGATGCAATAAGGACAAGATTGGCTGAGTTGGAGGGAGCATTGGAAGTTGCTGAAAATTATACTAATTACTCCAAGGTGAGCAATTATTGGTTATTGAATTATGACTTTAAACTAGATGTTTTCCCGTCCTAGGATGGTTCAAAACAATTCGAAAATGTTAAGAGATGCGTGGTCACGGGATATGTTGATTAAGTCTTCTCCCTCTATCCTGCCTCTGCCTTAGTCCCTCCATCCATTCACCCTGCCTACAACCCTCCCTTCCTCTCTCCGTCCGTCCGTCCGTCCGTCCTTCCCTCTCTACCTACCTCCAACCATTCGCCCATCCCCTCCCTCCCTCCTTTCCTTACCTCCAACCGTCCGTCCATCTCTCCTACAGCCCTGTATGGACGGACTATCCATCCCTACCACCCTCCCTCCATCCCCTCTGCCTCCCAGGCAGGCAGGCAGATATCAAACCCTATAGTTGTCTTCGAGGCAGGTAGGCAGACAGGCATGAAGGAAATGAAAGAGGCAGGGTGGCAGAAGTGGCCCCTTCCGTCCGTCTCAGCCGTCAGTCCCTCTCTCCGTCCACCCCTGCCGTCGTCCTTTTGTCACGGCTAGCCAAGGGGCTCGTAGAGGTATGCTGGTGGGTAATCGGCTTCGCCGATGGATGCGAGGGAGGTAGTGAGGGAGGCAGAGACAGAACTCTTCCTCTATAGGGGCAGGTCTCGCCCCGCTTCGCGGGGGGAGAGCGTCACAGGAATGTTAGCTTCGTTGCAGAGATTTCTCTTCGTTTATATTATTAATGACTGATATCTTTCATCTTCATCAACTGTTCTTGAACAGAATTTAAATGACACTCCAGCTGAATGTGGCAAATCAGTTTCCAGTTTGGCCAGTTGAAATATGGTGTAATGTGCCATTCTGTTTTTAAACTTGTTTACCTATGAAGTATAGATGCAAAAGTATGGCACCTTTATTTGCATAGTTGATGCTGCATGTGTGGCCGAATCTGTCAGTTTCGATGGTTGGTTCAGTTAAGTGAGAATGTTTCTCTGTTTCATTCAGTCTGTCAAATCATGGCTTCCAGAAGCTGAGGCAAAGCTGAGTTCCATGTCTCCTATTGCAGACTCTTCAAGAGCTGTAAGGATACAGATTGAAGAATTCAAGGTAACTCAGTTTGACATATTTATATATAAGATATCATGCTGTCATGCATAGTTTGAGAGTTTCTACTTATAAATTGTAATTACGGCATTTGTTGGTGTATTATCTTCTCATGTCAATGGGAAAGTTTTTCTTCTGATGTGCTAGGTCGTTTTTGAAATTATTGTTCATGCATATGTTTGAATATGTCTGTCTACTGCTTTAAAACAAAGTTTAATATTTTAAGAACTGAGCATTGGCTGTAGTTGAAAATTATCAGCCTCGTGCTTTTGTTTCTGATTTTATTAGCTTCCTCATAATACAGCCTTTCATTTTGCTTTGACTTAGTGGTGCTTGTGACACTGTTGCCACTGGCTACTTCTTTTTTTGACAGGTATTCAAGGTCCAGATGTGTCCGTGGTATTCAGATGTTCATCGTCTACGTCAGTTTCTTGATGAGTTGACGACCATATCATCTCCTGAAACTGTTGAAACCTTGGCTGTTGAAGTGAAGGGCTTAAACACTCGATGGCAAGATCTCATTAGGTCAGCCAATCAAAGAGAGGTATTGGCTGTTGGTTTTTCTGTGTTTTAAGCCAGATATAACTACAGAATTATGACTATTTATTTATTTATAAAATACTCTCCTTTTTGCATAGAAGTATTAATGTGAAACCTTAACAGTTTTAGAATTGGTATTCTTAGGAATGATGCTTGTAAAACAGCAAAGGATAAATGCAGATACTGCTTAAAATACTTGCTCTGTCGTAAAGGTGTTAAATGCTGAGATATTGATATATTAACCCCTTTCGTGTGGAATTAAATTTTTCTTAACCCGCCGTCCTTGTGGAATTATTTCTCCCAAAAAGGTAGAATAGGGATGGGTAGAATAGGGTAGGATAGAATAGGTTAGGGTAGAATAGGGCAGGCTAGAATAGGGCAGGGTAGAATAGGGTAAGATAGAATAGGGTAAGGTAGAATAGGGATGGGTAGAATAGGGTAGGCTAGAATAGGGCAGGGTAGAATAGGGTAAGATAGAATCTATAAGATCTTCCTCGTCAGAGTAATATGTTGCAAAGCAGCAGCTAGTTCAGCGGCGCTGAGCTATTCTACCCTAACCTATTCTATCCTACCCTATTCTATCCTACCCTATTCAAAGTCGCCGTATTAGACATAACTGTCACTAAAAAAGTCAGATTGTTGTATAATAAAACAGTAATATGAATAGTAGTGGGGTGGGGTCCGAGAGCTGCCAATATAGCCAAAATATTTCACATCTGGTAACCAACGCACCCCTTTGGTTCCAGATAGTACATGGGTAGACGAGTCCAAAAAGCCCGGGACACAAATTTTTACGGCCCTCTAGCGGATATGGCAGCCATTTTACAAAATGGCCGACCAAAATACATATTGTTCAATATCTCAGCTTCTAATTCACTTGGAATCGTGATCTTGGTGTCTAAACATACATGATCAGGGGCAAGGATTCCAATAGAACTAATTGCAAACGCCTAACTACACGAAATTGGCAGCCATTTTCCAAAATGGCCGACCAAAATAAAACTTTGTCAATATCTCAGCTTCTAGTTCACTTAGAATCGTTATCTTGGTGTCTAAGCAAACATTTTTGGGGCAAGAATTCCAATAGAACTAATTGCAAACACTAATCTACAGGAAATTGGCAGCCATTTTCCAAAATGGCCGACCGAAATAAAACTATTGTCAATATCTCAGCTTCTAGTTCACTTAGAATCGTTATCTTGGTGTCTAAACATACATATTTAGGCACAAGGATTCCAATAGAATTAATTGCAAACACTTATCTACACGAAATTGGCAGCCATTTTCCAAAATGGCCGACCAAAATACCTATTGTTCAATATCTCAGCTTCTAGTTCACTTGGAATCGAGATCTTTGTGTCTAAACATACATATTCAGGGGCAAGGATTCCAATAGAACTAATTGCAAACACTAATCTACACGAAATTGGCAGCCATTTTCCAAAATGGCCGACCAAAGTAAAACTATTGTCAATATCTCAGCTTCTGGTCCACTTGGAATCATGATCTTGGTGTCTAAACATACATATTTTGGGGCAAGGATTCCAACAGAACTAATTGCAAACACTAATCTACACGAAATTGGCAGCCATTTTCCAAATTGGCCGACCAAAGTAAAACTATTGTCAATATCTCAGCTTCTGGTCCACTTGGAATCATGATCTTGGTGTCTAAACATACATATTTTGGGGCAAGGATTCCAACAGAACTAATTGCAATCACATGTCTTGCTGTGTACAAGGAATTTCTGCGTGGCAACTTCACAGTAAAGAGAATGGGGTGTGCATTCTCCGATATTGCCCTAGACCAAGCTCATGAGCAGAACAGCGCCAGTGTGAAGGATGACGGGGTACTGTAGGCCTTACACAGAACCTACAAGCCCTACGACGATCGATGGTGTTTGGACCAGAGATCGAAAAGTTCCAGGCATCGATAAAGAAACCAGAAATGGAATCTGATCTTCGACATCAAGAGCAGACAAAAAGTGTGCAGGTAACATTTTTCAACCAGGTTAAGGCTCTTAGCAATGTGATCACAGAGATGGAAAACCCATTCATCGACGACAGCAATGACCTACTTGTCCTGGATGCAGAGATCTGGCTTTATACATTAATGATCAACTCAATGCGGAACCTCGAACAAACTGGACAAAAGCAGTATGAAACATGTCAAGGAACGTCTTGTTAACCAATCGTGACTTGTCAATGACAATATCAAACGAAACAATTTCGTCTCTCTTAAGTCATCAACATGTACGGAAGAAGTCACGAGCAAAGCAGCAGTTGTCATATGTGAAGAATGACTGCTCACTGTTTTCCAGGTTGTACATCTCCTGCCAGACACATGAAGGAGACCTGGACAAATTCTTTGCACATGAGAATCAGGCACGTCCACTATCACTCTAGAATATGGGCAAATTGCGGCTAAGAACCAACTGATCTGGTTTGGTACCCGACAGCAACTTCTTAAGCTCGACTTCACTCTTCTTGCAAAAACGTTTCCATCTTTCACCTTCTCGTCCAGTGTCCATGACCTAGGCGTTGTCCTTGACAGCACACTCATCTTCTCAGAACACATCAAGAATCTCACCCGTTCCTGCTACTTCCACCTGAGACGTCTCAGAACAATTCGACGTTCTGTCTCCTCCTCGGTCTTTATGTCTACATGTATAGTCCATGCCTTTATCTCCTCCTATGTTGAATACTGCAGCTCTCTTTTTGTATGAAAGACTGATCATAACCACACACCACGTGCACTCAGGCAAGGGACACAACTGGACTTGCTACTTGTACTCAGGAAGAAGCTGATACAAGGATTTTCATGCATGTCTCCGATGCTGCCAAACATCGCTATCGTAAAGTGATGATATGCTCAGTTGACTGTGAAGCATTGGAGTTGGCAATAGTATATAGCAGTTCAGCAGCTCAGCATTGATGAACTGTGGGTTGGTTTTGACTTGGGCAAAAACTTCAGATCCCCATGACATGACAGGTGCTTTCAGCTCAGAGAGGTGCGTAGCCTTACCCTTCCTACACACATTTAGCGGATGTGACACAGTATCATCCGTTGGTGCACGGCTGCGGAAAAAGGACGGCGTGGAACATAATCAGTGATGTCATCCCAGCCTTCTGCACCTTTGCATCAACTCACAGCTCTGTTGATGATCAGCTCGATGTACTGGAGTGCTTTCTAGTTCCTATGTACGACCGAGCGAGCAGTGAGGAGAAGGTGAATGTGGCACGGTAGCAGCTGTTCTCACAGAATGGTAGACCAATAGATAGTGTTCCACCGACTTAAGCTGCACTTGTCGAACACACAAAGAGAGCTGCCTACCAGGCAGGTCATGTTTGGGCACAGATGTTTGTAGCTGTTCTCAAACTACCATGTCCGGGTGATTGGGGGTGCCTGCAAACGATCGAAGGAGGCTGGGAAGCGAAGTGGACAACACATCCCGAAGCGTCTCATACCTGTCGTGAACTGCTCAGATATGGCTGCGAGAATAGCTGTAGGGGACAGTGCAAATGAGTGAAAGCTGCTTTACACTGTACTGGTCTCTGTATGTGTAAAGGCCTGTTTGACCGTGAATGACGTGGACGATGTATCACAGTCGATGTTCAAACTAGAGGGAATTCCCACCTTCCCCAAATGATGTCTCTGGCTGCAAATCTTGTAGATAAGTGTCTGCAATTAATTCTATTGGAATCCTTGCCCCTGAATATGTATGTTTAGACACAAAGCTCTCGATTCCAAGTAACTAGAAGCTGAGATATTGACAATAATTTTATTTTTGTCGGCCATTTTGGAAAATGGCTGCCAATTTCGTGTAGGTAAGTGTTTGCAATTAATTCTATTGGAATCCTTGTGCCTAAATATGTATGTTTAGACACCAAGATAACGATTCTAAGTGAACTAGAAGCTGAGATATTGACAATAGTTTTATTTCGGTCGGCCATTTTGGAAAATGGCTGCCAATTTCCTGTAGATTAATGTTTGCAATTAGTTCTATTGGAATCCTTGCCCCAAAAATGTTTGCTTAGACACCAAGATAACGATTCTAAGTGAACTAGAAGCTGAGATATTGACAAAGTTTAATTTTGGTCGGCCATTTTGGAAAATGGCTGCCAATTTCGTGTAGTTAGGCGTTTGCAATTAGTTTTATTGGAATCCTTGCCCCTGAATATGTATGTTTAGACACCAAGATCACGATTCCAAGTGAATTAGAAGCTGAGATATTGAACAATATGTATTTTGGTCGGCCATTTTGTAAAATGGCTGCCATATCCGCTAGAGGGCCGTAAAAATTTGTGTCCCGGGCTTTTTGGACTCGTCTACCCATGTACTATCTGGAACCAAAGGGGCGCGTTGGTTACCCAATGTGAAACTTTTTTCAGCTCCCGTACCCCACTATAGATATTCGCCCGAAGTCCACAACAAAATTCGGAAGTGTGTCCGACGATGTTGAAGAGTAAATACACCAAGAGCTGCTGTTGTTTCTCGAAATTTTACTAACCACTGCTGTCATCTACCGAATCAAAACGCAAAAACGATGTTAGAACGTAATATTACGGCCATCACAGTGCGTGGAAGTCAAAGGCTAATAAAAACGTAATATTACGTTCCGCACAATGACGGCCGGTTTGGCGCAAACGTAATATTACGTTCCGCACACGAAAGGGGTTAAAGAAGCCATTGATCAGTTTGTATATGTGTATGTACTTTGTTTATTGATAATGGCATGCATACGTCTAATTTTATGCTAATTGCTGAAAGAATTGTTTGGTTTTAGGAGAATCTTAGGAGTGCTCTGATTGAGCTAGGAGAAATTGATCATGCTATTGAGGATGTCCTGGGACTCTTGCAGCAGATAGAGTCGGACCTTTTGCATTTTAACGAAGTATATGGTGATCCTCGATATCTGGAGATTCACTTGAAAAAAGTTGAGGTCTGTGTTAGCTTCATTCTCAGTCATTTTTCTTTTAAGTGTGCGTTCAGTAAAAACGTCTAGGTTGATTCAACAGTTTCTGTATAAAGTTTTGTTAATATGCCAGACAGACTTGGTGATTATTATTCAAACTCTTGTGAGTTATGAGACAGAATCTCACTATGTTGTGAGATTGGGCGCATTGCAGACCTGCACCTTGATTTTTTGTTTCAGCTTGAAGCTCCCGACCCTGCACAGGTAGTCCATGTTTGATGTCATACAGCAACAGCTTTCTATGCAGTCTGCAAGTTGTTTTACTTCACCTGATGACGCATGTGGCTGATGCACACTTCTCACTGGTTTCAGGCCAACAGGCCACTTGGTACAAGCAAACCATCTTCTGCCACACAACCCTCTTGGTCTTATTATTTTAATTTTGATCAACACAATACAAGTGATTCCTGTGCACATGTTGTGGCGAAGATGGCCGAATGTTTTCTAGCATGTCATTTTTTTATCAACTAGCTGAGACATGTGGATTTTGCTGGATAATTTTCTCTAATTTTGGACTTTTAATGTGACGTTTCTCCTATCTTTTTGGAGTTATGTCTTTTTTGCCGTTGTTTGTGAGTGATTTGGACATTGTTCGGGTGTTTTTATAAATAGGCATAATTAGTTTTACATTTTTTTGTACCAGGCACTGCTGAAGGATATCGCCAGCCAGAAAGGCATCATTCATAAGTTGGATGATACAATTCAGACTGTTGTGAGACGCAGTGGTCGAAAGAGTTCACCACTGGCTGAGAGACAACATGAGATGATGAGTCTGTTCAGTGAAGTTCAAGCCAGTGCCCGAGACAGACGCGATGAACTGCTTGATCGACTCAAACAGGTTCAGAGTTCTTATGTGCTGTCATTTAATAGATGCAGCGACTTTCATACATGTTCATTGCTTTCTAATTTTAACATGGGGCGCGGTGGTGTAGGGGTATGTTCGGTGCCTTGCAGCCTGAGGGTTGTGGTTCGAATCCACCTCAAGCCGCCGTGTAGGGATCCTAGGCAAGTCCTTCACTCGCAATTGCTCATGAGCTTCGGCGTGAAACTCTGATTCAGTGTCCGCGCTGTAGTCGGGAGCGCCTCTGAGTAGAAATCTTGAAGGGGCACTATAACAAGTGCTCATACATACATGTATGTGGATATTTAATAATAATAATAAGGCAAAAAGGCGCTTAAGAGAGTGGGCACCAAATTGGTCATTGGATTATTTTGGACTGTGACCAATAGCTGACCAGGCAAGGGGTCCACTGGAATTGTGGTGCTGTGGGGGCATGGAAAGAAATGAGGTTGTTGGGGCAGTCGATATGTATCTCTTGGCAATGGTTTAGGGGTCATCGCTTGGCTCTTTCGATGGACTGTGCTTTAAATGTGTAGACCGTGTATAGGCCTAGAGTTGACTTCTGTTATAATAATTAACTCAAAGTTTCTGAAAAATGTTGCTGTGTTCTGTAGGTCAAAGGCTTTGTGGGAAGCATTGATGAAATAATTAAATGGCTGAAAAACTTCAAATGGCAGCTGAAGATGTCTCGTCCAATGGGAGCGCTGCTTGAAACCGTCCATGTCCAGTACACCAAAACCATGGTAACTGCATAATTAATGTACTAAATATAGAGGAAAAGTAAAGAATATGGCTAGAATGACAGGTCATACATTGAATATCATATTTAGTATATTGCCTCACAATACATTTCAGCCTTTTGGTGTGTAGCTTTCAGTAAATGTGGCCTATAACCAGCCATTTGTGTGGTCTACAAATGTTCAGTTAATGTGGCCTAGAGCCAGTCAAATACTTCGTCTACAATTCTCTGTTCTTTGATGAGGTTTATTATTGTCATGTTAACAGAGGGGAAATAGGCTGTTATGAGTGTTGATACAAAGGTTTT
Source organism: Aporrectodea caliginosa (assembly GCA_020284085.1). NCBI lineage: Eukaryota > Metazoa > Annelida > Clitellata > Crassiclitellata > Lumbricidae > Aporrectodea > Aporrectodea caliginosa. Next base: position 323,346 of record JACEVL010000414.1, on the reverse strand, counting down.
TTTTGTGACCAGGTGGCCTATGAGGAGCTTGAGATGAAGGAAATGGAAGTGACAGCTCTTCTGCTCAATGGCGAAGATATGTTCTGTCGCTGTCAACAGCACGAAATGAAAGGCCTCCAACAGAAGCTCACCCAACTGCAGGTCCTCATGTATGAAACAAAGACCAAAGCAAAACTCATTAAGGTAGACTTGTTAATTAATGCAAAGCAACTGAATTTTTTTGTACTTGGGAATTTACAATTTAGCAAGAAATTATTTGGTTAATGACAATTTCACATTTAATAAGCTTCATAAAATAATTCTGATTAACTTGTTGCAGGTTGTAAAATAGTAATTTTCATTCTCATTGATGATTGGTATTCTCTTAGCACATTAGCTTCAGCTGTTATTTGACTCTAGAGTTACTCAGGATAAAGTGTATCATCTTGCATTCTTTTGAATTAGTTTTTTGAATGAATTTCAGTTTAATGATTGTTTTTGTTTCGAAACAAATGCTTCTGACCTTCTTTGCTCAAGAATCAACAACGGTTGAACCTTGAACTTTTTACTGTGTTGTAGATTCATAATACATATAGTTGTCGTTCTGACTTATTTTATGTAGAAAAAAATTGAAGACCACATAGAGAAGGTTGAGAAGTTCCACTATGAACTTGGATCGCAGACCAAGTGGCTGAATGAGTTGGAGAAAAGACTTCGCTGTTTCCGACATCCGAGCAAACTAGTGGAGAAGGTTCTGCTTCAGATGCAGCAGTTGCAGGTACCAACCCTTCAGTACCTGTGCTATGATATGCACATTTATCAGTTCCATATATAAAAAGGCACAAAAATACAATGGTCTATGAATACATCAACTGTCAACTGTGGATGACGTTTCATTGATTGTCTGTTTCTGTGGAGACCATCTCTGGCTACTTGTACAGACAAATTTGTTGTTGTTTCATGATTGCATCAGTTAGGCTTCTCGCTAGCCTGTATGATCATGGAGTTCATTAAGAACAACAAATTCAACAATATTTTTCTATTTACAAATTCAACAATATTTTTCTATTTACAAATTCAACAATATTTTTCTATTTATTTAAAGCACTTGTTAGTACCATCTATATGAAACCATGTTCGTACTTCCTGATTCATGTTGCTCTTAGCCTGAATAATGATAACATTTAGCCGAGTGAAGCATTTGCAGCTCAAATTTACATTCGTCGAATGGAAATCCCTTGTTGATGGTAGAAGATGCAGCAAGATTCATGTAAATGTGAGGCCACCACCAGATCTGTGCAGGACAGGCATCTGTCAGTGGCTGACCAGTCACAGGACCTCTTTGAGGTGGACATTTGATGGCGCTCCAGAGAACCTGCTTTAGCGTTCAGTCATGAATTCCAAAATACCTTGACTGCAGATGGCATGTTTAAGTGTGAGGCGTGACACACTGTCCAAATGGAAACCAGTCTACCTATGTCGACGAGTTCAATAAATGACAGTACTATCCAAATATGAGCAGAATTAAAGTAGGCTTGAACAGAGTTGTTGCCTGGCAGTGTGAGAGTTACGACTGTGAAAGTTCTTCGGTTAGATTATGAGAAGTTGCAGCTGAGGTACATGTATTCAATAAAAAATTTTTATCTTTAGAACATTTCATGTTAAGGTAAACATGCAGGAAGAAGATGAAAAGGAACATCACCTCGAGCAAAGTGGAAGGGAGCCACGGATACAGTACTTTGTCAGCTTCATTGTCTTAGCCTTGACAACTAAGGGCAGGTGGCCAGTCCTCTACTATGCTGCTGGTTTTCCCACTGACAGTGTACAGTCACACCTATTTCATAACTGACTTCACATCATGGCTTCTGGGTTGAGAGTCTAGCATGTTGACCATTACACTATTATGTATCCAAACAAAATCATAAAAGACGGTCCTGCAATGAATATAAATGCCACCATATACCATTGCATTTAACTTCATCTGGTAAATTTATTTTAGGAATGTGATACCGATATTAAAGCTCACTCAGAATCAATGAAGGCTGTTGATCAGAATGGCACATATCTGAAATATTTTGGCAGTAAACAGGACACTGTTTACATCAAAGAGCGGCTCATGAGTGTAAGAATACGCTGGAAGAAGCTACTGCAGACGGCCGACGAAGCACGTCGTATTTTAGAACATGCTTGCAGAGAGAACAAACGGGTAAAAATCGTTGCCTTATTTTCTTAAAAAAATTTAATTTTAATGCAGTCTAGAATGGCATGATATTTTTATAGGTCAGTTAACATTAGTATAATAAGCGGTATCTGGCTACTTTTAGTCAGTTCAAATGTGCACTATTCAGGCAATGTTAGCTGCTGTTGTGATTAGAGTACAATATTTATTTATGCTGGCATAAAACTCTCTGTGTTGAATGCTGTGATTCGATTTGCTGGTGTTCTATGTAGGTTTGGTATATATATATATACAGCTTCGTGCAGATGGAATTGCATAGTCTGTCATGGGATTTCTTAGCAGAATTTTGCTTAGTAGTCATAAATTTTACTGTGTAATTGTTGGAGACTACCTGGTGATTAATTTTAGTTCTTTAAGGGATTCCAGCTGTGAGCATTAATTTATGTTAGTATGTTTAAAATATATTCAGCAAGAATCGCTGGTTATGTTGTAGTTTTTTGAGTCATGGAAGGCACTTTGTGACTGGATGAATGAAGCAGAAGGAAGGTTTCTGCACAAGTATGTGATCTGTTCATTTGCACGCACAAAACAGGACATGGATGAACTGAAAGTAAGGCACAGGGATTTATTTGTTTAGATGCAAATGTTTTTATTTGTTTACCATCTGTGAATATAGTGATTAGTCTCTTGCATGTAGTTTGAAACTTAAGAAAATTCTGTCATGGTGGCCATGACCTGGACAGCTCAGTTAAGGAAGGACTGAAGCTGGCAAATATGAAACCTTTTCAGGCCTGTGAGGACAGCTTTGCAATAGTCCAGTTGTGTGAAGGAATGAACAACGTCACAGCGGTGTCAAGGAACAAATTCTGTTGATGGACCTAGATGCGGTGCAGTTGATAAAGGCAGGAGTGGCATAAAGAGTTTGCATGCAAAAAATGGCATGCAAATGTGGTTTAATCCTATACCACTAATCATAATACCAGATAAAAGTTTTAAATTGACCAGCGATTGTATTTATGATGCATTTTTTACAAGTGATTTGGATTGATGTAATAAATTCATGATGCAACTGTTTCAGCGTTTCGATCTGCAGATGTCTGCTAAGCAGCCGCTCTACTGCATAACAAGGCGACAGGGTACCAGTATGAGAGACAGATGTGCCAAGTCTGACCCTGAAAGGATTGTCCTTAATGAAATGGTAGAAGAACTTTCGGGCAGATGGAATCAGTTACGCTCAATTATTCTGCAGAGGTAAGACAATGCAAATGCTAAACTAAAGTGTCACCAATTGTCTATAAAATATACATATTCTAATGTGTTTGTTCTACATTTTTCATTTGTCGTCGCGTCATGAGTATGAGTCTCTATCATCTCACTTGTTTGTTGTCACTAGAGATTATGCTAGATTTCATTCAAGGAGCTAGATGTTTAGAAAGCCTTAATACTGAAAAACCAGGAATATTCATGATTTTGTTGCTTGTTGCATGTTGTGTGATAGCGAATGATACTGACACATGCTTTGCATTTGATGTTAAGCAGACCGGAGAAAGTGGACGACTGTTTGCTGCTGAGTCCGGGTCATTATTCCGACACACTGGAGTCACAACTCACTTGGTTAAAGAAGTCTGAAGTCTATCTGAGTGATAAGCAGCTCATCCTCGGTGACATCAACACAGTTGGTCTGCTCATGGACCAGCACAAAGTTTGTTACTCACTTTGGACTTTAGGGATTCTCATAACTTGGAAATGCTCCATTTGGAGTGTTTTCTTTGGCTTTCTAGGAACCTATGTAATATGTATGTATGTACCTGGCTATTGCAGAACATCATAAGGGGCCTGCAGTATAACTACAATATATAAGATATTTTCCTTGTATGAAATTGACTTATGCAAGTTTAAAGCCCAGATTGGACCTAGTTTAAGTTGAAGCTATTTAGAAACCCATATGGACTGAGCTGCATTTGCATGTGGCCACAACCACATGCAACCATGTGCAACTGCAGGCACACACCCAGTGGTACCAATGATTATCTTTTTACACCAAACATGAATATGTTGTGCAGACACTTTGTTAACACTCACTTCCGACTTACCTAAGTCACTCTTGTTAGATCAGTTAGCAGTACAAACAGAGTTTTGGGAGATGCCTGAAAGGTATTTTTTAAGTGTTTTGTTACACTACCGATACATTACACTAGATGCGTTCATATACTGTTAGTCAGCTGGGAGAAGTAAACAGCTGAAGTATGATTGTGATGGGTCTGAATGTAGATTTGGTTAACGATAGTTATCATTTGTATGTCTGATCCTAAAATTTATCAGACTTGCACAATGTTCTGTGTTGTTGAGGATCTCATTGTTCAGAAGCCATTGTATAGTGGGTGCTGGTCATTAAAAATGAAATCACTGCTATAGAAAAATGCTACAGATAAAACTTTTACATTGTTACTATGAAACATTGAGCAGAATCTGCTGGTGGTCATTTTGTAGGAGTTCCAGCAAGAACTTCTCAGAAGAACAGATGTTATTCAGAGAATTCCAGACAACATTCCCCTCAGCAAGAACAACCTTTCTGATCAGCTAAGAAAGGTGAAAACGTTTCTGTGCCAGGTTCACCACATGAGTGAAATCCGACAAGCCAGTCTGCATGAGGCTCTTAAACTGGTAACTAATATTTGTTTGTTAACTCAAACTGACATGTACGCAGTAAGAATACATGATATAGTAGTAACAGATGATAACAAGTTTAACAGGAGTCGAATTTAACTGTATGGCAGCCTGCAAGGCACCCATTTGTCCTACTGCTCATTTTACAGTCACCCCCTAGGGAGTAGGAGGCCGAGTCAACCCCATGGAGCTAGTGGGTATCGAACCCGCGTCCTTCTGATCATCTTTCAAGCGTGTTACCATTCAACCTCCTCCCCAAACATAAGCAACATAACGTTCTGGTCTCCTCTTCGATATTAGCTCATGCAAATTATGTTTTAATCAATTTATTATGATTTTGGAAAATATAACATCCAAGTTTAAGAGCTCCTTGGTTAGTATTGATTGTTGAATTCTCTGATTCATGGCTTGCCTTTCCTTGAATAAGTCATCGTGCATTCTTTTCTGGTTTGTTGTGTGTTATAAGGCGGATGATTTTAACGAATCTCTGGAAGATATTCACAAGTGGCTGCCATTGGCTGAGGCAGAACTGAAGTTTTGTGCAATACCTAACGACGAAGATGGCATTATCCGACTGATTGAAAACCACGAGGTATTTGTCTGTGGAGTAATTTTTTTGAATTGCAGTCAGTACTGATGAATCTAATAACTTCTATGAAGCCATTAGATGATGGTAATGATTAAAGAAAATGATTTTTAGGCGCCCTTGTAACGGCATGGCTGTGTTACGGCGCCATATAAATTGTCACTATTATTATTAAAGCCTTTTCAGTGCCTTTGCCTAAGCCTTCTCCAGTTATACCCCTTGTGTGATCAGGAATTGGTTTTCCCTTTCCCTGATCCATATGCTGTGATCTGCCTCTACATTGGCATCTTCTGTTGGCATAGGACATTTTGTTCACTGACTGCTGTGACTCACCCATGCCTACAATTCCTCAGCTGATGTACATATGGCATCTTAACAAATGCGTTATTTACTTAATTAGGGCAGTGCATGCAAATTCAGTATCTGTGCATTCTGTCAGAGCTTGGATACTGTTCTTTTTTGCCAAGGCTGGGCTGGGAAAGCTCCAGAGTAGGTATTTTGAAGTGAGTTGCTACAAACAGCTTTACTAAATAAATGAGTCTGTGTTAGAAATTTCATGAGGATCTCATTGGACAAGAGCCAAACATTGAGAAGATGATCTACGTAGCTGAGGAGATTCTTGTGTCGTGTCACCCAAACGCAGTCAGCATCATCAAGTATCACATGACCATCATGCAGACACGGTGGCAACAGGTTAGAAATTCTTTTATGGATTGAAAAATTTAGTTTGGTTTGAGTTTTACAGTATTTTCTAAATCACAATGAGTTTCTGCTGCATAGTATGCTGCAGAACTTATAGAAATTTGGTCAATGATTTAAGATAGAAGAACCATATTTTGTGTTTTTCAACTTTGTTTGCACAAAAGACTACAGAAACTTCTTATGTAGAAAGACAACAATTCCTAACACCAATTGGCTTCAAATAAACCGTTGCATTAAAGTCATTTCGTACATAAGCTGGCGTGAGAACATCAAAATTAAACAAGAACAAAATTTGTATGTATTTGGTGCCACTGAGTGTTGTGGGTGCTAGTAATCTGATTACTACTGATCTTGTACAGAGCTGAGAAGATGGTAGCCTAGTCGCTCTTGTCAAACTTAAAGTCAGTTCTAAGGTTTCATTTCACAGAGGATAAAAAATTCAAGTCTCTTTACACTTAGCTGCACCACAATGGCAGCCAATGATGTGCCAATGATCTTCGATTGTTTGCTTGAAGGCTCAGTCGGTTTTAGGTTGATTGAAATAGTTTAAGATTGGTTGTTGCTTTAAATATTTGGATAAAAGCATTAATTGTTTGTTGAGATCAATAAGTAAATGAAGACCCATTTACCTGCACATATCTGAATTCAGGCACTGCGGAGGTCAAAGGCACGTTCAGAGCGACTGCAAGATGCACTCAAGGACATCCAGAGAAGTGCAACACTTGAAGAGGAACTGAGTGCATGGTTGGTTGATGCCGAGATGAAGCTTGTGGAAAAGCAGACGGACGTCCTGCCAAGTGACCGGATCTCAGTTGAAGCTCTTCTCAGTGAACAAGTGGTGAGAATTGGATCATATAATCTTCAAATTCTTTTGGAGCACTTCAATGACGCAACTCACACTCTGATTAGATATAGCTCAAACTGGTTAAACAAACGCTTCAGTATAGGACCGTAAGAGAGATCCCAGACCCAAAACTAGATTGCAAGAGTGTGCATTTGTAAGTAGTCTGTTTTGACGCCAACTGTTTTTAACATGTCATTGGCAATTATTTGTGTGGCCATTTATAATAGAGACAGAGTGGCTATGGTTTAATATCAAATGCAGCTGATATTTCAAGCAAACAGTTTACCACTTACTACAGGTACATACGACTCTGAGCAGAGTCATGTCATATAAACCAATTATTTCTCAAGGGCTGTGAGAGCCTCTCCCTGCTTAATGTGTCAATCTGTGTGCACTTTAGAATCATGTTGACTGCTCCATTAAGTTTGGTTTTGGGAGCTTAAGCCTAACTTTCAATTGCTAAAGTTGGAAATATATTTTTTTCACGGGCAAGAGTTTTGATAAGTTGATTTTCTGTAGAGCATCACACTTCACTGCATCTGTGGGTAGCATAAGCAGCAAATGAAGTGCATTAACTGAAGAACCTTACATGTGGCTTGTGCATATGATTAAGCAGTGCATTACAGGTTCTTCCCTCCATATTTATGCAGCGCATGCTACCAGGTACTGCTTCATAATATGCTGCAATGGGGTCCATGTATTTATCATGTTACATGGTCTGAAGCACGAGTGATATGCCTGAAGTTTAGTAAGATTGTGGCAGAGGTCAATATTATCACTGATTTCTTCCTGATCTCAAAGTTGCTAATCTTATTTAATAACATTTTGTTTTTAATAGCCTCGTTGTTGGAAGCTGTTTTATTTTTTTAAATATTTTCTTTGCAGCAATTTCATCAGATGTTGTTTAGTCGAAGCAAAGATATAGATAAATTACAACGATTATCTCGAGTTGCGGGTTCTTTCCAAAATCAACGTCACAACGGCAGTCATTTGCAAACTCCTACATCTCAGAAGGAATTCATGTCACCAGATAACAATGTCACAGAGTTCAGACAAAAATGGCAAAATCTGTGGCAGATATCAGCCGATCGAAAGAAACTACTTGAAAACTTGGCCAAACAGTTGACACAGGTAAGGTCGCTTTGTGCATAATTCTATTGTGCTTCATTTCTAGTGTTGGTTTTTCGTTTCAGTTTCATTTTACTTTATGGTATTTGTTTACCACTTTTAAGAATCTTTCAAAGATGCTTTCTGCTTGAACCTATAGTGCTGTGTGCACTACTTTACACGATTATAGGATTACAATGACACACAATATCAATTGTCACAGTACATAGGTATGCATGTAGGTCCTTGTAGGACCCTTGTAGGTGTGACAAGTATTGCTATAGATATGAATTCTTCATATGTTTTTTTTTAATTGGCCAGAAAGTTTCCACCCGATTTGCATTATTGACATTACTAGGAAGAAAGAGGTGACAGTTTTGACTTTGATCAGTGGCGTCTGATGGCCCAGGACTGGTTCCGTGCTAGGAAGCTGCGCATTAGCGATGTCTTCCGCCAGCAAGACAGAAACTGCAAAGGAGTTGTAACAAAGAAGCAGTTTGTTGACAGCATGATAGCATCCAGTAAGTTTTCTCATCTCAGTGATTTCGATAGGTACTTAATGCATTTCTCAGTTTGGAAAACAGTTTTATATTAATTTGTTTTTAATGCTTTCTTTATTCATCTAAATTCCAGTTTTAATACACTTTCATCCCTATTTGAGTTGCATGTTTACTTTTTTAATTTATATATGTAAATTATCTTAAATTATCTTTGCTATTTTCAGTTGTAACTGGTTGAAAACAGGCAGTTTGCCTATGACAGACTTCTCTGATGTTTTCTAAAAAAATCAGCTTGATAAATAGACCAGAGCTACTCAAATGGCAGTCCATGATCCATCTTGACTGTTGTGCTTTCACTTGTGGACTGTGCAGGGAGAAAACTTAGAGCTTAGGATGTACTTGGGATGTAGCTTCCACACTTCTTTACTCTGAAAACTGGTCGGAACTGTTAGGTTTCAACATTAAGCTGCTTTGCACCATGCCGTTTGCTTACTCATGTACTTTGTTCACATTAATGTGGTTACTTCAGATGTTGGTGGGCTGTGGCTTACTGGATATTTTTGTATTGTACTGTTTGACATTAAAATGGTTACCTGGTTAGTTCAGCTATCTCTGCATGACATTCAGTTCATACATTTTTGCTTTTCTGATAGAGTTTCCTTCAAGTGCTAATGACCTTCGGACGATTTTTGACATTCTCGATACCTCTCGCTCGGGAATTGTTAACTATCGGGATTTTGTGAAGGCTGTCCTTTCCGATTATCAGGTAGATTCTTCTCGCTTTAATGACATCGTTTACACGTGTTTTATAATAGATTAGTCTGAGGGAAATATATTCTCATCAGTTATTTTATTTTCATAATCCATGTTAGACTGCAGGTAAAGTGTCTATCCATCTGAGTGCTTGCAGGTCATTTTGTGAGTGTTGCATGTGAAACTGCATATTTAGAGACTTTTTGGTTTCAAGTCAGCAACTGAAGAATTTTTCACAGATTGTCTTGGGCTCTATGCTCTGTAGTTGACTTCTGACAATTGTTGGTGTGACCAGACATGAAGGGAATGTTCATCAACAAGTTCCTATGTGTGTTCTTATGCATGGCTATCAATCAATCAATCAATCAATCAATCAATCAAAACTATCAGTGATGTTAGGCACATGACTTGATCTGATCTGGGCCTCAATTTATTGCTCAATTTACTCACCTGATGGAGTATTTATTTGCATTGCTATGGCTTAGACCCATATGCATACACATTTACTGTACCTTGTACAAAGGGTGGAGGCAAAATGCACAGAAATGTTATGAGGAGAGGAAAGGTGCATTGCTACCCTCAATTGTTGAATGGGTTTGAAAGGTCAATGCTGTTATATTTACGGGCCGCAGATGAACTTTCAATATGCTTCAATCGCCAGAAAGCCAGAAGATTAATGCAATAATAATCTTGCCAGTTAGAAATTTCAGGATTTTCTTATGTTAATTTTTGTTTTTTTATGTTTACTTGATTTCCTGTTCCTTACGCAGAGCTTTTCGTACCGTGAAAGTCCTAGCATCAATGAATCGGATCTGATTAGAGAAGAGATTCGGCAGCAGACGTCTCGTTGTCAGTGTCCCATTCCATTCCATGTTCAGAGAGTAGAAGACAACAAGTACAAGGTTAGGCAGTGACTCTAGCTGCAGTTCTTAGTTCATGCTTCTCTTACTAAATGGTTAAATTCTGAGCCGTGCACCAAGTGGGTTCTCATTACCATACAGCGATTTGGTCAATTACTCTCGTATTTTTTAACCACCTGTCTGGAACATTTTGCAGTCATTATTAGAACTTTGCCACCAGAAATAGTTCTAGTAAACTTTTCTGCTAATTTTAAGTTGCACCATTGTAACTTCGTGGCAATATTTCTGCTGTGGCTTACAAGTCACAGGTGCAAGTCTTGCCACTTTTGGTGAAAAATTTCGTGCCATTGGATACTGCTTGCTGTTGCAGTGTTGCATGGTACTTGGATGTTCTACAGAATCATTTAGTCAGTTTCATTTATTTTAGAACAAATATTAAATTGTACCAGTTATGATTTTAAATTTTACTGAGGTTGAAGATGATGAGGGCCCTGTTTGTTGATTTTGTTTGAAGTTTGGTGAGAAGGGTAAACTGTGTCTAGTGCGATTCGTCAACAGTTCAATAACAGTAAGAGTTGGAGGCGGGTGGATGACTATCAGCGAATTCATGGACAACTTCGATCCTTGCCGAGGTTACTTACTTACTTTATTTTTATTATGTAATTGCGTTTTATGTGATTCGAGTCAGAAAATCTGAATAGCCTGAGATGAAGAATCAACATTTCTTTTGTTTTTTCTTTTACTGAAAATTGTTAATTGTCAGTTTTCACATTTTCCAGAAATTGTTTCTTATTGAGTTCCTTTATATGCATTGCTGTTTTCAATGCTTGTCTGGAATGCAATACATTAAAATTTAGGTGTTTCAATTGTTTCTTGCTACTTATTATATTAAATGCAGATCATAAATTTAAAGGTCTTGGTCTTTTGCTGAATGAAACAGGTTGTGATATTTTTTTTACTTTTTGTCACTGAAGGCTAATATGAATGTTTCATAGAAATTTAACTCATGTTTCAGTGAAAATGAGACCGAGTTCAAGAGCAGGACAAGCAACACCTCCAGAAAGGTCATTTTCTGGCCGAGGGGGTCAGATGTCCCCGGAAAATGGTCTTGCATCTGTCAGCGAGAGGCCTACTGTAACATCTGGCAGAGGTACCAGGCCTAAGTCATATCTCTCAGATTATTCTATGTCACCAGTGAACAGCTTGACATAACAGAAGACACAAGACATGTTAACTAATGGTAAAATCCTCTTCCATTTTTTTCTTGCATCCACGACATATGACACAGGGAGTTTCAATGAAGAGGTTAAGGAGAGTAGTGTTAGTGGAGTAGTTGTATGGATGAGAGAGACTTATTGAAACCAGTGGTATTTGTTAAGTGATGGTATATTTCAAGTCCAGTGTTATGCATGTGCTTCAACAGAAATATTGTTCTTTATTGCTGCTTAATTAAATAACAAATTCAGTGATTTCAACTTCTGGGTTAACACTGCTGACAATTCATAAATCCTGAGGCCTTCTATGAATTGAATGCCTGTCCATTTGCTAGGGCATAACCGATTTCGTTTTTTTGCCGATTCCAGATACCGGATAGTGTAGGCCATTATTTGCCGATTCCGAATAGGAATAAAGATTGTAATCTGACCAAATAGACATCAAAGACCAGTCACTCAATTAATGGGTGTTTAAAGGCCATGACTGCGGTTGATTTGACAGGCTGCAGATCGGCTGGTCAGTGAATGGGGTTGCAAGAGATCTCCACAAGACTCCCAGAGGGCTGAATTCGGCACAATTTCAGATTGCTCCTAGCCCTGATGGTCCCTCCCACAAGTGCTGTCTACTGTATAGTCCAAGGAGGTCTTAATACCCCACCCCAAGATCAAAGATCAACCCACGGTGACTCTCAAACGTTTCACACCGTCGCCGACGGGTTGAGGGTTGTTGAGTGTCAACCCTCCTCCACTCGTGTGATCAATGTATCTATTAAGACCTCTCTGAAGTATCTGATGAAGGCAATCACTGAATAGGGAGAACTAGCAGAGGTAATTAATAAAGCCATCCGCGACTGATAACGGCATCGGCGACAGTCATTAGCTATCCAACTATTAAATGATCTGTGTGGGAAATCATCACTGAATGGCCTAAAAATTATTGTTATAGTTTAAAAACCGTCAAAACATATTTTTACTAATCGGCAGGCTAGACATTCCGGATCCGGATAATTCCGGATAGTCCAAAATCGGCAAAATCGGTTTGCCATTCCGGTTATGCCCTACCATTTGCTTGAACACTATAACGACGAGAGTGTACTAATGGTGACTGGGAAAGCAATGCAGCTCATCATTAAAGTATTAACTTGACATTTTGGTGAAAACTAGATTTTGAGAAGATCTGAAGAAGCAACACTGATGTTTCAAGATGTTTGATTTTATTTTTCGACAGTGTTTTAGTTGTCAGAGGTGTTGGGGGTTGCAACCCATAGCTCTTCTTTGAACCCCTACGCTACATAACTGAAAAGATGTGGGGTCAGGTCTTGGCATAGTTCAAATTGTATTGTAAACTAACATGTAAGACTTCTGTAAATTATGTTTTCTGTTATTTTTGCATACACCTATTTAGATGTATGATCATTTTAATTCATGAGGCATCAGTTGTTTCATGTGCAACATATTAACCTCACTAGATTTTTACCTGTGTTCGTGCACTTTTGGTAATCTGTAAAACATTTACGCACCCCGCAGCTCTTTTTGACAACTAGAACACTGTTTTTAGATCATGAAGCAGGAAAATTGCAGTCAGTTGTGAACACAAGAAGTGAGAAACTGACAGCGGCCTGCATTGGTGCTCGACCAAAAGGACTATCTATCAAGCAATCCACAAACAGTGTGCCTAGCACTCCAAATTCACCAAAAGTTTCCTTAGGCAATTCAACTCGTAGTCCTACAAGTAAACGAAAGAGTTTTCATGATAACAGGAAACATAACAGTGTTCAATAGCATTTGTGACGAACATATTTACTGTTATAATCTATCAGATCACGATTTTAATTCTGCACCATGACAGGCAGTAAACCATTTCACCTTCAGCTGAATTTTTGGTTTTGAGCTTTAAAAGTCAAGATCTCTAGAGCTTTTTGTCGTACAAAGTTCTGTCTCCATATATGATACTGTTTGGCAGCGTCGGTCATAGACTAATATTCCACTTGCTGTTGATGTCCTATTACTCCTTAGTATAATTTTATTATCAGCTGTAGATTGGGCTGTTATGCTTCATGTTTTTACAGTGTGTGTAAAATGCAAATGCTTTACAATTTCCCATTTGGGGATGCACTTTTAGCTTATTGGCCTATTCTGCATGTGGCAAGATACAGGAAAATAAATGTTCTCACATTATTGCTACTTGGTATAACATGCATGATGGACTTCTTGTAGCATATTGCAGTTAAAATTGTGATGTGGGTCTGGTGATACCGGTTGGGAAATGCACATGTCTACATTTGGGAGCTGGTTGCCCTGTTGCAGGTCTGGCTGGTCACAGAAATCTGTGCTTCATGAGCTGAAGTGAAATTGCTCTTCCTTTGCGTGCCCAGTCACCTTTTCAGTGGTTGATCTGCCTGCCTGTTATAGATCTGCTTGTCCTTTTAACCAGACATGTTGCTTATATCTTTCACAAACACTTGAAAACTGTTGTTTTCCCAGGGGCTGGGCTGGTAGCACCTGCGAGTAGGTGTCTAGAGGGGTGCTATATAAATGTTATGAATGAACTAATGAATTAAATGTGTAATTAAAGGTAAAGGCAAAAGTAACACTTGTTTACATGCATCTACAGAAACTGCCCAGAAGCATAGTCTTAAGAACAAGGGAATTTTTGGTTGAGGCACAAAATGCTAGTACATTTACTATGTTATATTAAATTTGGGGCCTAGAAATGTTGATTGTTTCAAATAGCCTTGTGATATTTTGCATAAAATTCACGAGTTATTAAACGTTGCCTATGACTACTTTACACTAGAACCATTGGCTGGATGTTAAATATACAAATGGTTAACAAAGCAGATCCAGGGGCCTGTACATACCATGCCCCATTCCAGTTTAAGAGAGCATTGTTGGAATGGTCCCTGGATCTGCCTTTACACCTGCTTTTGCTTCTTTGGACTGACTTTCTAAATGATCCAAAGTGAATATACCACTGTATGTATTTGTGTCTACCATAAAACGATGCACCTGTGCTTTAGCATATAACTGGCTAAATAGTTTGTGTGGTCTTGACCTCTCTATTCATTGCCTTCTTTGTTCGGACCAGACCAGTCAGCCGGTTCCCTGTGCTTCCCCACACCAGCCCCACGAGGCCGACCGGCCCATGTGCACACCATCTGCCTTTTGAGATGACTGGTAATAACGGGCTACCTCTGACCTACACTCTCAACAGCCTATTGATAGTTTCAGTGTCTGCCCCATTGAAGGCATACACACGTAGACCTTATTCAACTTGTCTCGATGTCAAATAAAACCCGAAAGGACATAAAAATATTCTCTTGAATGCAGAGAATAGAATGCAGACTGATTTAGAATATGGGGTAGGCCTAAATTAAGTCTTGTTCTACATATGCTTAGTAGCAGAGCTGAAATATGTGGAATCTCATTCCTCACCACAGCCTAATGCAGGAAGTCTAAAGTAAGATAAAGCTACTTGGTGGATAGGCTACATGTATTTCGAATTCAAAGTTTTGTCAATCAAAGCGTCCTAAATCCTGCTTGGCTCAAACATAATGGCCGCAGAGTAAGGTGATCAGGTCATCTGTCGTTGGCTCTGGACAGTTCTAGTGTTTTCGTAGGCATACAACAGCATGCACGGAACGGAAGGTAGCAAGACCTATACTGACCAGTGTTGGAGTTACTTTTCAAATGTAACTACGGTAGTTATAGTAACTAGCAGTTACTGGAATGGAAGAGTAACTAGTTATGGACAAATAGTTACTTTAGAAAAAAGTAACTAGTGACTGATTACCAGTAGTGTAGTCCTAAAAAATGAAGTGGGGGAACGCCTGGATATTGAAGTAAGCAAAAAGTGCCATCTTGCAAGAATTTTGCATAGTGTGAGAAAAAAGTGGGGGAACGGCGTTCCCCCACGTTCCCCCCCACTACACCACTGCTGATTACAGTTACTTTGAAAAACTAACTAAGTATTTTAGTTACTGTAAGTGGGATTGTTAACTTGAATTTTCAACTATCTCCATGATAAAAGTAACTAGTTACTCCAAAATTTACAGCATAATAGTAACTACTGTGGTTACAGTAGCACATTACACGTAACGCACAACACTGCTACTGAGAACTAGACCAGGACCGAGGCGACAAGAAAGTCAATATGAAGGATCGACAGTTACGACTGAAGCGTAGCTGTGACTGGTCGATTTAATCTAATTGAATGAAAGCATCGTTTTGATAATGCACCAAGCATCATCAATCGATGGACTGACATGACTGTACAGCTTACCCATGTAGGAGGCCGACAGCAGTTTGTACGGCCTTGCATGTCTCCAATAGAGAGCCCATGCTTACATTTCTTCCATGCGTGTAGGCTATAGGGATTCACTAATGCATGTAATTAAGACGCGCATAGATCTGCAAAGGATCAAGCCAATCAGCAAACCAGTTTATGAATAATTTCTACAATAAAATGGCAGCGGCCACAGTCGCGTGCCTAGTTCGAACAACCAAATGAATCTCTTGAGAGATACTGCCAAGATGAATGAATTGACCGTGATTGCCTACGATGGGAAATGGCGGTGCAATTGTTGGGACTCTTCCCATTTCCCAAAGGTCCATGCTGGCACAACACCAGGTCAGATCGTCGTTCGCCAAAAAGCACTTGGCGTCCGTGTCTACCGTTATGGATTTCATTAACAGCGACTCGTAGGCTTATGTGTGCACTCCAAACTTCTAGAGTGCCACTCGAAAGCCAAGCGCAGGGCACCAGCTTATTCACGAGCGCTGCATCAGAGCAGCGAGATAAGTCCCTCTGGCAACCGGGCTCGGTTCCTCGGACCTTCTTTGATCAGCATGACCAAAGAATGTCCCAGTCTGGTTGCCAGAGGGGCAGAGTAGCTGTTAAGATGGATTTTGTTTAAGTCGAGATTCGAAGGTTGAGGATCAGATGAGTTAGGGTATGAATTCTCGAATGGGTGAGGCTTCAGTTTTGAGTATTACAAGGGGCTTGATTCCAGGGGGAGACCGAAAGATAAAACCCAGAATGTAGTTGGCACTTCTGGAACCAAATAAGGCGAGACTATTGTTGGATGGTCGCAGATAGCCATCATGCGCCTTCAGGAGGTGAGATGGCTAGACACAGAAGCTAAACTATCGTGACACAGACCCGGGCTGGATCCCCAGAGGGTAGCGTCCGGTAAATGTGGTAGCTCTTGTCTCTAATATGCTGGCTGAGCTTCTAATCAGAACATAATATATAGTCGATTGCATTACGTGTATGTAGGCTTTTGTACATGTGTATCGTATGGGGCCGTCCATAAAGTATGTCACGCTCCAGGGGAGGGGGGGTTTAAGAAAGTGTGACAGTTTGTGACAGGGGGGAGAGGGGGTCAGGCCATGTGTGACGTCACACGTTTATTTTTTTATATTTTATTTTTTATTTTTTTAGTAGAATTTCATAGCTTTAAAAATAATTTTCAAAAATTTTCTGAAACATTTTAATTAGTTTTATGTCAAAATAGCATGAAATGCATATCTCCTGAATGTGTTTTTCACGATTCCTCTCGCTAGGAGCGCTAGTAATAATGCTGTTGCGAAGCCTTGTTTATGTATTAGCCTTGCTTTCGGAAGTATTATTATTTCTATGTTGAAAGTGTGACGTACTTTAGGGGGGGTCCGAGTTTTGTGACAGTTTGTGACAGGGGGAGGGGGGTAAAAATGGTCAAAAATAGCGTGACGTACTTTATGGACGGCCCCTATGTCTGTACACATGCGTGTATGTAACTATGCGTGCATATGTATTTGTGGTTGACCCATAGCTATTATCACAGATATCTAATTTCTGAATCCATGAGGCAAGAATTAGGCGGTTGCTTCACCACGCACTGGCCACTCACTGGCTTGGTATTTTCATTCGTTGGTTAATGTTGCCCCACACAGTTCATACTATATTTGTCTGCTGTCTGTCTGTGTGGTCTGTCTACCTTCCTCCTTACCAACACACACAAGGATAGGAAGAAACAGCAGTATGTACTTGGAAAATCACAAATGGAAGTCAGTCTGGACAGTTGGATAGTGGGCACTGGTCATTAGCAGTATGAAAAATGGGGGCTACAATGCCCCATCCAAAAGTTACGGATATGGGTATTCCGAAAATTTACGCTAGGTGAGATTGCTTTGTTACAACGACCATCCAGCATTTTCTTGCAATTAACAGATAAAAATGAAATACAGCAGCTAACACTTCACACCCAATGTTGCTTCTCACTGCAAGTTTTGGAAACTGTCTTCTCAAATTGTTGTATAATGTGCAATTTGGAAGTTATCATGTTAAAAATAGACTCGTTGAGGTCGATATTTATTCAGTACCCCTTCTGAATCTATATAATATATTCTGTTGTACTGATATTGACATGGACATGGTTGAGAATTAATAAACAGATTGAAAATAGTTCATCATGCCGGTCCACTTAGCTACATTGGTTAGAGCATACGACCCATGCATTTCTACGAGTGTGCGCAGATTGTGGTCTGCTTCCCAATAATGGCTTATTTCAGAGATTTAAATCTTGGGCTAACACGGTCCATACACGGTGACCTAAAATGGTGTGGAGGCCATGCAGTCGCTATATAAAACCGTGTACATTTAAATTTATATCAATTACTTGTCAAGGCTCATTCACGTTATTAAACTGCTTACACGCTTCACAACAAACATTATGACAACATTCTCCATATTGCCTATAATGTGGTTCTTGCATATATGTTATAAGAAATTCAAAGTTATATGTAACCTTCCACATATTTATCCCTCCCCATCTCTTTCCAATATTTTCTGAAAGTCATTTATAAAGTTTTAACCTGTATCTTAACAATAATTCAAATGCTACACATAAATGACAGACGGTATATAGAAACATTGAGTTATCGTATTTATTCAGAAATGTTGCAAACATCCAAACAACAATGTGCTAAGGTGATGTATTTATGTCCAAAAATTCAAAAGCTTTCTGACTGTAGTACATGTAGTTGACTATTGAACTTTAACATGTGAATGTTGCAAAGTTTAAGGCAATTCAAAACTGAACTGCACAACATAGTAAAGAACAAATTATATTATTCACAATCCAGAGTAATGAACTTTAATATGAGCTTCTGACTAAACACTCCCAAGTAACAGTTATAGCGTCAAGAAACCCGAAACGTTACATTTTACATCGCAACTGAAAGCAGAAAATTTGTTATATTCGAAGCATATTTCTATTTTTCAAACTCTTTAATAACTATGGCTCAGCCTAGATACAGATGTAGTTGCATACATCGGCCTAACAAAGTCTACAAACCAAGTCACTATGGCATCAAGATATGTGAACTTGTGCTTAATGCCTTTGATTATTTTCCCACTTTGGGAAAAAGTTAAGAGTTCTGAATATGGGATCAATAAAAAAGCAAAACTCCTGTTTTAAGTTAGGACATCATTACACTCTAATATCTATTCACACAAACTAGGACAACCAATAAAAGTTTTAAAACAAATGCAAATGAGATGTACAAAATAACAAATTAAAATTTGTAAAAAAAAACTGAACAATTATATTCCTAAAATTCTTACCAGTGACAAATGTTTTAAAACTAGCAATCCCAAGAATCAAAATACAAGTTCTTAGTATGCACTTTTTGTGTGCATGCTCAAATTTGTGAAACTTTGTTGACTCTCGACCGAGTCAAGAGGTGTGACAATGGAAACGAAGAAATACAATTAAGCTTAGAAAACGTCAGAATTCTCGACAGCAATTTTGCAGGTTTCAACTTGAATGAGCACTGCAGTCACAACTGAAACTATATATGCATCTTCGTATTCACAATGCCAAATTTTAAGTTTTAAATTTGTATTCAGAATTCAACGACACTTTAACTGTGTAAAATCTCAAATATATTGTACACAGTGAACTGCAAAATGATTGGATGGTCTCTAATTTGATGTATGAAATAGTTTATAATTAGTTATAAGTTTGTTTTTGACAAGTTGAGCATGTGGCATGTGTACTGTCAGAAATTACCAAAGACTCGTAATGATACAGACTTAGGAAAATATGTAAGCCAAAATATGATGTACTACAGGCCTTTGAAGGTATCAAATTCTCCATCATCATCAAGCAATCTCTTTACACATACAAAAATACTTTATATAGTACATTCCCTTGACCAATTTATTTTTAGGCTCATGCGCATCCTCGTCGAATCCTCGTAGTTGCCTACTACTGTGAGCCACTTACCCAATATGGCAAGTGATACTAAGCACTTGCTCAAATACTAAGGCAAATCATGTGACAGCTTGCACATTTGTCACTTCAACATCCCGTCCCAACATGTGTTGGCCATATACAACACAGTGGCTGTGAAGCACTAGGAATGATTTGCCCACCATAACGCGAAAAAATATTGGAAAACATGAAGATTTTATCTTAAAATAAAGTATTATAACCCTAAACATATATAACATAAGTAAGCTATTACCATATCTGTTTTCACACAAATTCTATGGTTTCAAAAATTGTCAGTTATCATAATCAAAAATACAGAAAACATTCTTCAGACTTGAAATGGTGTCTTATTCCCATTGCCACTTTAAACTTAGAATTCAGATTGTTTTATTTTGTTTAATTATATTTATTTATTTATTTTCATTTATAATGCTGGCAGCGCAGCAAAAACCTTATAAATGATAAAGTATCTAACAGATGAAATTACTTCTTAGAGCTAACTTTATCACACCAATGCAGTTGGGCAAAGTTTAATCACACATTGCTCATAGTATTATTAACTTTACCATTGTGATCAAATTCATCAGACAGGATCCACATTAATCCTTTAACAAGGAGACTGTAAAAGCTACTGGGGAAAACAATACAGCTCGTCGTTAAAGTGTTAAACTCGTATGCATTATATTCTAGACCTTACAATGGACTTTTGCCACATGCATTTATCTTCTTCCTCATCCTCAGAAGACTTACTTTTTGCAAATGGCCAAAAAAGTAAAAGTAACACAATGGATATGTTCTATATCAAATCCATATTATTCAAAAATAAATGTTGCTGACCAGAATTCAATATAAAAATTCGGTGCGGACAGTTTTAACCTAAAAAGAAACAATATATTGCCAAGAGTTGAACAGAAGCAGCCTACAACTGTTCTTGGACAAAAGTATCAATTGTTCAAAAACTCAAAAAAAACTAGGAACTGTTACTGATGTTACACTTGTCGCACTACAACAGACGAACGTATCAGAAACTTTCACACAGGATCATCAGATCTTGTGAACATACTTATACTAACTCATGCAAATTAACACTCGATCATAGCAACTAAGCACCAGTCAAGTTCAGGTTGCAAGCCTAGGTCATTTCTTATCTTTTTTGCCTCCTTTTGCTCCAGACTTCTTTGCCTTTGGCTCGCCTTCAGCAGCTTTTGGCTTTTCCGTAGCAGGTTTCTCACCTCCTTCTTTCTTCTCCGACTTTTTACTTTCTTTTTTTGGCGGCATTTCAATACGATTCTGACTCTGGAAAAAGCCAACTGCAAGTTATTAAACTTTGATTTCATTTAATTAGATTTGAAAGCTAAATGACCCGAAATAACTACTATAGGCCTTCATATGGGTGTCACAGAAATTGGAGGAGTGGTAAACATGAAAAAGGGACAGAATGTTTCAGCCTGATGAGGGTCAAGTGATCAGATTCGATTCCAGATGAGGCAGGAGCCCACTTTTGTCTCTGTGTGCATTTGTACAATTAGGTTGAATCATGGTTTACCAGACAAATGAAGATTTGCATTCAAATGTAATAATGAAGAACACAGAAGTTACATTAATTGCAAGAAGAACAATTTTTAAGTATAAAACTTTCTGAACTAAATTGCTTAGTCTTAGTGGTGCTTCAAGAAACCGCTGGCAGTAGCAGTTGTGTGCTTAGCAGTGGGAATCAATCTGCCAAGGTCACAACCTTTTTTTAGAGCAAGGCACCTGTACGAAGTCATTTGGTCAACAACACCTGGCCTTAATTTCATTTTTCCTTCAAGTTAGTTCTTCATTTTAATGACGAGCAAGCAAATGCCCTTTGTATTCAACTGCAGTGTTGTGGCTATTTCTACACTACTTTAGTTTAAAATAAAATACAGCCCGTAAAAACAAAGTTTTTTACTATATCCATCTAGTATCCTATAATGCGTCTTACGAAGCAGTTACCTCTACAAATATATAGTCCGCGTTCATTTTACGACATAGCGTGCGTTTAATCAGGCAGCGCGCCCGTTTTTGTTGCGCCAATGACAACGCTGCGTATCGGAAAAGGGGATTCCCCGATTCGAAAAGTTGAGTCCCCGATTCTATAAGCTTGCCTTTTTGGGGAGCTGAAATTTTTATAGAATGAAGTGTCTGCGAGGGCGAGTCTATCTGCCAAGTTTCAGGACGATTGAATGATTGTAAGTGATCGAATTAGTCGTCGCAAGATTTGACTTTTTAGCCTGTGGCTCAAACAAACAAACAAGATTTCCGTAAGTTAAACTAGATGGATAAAAATAGTTATAGGCCTATCTCAGGTGTGATAATCAGTAGTTTTTTTGCATTTTTTGGCCCATTCTGCCATCCAGTCACGGTGCCCCAAAGCAGGTTCATGGCACCTCGGTTGGGAAACACTGTCATACACAAAGCCAGACATTTTTTCTTGGACAAAGTGTACTATTTAACCACCTTTCTAGTGTTATGGATGCATAACTTAACAATTATGATGCCTGTAGTAAATCTGATTAATTCGTGAGATTGAGATATATAAAATTTTTATTCCTTCTAGCAGCATACAAGTGCTGCTTGGATTTATAAAAAAATGCAAGTTCAAAAATATATAGGCTATCTCTGTAACATGGTTAGAATAATGCTTTTGAGCTAAACACAAACTTTGCAGCACTGCTCAAGAGGGTCATTTTTAAATTTGTAACTTGTAAAAGAAAAGCATTACACTTTGTAAAAGTATTTTACACTTTCACACTTAAACTCGAGCCCATTATGCCTTCTCATGTGTTGGGACTGTCCTCTTAGAACAGTCCTTGATGCAGTTTGTAGCCTACTGTTTTGTTTGACTCTGTGATGATGTATATTACTGAATTTTATTTTCAGCAATTTATAAAGTGAAATATAGAAACAGCTCTATTGGTTCTAATTTTGTCTCTTTTATGGCCTGCTCCAAGTAGGCTACCATTTGCTGAATATTCCACGATTCTGAGGCTGTTAATGACATAAAATACTATGTGATGGAATAACACTCTGGAGTCTGTTCTGTTCCTTTTAATGTATTTTTATTGTGTAAACTATTCAGACTTCTACTGCAAATATTTCTTCCTTTAAACAATTAAAAATCAATCTGAATCTGTATTTGAATGTCCCTGCCAGATCCTGTAAGCCAGCAACTGCCTGAGCCATGTGACTTCTAATTGTGGCTCAGCCATCTAAATCATATAACTGCACGTAATTTCATCGACTGGTTGCATTTAATTTGAACGAAGAATTATAATTATTGAACATAGATGGCTAAAAGTGACCAAACAGTTTCCATTAGCAAATTTAGCATGAGAAGCAGAATCACGTGAAAGAAGCGCTAATGCAGAACTAGACTGAACCAGTTCGTTGAGAATCTGTTTACGCCGCCGACGCTGCTTCTGACCCTTCTTAACAGCGTCTCTGCCTCCAATAATTCAATCTCACGCAATCTATGCAAGAAATTACTTACTAAGATACCATCGATTTATGTTAACGTACCAAGTAATAGGCAAGAACAGGATAGCACGGCTGCAAGATGAAAATGTCGGTCGTTGACGATGAATTTTTTGCTTCTTCTTCCCAGACCAAGTGCGGCTCCAAGGGTACTACTTTCTAGAAGAAGAAGCAACCACAGGAAGCGAGAAACCGGTCAAATGCACTGGATGGCGTAAGAATACGAAACGCAGAACTTGGCTTTCATTCGTACGTTTCTCGGTGAAGATTACAGCGATGTTTATGCCATGATTAATTACTTTAATAAATGTCGCCGTTTAACAAAGAGTGTTTAAATCTTATCGGAACGTTGTATATACAAATTATACATAAAGCGTCAAATTTTAAGAGACGAACTTTTTATTTCTGGAAGCATATAAATTTTCTAAATATATTTATACGTAAGGCATGACGTCATTCATGAAGCAGACGATTTTTAAACGTAACCGTAATCGTAAGCTCCAAATTCCTTAAGCGCTACTCGAAAGCTTGTCCACGAGCGTTGTTTCGTGTCAGAATTGTTATCCAGATCTGATCAAAGGACGATCGATTCCGAATAATTGCCATTGAGACGAGAGAGTGAGAGACAGAGGAGGCTGAGCAGCGGCTAAGGCGGGTTTAATTGAGGACGAGAAAGTTTGGCAGGCGGAGGATCGGATCAGAGGTGCAAAAAACCAAACTTTTTTCAAAACGAAAAGTTGGTTTTTTGGTTTTATTTGGTTTTTTTGTTTTTGGTTTTTTGTTTCTGAGATTTTCCTATTTCGGATCATAAAACTCATAAAAATGGCAAAATACCGTTCAAATTAATCAGATGCATATAAATTAAATTAACTAGAAGCAGTAGGACCGTAGAATGCTATAAAACGAAGTTAACAAAGACCATACAACAATTGCCAAAAGACTTGAAGAGACTACATTTTTGGCATTTATAATTTTGAAATTTTGTAAAAAACCAAAAAACCAAAATTTGCAGACTTTTGGTTTTTTGTTTTTTTTTAAAAACCAAAAAAACCAGAAACCAAAAAACCAAGCCTTTAACAGCCCTGGATCGGATGGACTAGGGAAGGAATTCTTGAAGAGATGGGACTTCAGTTTGGAGTGGAAAGCATGTGGGGTGGAGAGATAAATAGAGCAGCCTTAGGCAGATACAGAAGCCTAGGTCTAATATTTTATTTGACTAGGTCTAATAGCCTATAGCCTACAGCATAACATAAAACATCGGACAGGCTCTCTGTCTCTCTGTCTATCTGTCTCTGTCTCTGTCTCTGTCTCTGTCTCGTCTCGTCTCGTCTCGTCTCTCTCCTCCTCTCTCTCGTCTCCCTCCCTCCCTCCTCTCCCTCCTCTCTCTCTCTCTCTCTCTCTCTCTCTCTCTCTCTCTCTCTCTCTCTCTCTCTCTCTCTCTCTCTCTCTCTCTCTCTCTCTCTCTCTCTCTCTCTCTCTCTCTCTCTCTCTCTCTCTCTCTTCAACCGTCCTCGATACGAGGGTTGGTCGCATTGTAGACGATTCTTCTCCATCCTCTCCTGTCCTCGGTTTCTCGCAGCAACCTTTCCGTTGATAATTCCAACCATTCGCCCACATTGTCCATCCACCTCTTCCTTGGTTTCCCTCTTGCTCTTGCTCCCGGTACCGTACGTTCCTTGCATAATTTCTTTCTCTAGACAATCACCTTGTTTCCTCATTATATGCCCAAAGTAAGACATCTTTCTTCTTTTGATTGATTCCAGTAAATTCCTTTCCACTCCCGCCGTCTCTAACACCCATTCAGGCTACAAGTGCCTATTAAATGCCAGCTTTAGCCGTCAACTAGGTCTAGCTGCATAATGCGATTTGTGCAGTTAAACGCCGGCCTCTAAAAAGTTCTTCTCTCGTAATGAAAGTAAGTAAGTACATTCTTTATTAAACTGGTTGCAGAAGAGCCGCATTCCGGTGTACGCACATCATAGGACAAAATACAAAATCAATAGGAGTAGCCTAGTAGGCCTACAGCGCATACTTCATAAAAATGTCTTCCTCATATTTTTATAATTATTGTCAATCAGGGTGAGAATTGCCGAGGGGTTTGAGGGGGTGGTGGTTCAATCCCCTAGTCTTTTTAGGCTCCCATAATAAAGTCTACATTTCACACTTAAACTGCACAATCAACGTCTATAGCCCCCCTCCCCCAGTTATTTTTTACAATTCTCATACTGTTGTCAATAAGAATCAAAACCCTGTCTTGAGACCGTGGGCGAAGGCTATAGGTAGGCCTAGGCCTATTTGATTTCCTTGGTGGGAGCAACTTAATATGTAAACTTGCCCAGGGTTGTTTAGAACAGATGTGAAGAGACTGCATGGTATCATCCTGCCGACAGAGCCGGTAAAAGGTTGGGCTGTCAACGGGGAGGTATCCCCGCCGGATCATCATACATAGGCCTAATTATGATGGATTGGAGCCTGTTTTTATCCTGCTGACAAGCAAAACCCCACCATACTGGGCTAGAGCTAGAGTACAGCAGTCAGCAGACGTGCCACAGTCATTGCGCGAACCATATCAACAAGTTTAGGCCATTGCATGAGGCCATGAGCAGTTAAAATGCGCAATAGCCTACATACAATGTCATGGACTGTCTAGCCTTGCAACATAGCCTATCCGACTTATTTATGCGCTTCAAAATTAAGGTTAGGCCTACCACAAGAGAGTCAATTTATCTACTCTAGATACCTCTGGTATGACAGAGGGGCCATCCACTGCCCCACCTTAGCCCTCCCAATCAGCATCCAATTAATGCTCTCTTTAATTGTGCATCGGTGTCGTAATTGTAAAATCGAGATTTCTATATATATAGTCTACAGCACATAAATAAGCGAAGTAGCTTTAACCATACAGCTTATTCAAAGGTATTCAGACAAAAGGAAATGATAGGCAGATAGCGTCAAAACTGGTTCCCAAAGGTCACCGAGGATGGTGTTTAATAATCTTGAAGTGGTCAGAGAGGTAAGGGGAAAGAGGAAAAATCAGGATAGGATTTTTGAAAGAGCACTGTTTTCAGCTTTGAGTGAAAGACATGTGGAAAGATAGCAAGAGGTACCGGTACGGTTTTGATGAGTTTATAGGATGGAGGAGAGATTTGACGTAATTCTGGCGGGAGTTTATTGCAAAGGGCAGAACAGCTATGGAACGATTTGCAAATTTTAGTCGCGAGGTGACTGAAGAGTGAAGAAATGTCTGAGCTGAAGAGCAGCAGATTAAGGTAGTTGGATTATGAAGAACTGATGAAAATATAGGAGGGTTGGGAGAATTGGAATGTGCTGTGCTTGGACTTCGTTTTCTATTCATTGGACCCACATTGTGAACTCTATATTTTACATTACATTTGGTCACTGAACTCCAACAACCAAAGGCGATACTGTGATTGTTTTACAACTGTGGCCACAGAATCTGAACATGAAGCAGTACACAACAAATACAAAATTATCAGCGTTTCAGCATTCTTAAGAGCAACACGTCTGAAAAGCCAGTGGAATGACTTCTGACACAACTAAATTTCACAATTCTAAACCACACCCAATGTTTCATTTATGTAAACAAATTATTGAAATACGACTTGTAGTGATTAAAAAAAATTAAAATAAACAGAGTATCAGTACATGGAAACTAATTATATAATATTTAATATATTCTGTAAACATTTTCTTCATAAATTCGTGGCAGATGATTGCATGTCTTCTTCCTAGCAAACATTGAGCCATTATGCAATTGCAAATAAAAGAATGGTTGTCCTGTATTTCAAGCATATTATGAACTATCGCATGCATTTAATTATTGATTAGTCATCACAGAAACGTGTTTTTTTAGTTTACCATGGTCAACTTTCTTTGAATAAAATTTAATTCTAACACTGAGTTGTACAGATTTGCACACTTTAAAATGCTTTTATCTCAGTAACTTTGCCTAAGAACTCTGGTGACTAAATTTATAGACACCACTTTGCAATCCCTATATGAACAAGAACAGATATGTATGAATAGAAATAAATGCAACTAGATATGGATAGTGCCAATCTAATTATACATATTGATTAAGAGAGTCACTGCACAAATACAGTTCTGTTACAATTACAATTCTGTTACAAGTACTCATACAGTAAACACACTGCTATGCATTAACGACAATAACTTACTATATCCTGCTAACATGCGGCATGCCTCTTAGCAGCATGTTGATTGACAGTCTTAAACAAGGAAAAGATTAAATACATACATCCTTAATAATAACATCCACTCTAAAACATTAAATAACACAACAGAAACAGCACTGCCTACTGTTCAAAAGTAGGTTAACCAAGTGACTTCCGAAAAATCAGCATCAAAGTCCGACAGTCTCAAAGCACTGGCATCTATTTTCGGCAGTGGTCACCTCTGGCCAGATGCGACGAAAACTCATATTTATCGGACGAAAGATGGCCACAGACATTGCACTCTAGTGGATTGTGAAATCCATGACTGCCCATGTGGATTGTATACATCACATGATCCACATAGTAGATGTCACAGGTTGTGCATTTGTACCATGATGACGGATCGTCCGAATTTCTTGCTGTAGGGTAGGGCAGTGATGGTTCCAACTTCACAGGAGGTGCTTCCCCAGACAAGCCAACAGACGCACGATTACTCGAAGAGGCGTTCGATCTTCCACCCAAAGTATTACTACCAAAATACTGAGAAAAGATTTTCTCGTCGCTTCCAAGCATTTCGGACATATCTGATTCTCTGAGTTCTTCCACGCTTTCAAAGAAGTTTGTAGTTATTGAGTGGTTACTGTGAAGTTCTTTCTGCAGATCGCTACTAACGCCATGTTTGGCTCTGTTTGACGGCTTTCTCAGTGTTGCGATTTCTGTGAAACCGCCGACATCCCCAACATCAGTGGCATCTTCTGAAGGATGGCGATGATGGGATAGGTCGTCATTCTGTTGCTGCTTCACACATTTCTCAAGATTTTCATCAACAGTTGTGGATATGTCTGCAATGTAACCCACTAATTAAAAAATCATTTACAAGGTCATACTGCCTCACAAAATCTGGTTTCTTCTACTATGTAATGATAGAAAGAGGCAGTGCTCTAGAGAAAGACAGAAGAGACACAGAAATGACATTTTCTACATGATATATTTACTAATGCATAAATGGCTGCTCATCAGCAGGCACTGGAAGGCCCGGTCACCCACCCAACGGGTGGCACCCGGGCCAGGAATATATGTGTGTGTGTGCGTGTGTGTAAAACACCTCTTTGTGTTAAATGTGGTAAGTTTCAGTAATCATCTGAATAAAGGCTTTAAAAACATCAGCTGACAAAACAGGCACCAGAAGAGAGCTTCATTGTCCAGAATCAGGGCAAACAAACGTAGAACCAACAGAAAATTGAAAGTCTGTTGGATCCAAAAGCATTGCTATTCTGTCAAAGTTACTGCTCAAGAGAAATTATCACTGACCAGTAAAACCATTGGAGACTCATATGATTAGACAACAACTCAAATGAGAACTGAAACTCAGCTACTTTCTCTTGAATGGTTTAGTACAAATTTACACCATGTTCATTTCCCAGATATATAACATAAATGCCTAGGTGTCCCATCTTCATAGTTTTCTATCAAGGGTCTCATACAGACTATCGGAATGTTTTGCACGGTCTTGCCAACAGCTGGGCGGCTGCCAATCTCCAAAGAAGCCAAAGCGGCTTCTCTGATTGGTTAGTGTCCATGCAAAACCATATAATACACAGAGGAAAAGTGAGTGATGACGAGAACTACAGCACTCAACAAGCTACACTGAAAATCTTAAGCATAAAACTAAATTCCTTGAATTGCAAATAAGTTCCTTAAAAAAAATTAATAGAAAACAGCATGACACAACAAAACATACAACAAAAGCAGATGATGCTCAAACTCCGTTACCTTCATCATCACAGTCAGCATGTTGACTGCAATCATATTCATCAGAGTCCAGTATTTCCTGTTTTACTTCAGAGTCAAAGTTCCTGTCTTGGTCATAAGTCATGAATTCTTCGTCATATTCCTCTTCTCCGTCTTCTTCATATTCGTCTAAATCAATGCAGTCTTCAGAACTGGCATCCATTTTGTCTGTGACACATCCGTCTCCTGGTGTTTCTTCACCATCATGAAATGATGAACCATATTGTCTTTCTGTAAAAGATGCATTTTCTGATGAAGTCCTGGGATGGAATCTCATAGAATCTTTATGAACACTTCCCCTACCACGAAAATTTGTGTGCCTCCATCTGGCCACACTGCCAGAGACTGAACTGTTACTATCGGGATTTGGCAGCAGCATATTTGCAGCATTTAACTTGTTCTGTTGCATTTCAGTGTCGTTCAGCTTCCCCAGCAGAGCCAGATGATCCTGCTGTTCAGGGCCGAGGTTCCTGTGTGATTTCACAATGTGCTTCCTTAGATCACCAGGATACAAGAAGTATGCGTTGTTACACAGACGACACTGGTACTGCAGTGATCCATGATGAACCATGTGGGCTTTCAGCATTTCCCGGCGCTTTGTTGCAAAGTTGCATGTGGGTGCAGGGCACTTGTACGTGAAAGCTCCATTGTGAACCTGCATGTGTCGCTTCAGATTATTTTTCTGGGCAAAAGCAACACCACAGATCTCACATTTGTATGGCCGTACTCCTGAAAGAATGACACAGAATGCGAAATTTAATTTAGTACTATAAAGCAGTAAGTGAACAGGTAAATACTACAATGTAATATTGTTAAGAAGCATACTGTTTAATTTAATCAGATTACTGTATTATTCAGGGCTCACTACTGAATAATGCCCATTGGTCTGTTGCATGTGAAGCTAAGAGGTGGGAGGTTGCAGTCTACACCTACCAATAAGTGAAACACATAGAATAACAAATTCCTTTGTTTCTATACTGTAGCAATCAATAGAAATGAGTGCATTATCATATGCAATGATAGGCTGAAAGATATGATTGTTTTGTAGAATCTATAGGGTAGGGTGACAGCTTCACTGACTTTGAATTAGGCCCAATGCCACATATAAAAGATCACTTGTGGCCTGTTAGACAATTGTTTTATTATTCAACAACATAGTGATAGGTAGTTGAGTAGCTGCTGAGAATGGAGTCAAGTACCCAGGCCACATCTCTCGTGCATGGCAACACAGGTTGACAGCAAACAAACTCCTCAAGATTGTAACAACAGTGCCCTCAATTTGACAACCAAACCACTGCTGTTGAATGGTCTTTGACAGCGACATTATACTAGTTTTGGGAATCGATTAGTGCCAAAGAATGCCCTGCTCACATATATTAGGATTAACTATGCCAATTATTGTTAGTTGTTAGTCAATGAATGCCGAGTCAAAAGGGAGTGCTAAGTTAACAACACAGCAACAAAGAAAAGAGGTCTTAAAATGGAAGCACTACTTAAGGCATCATCTGTGTCAGTACAAGCATAAGCTGCTATTTATGCCGAGTGATAGTGTGAGCACAGAGACCTGCTGCTATTTTTTCAGAGATAAGGTACCAGAACTGTTCATAAACTGCCATAAAGTTAACGGGTAACTCACATATAAAATCTTTGCCTCACTATCATGAAATAAAGTAAGTAAATTCCTTTAATGATGAACCATATTGAGTTTCTGTGAAAGACGCATTTCCTGATGACCTACGCACCATTCACTTTTACAATTTTCATGGATTAACATATTTTCTCAAGCATAATAAAAGAAATCTTCATATTAATATTACAACTAAGGCACTAAAAATCCATTGCTCCAGTTTTTTTACTTTAGTACCAGTCAGTGAATGTTGCAAAACTGGCATTGCTAAGAACTGCTTTGGTTGTGTAAACGTATTATTCAAAGACAGCCATATATATACAATTATACATATGCCCTTGTTACTTAGGTAGTAATCTGCAATAGTCAAACTAACCAGTGTGAACTCTTAGATGGACGTCTAGCTGACCACGGGCTTTTGCAATGTATCCACATAGTTGGCATTTTCTCAGAGCTAACTCCATGTCTGATGCCTGCTTTTCCATGACTATTACACATGCGTGTCCTTCAGCTAAAACAAAAATTAAACAATCTGTTTCTTAACACTTTAACGACACAAGTGTACTAAATGCAACTGGGAAACAGTGGTTAAAGTGGTTTGGGTGAGCAGTGGGAACTCCAAAGAAGAGTTTTATTGGAATGCATGCATTACCAAGGTTCCACTGCATGGTGAGCAGTGGAAACACACACAAGCAAAGAATTTTGAGAACAGTGGGAATGCCATTCCCACCCACTTTAAACGCTGTTGGGAAACCAACGCAGCTCGTCATGAAAGTGCTTCTAAATCATTGCTTCAAGTCATCGACTGCTTACGAACTACGGCACTCAAATCTCATTATTATTATTATTATTATTATTATTATTATTATTAATTATTATTATTAATTATTATTATTATTATTATTTTATTTTTTTTCCCCGAGGTACATATGATCCCTCAGGATTGCAAAAATTAGGGGGGCGCGTTGTTCTGGAATGGCTAATCTTCACAGATGGATTGGTGGGTTAGGAAAGTGCTAGAAAAAGCAACTGCGTTGAAGCGCTGAATAGTCATTGATAAGCGCTGAAAAAGAAAAGTTGTCTCTCTATTGTCTCCAGAAGTTTGGGCAAGTCGGTAGCCGAGAAGGTTGATTAAAGCAAGGCCTTCTTGGTTTATTGGACCCAGCGTTTCAAAGGCCAAGGGCACAAAGCAGTAAGATGGCAAAATGGCAGTGTATTTGGTTGTTTTTCTGTCTGCTGCGATCTCAGCAGCAGCACCAGCATCCTGAGATTTTCAGCAGCAGCTGGTTATTATTATTATTATTATTATTATTATTATTATTATTATTATTATTATTATTATTATTATTATTATTATTATTATTATTATTATTATTATTATTATTAAGCAACTACAGACAACAGTAGTCTTTAGAATAGTGAGAGTGGTAAAAGGATGAGGAGGAATCATGACTGGATTATTGGAAGACAAGTGTTCCAGCTTTGCATAACAGACCTGTACAGCGACTGCAAGAGGTGCATTGTTGCCAAGTTCACACAATGGGTCAGACAGCTGTTGTAATTGCCATTCATTTCCATCACCTTCTCACCTTTTCACAGACAGTGTACAGTCACCAGGGTTTACAAGGGGGCTCAAGTGTAACACATTTCCAAATATCTTATTGTCTTCTTACAGGATAAAATCTCCACATATCTGTCTGCCTTGGCAGAGGATAAAAGAATCTAGGGCAAGCTTATAGAATCGGGGGCTGAACTCTTCATATTATCAATATCACAGCATATTGGCCACAACGATTCAAGTTATACACAGCATATTTAGGCATGTTGCCATTGGCTGCAACAAAGGGGTTGCAACGTCCTGATTGGCTGATTTAAATGGGACATGGATTACGGACAAATACTTAAATGCTCTTTATTTTGCTAGACATTCTGATGGATTGTAAATGATGAATCTCGTTAAAATTAATCTGTTTAAAATTAACGACATCTGCAAAAATAAACTTGGCATTCTACAGTACGTAGGCTATGTGTATAATCCAGGTCAACCAATGACAGTTTCGTCATTAGAAAACATGGCAAACATAACCATAACCCTGACCCTAACCGACCCTCATGATGCATACGAAAGACGCATAACCTCAACTTAACCGACATGGACTGTAAAACTTTACGTCGTGAGGGTCGGTTAGGGTCAGGGTTTATAGGTTAGTTTCGTCATTGGAAGAGGATACTGACCCTCCGGACGCGTAAGGACGACACATAACTTCAACCTAACTGACAATCTGACATGGACTATAAAACATTACGTCGTGAGGGTCAGTTAGGGTTAGGGTTAGTTTCATCCTCAGAAGACAGATAAACGCGACGAGGGTTACGGTTAGTGTGGTCATTATCATTACAAGACAGATTCACTGTCATTACAAGACAGATAATAAACGCGACGACGTAATGTGTTATATGAAACAGTCCCCTCTACGGATATATAGCCCGCGTTGCGTTACCCCGCGTATAGTTTAGGTGGGTGCGGGCCGAATCCCCGAAACCCGAATCCCCGAAAGGCATTTCGGCGTAAATTCGGCCGGATCCTCGAAATTGATTTTCTAAGTCCGACCCGAATGAATATAATAAAAAATAAACATTTGAATAGACAGTATCTCGATATATATCAAGGCCACGCTAAGTCTATGTCATGTTTACAATTTAACTCTGAATAGCTCGGCCGATTTCTAGAAAACTGTTTTCGGGGAATCGGGCTTTTGTCTGTTTTCAGCGTTTTCGGGGATTCGGGTTTCGGGGAGACCCCGTTCAGGTCAAGCGAAATCTAAGCCCGGCAGTTGTGTTGCGGCCAGTGGGAACATGCCTATATTATGCAGGTGGCTTTATAAGACGAATCGTTTTAGCCAATGGAAGAGTTCAGCCCCGATTCTATAGTCTTGCCCTCACCCGATCAATTAATTGGAAATTAATGAGCAGGGTCGAGGCCGAGGGTCGATCGTTATAGAAAAACGTGTAGTTACATTTAAAGCCACCTGTAAATTAAATTACACGGCCCTTTAAAACAGCATTTTCTTTATTTTTACGGTTGAAAGCAACTTAGGTCAGTACAAACTTTAAAACGAAGTATATATGAGACCAACGCCTAAACTAAAGGTACTATCAGAAATTTATTTTTATTTATAAAATTCACATTTAATTCTATTTAAGTAAAACAACTAAACATTATTATTTACGTTCATATATTTAGCACGGGAGTGCTAAGGCGTGGTGGGCAAGATATTTTCTTTGGAGCCTTTACCCCAGAAGAGATGCTACATTGTTAGAAGTTTCTTTGAATAATTAATAAACGGTAATAATATTTTGTTCGTTTATTCAAACAATCCGGTTGACAAACCGCAACCGGTTACAGTGTACAATTATGCAATTGAAACAATTCACAAGAACACATATAAATAATAATAATAATCTTTTCTTTATTGAAGCGCTTGACAAACGCACTGCGCTGTACATTTACATGTTATGCAATTTAAATCTTAACTACTAGCAGAACAGACAGCCTGCAATACAACGGCGCTAATTGCAGCCTACAAAGCATATCCGCCCAACGGGGCTCGAACTCGGTACCTCTCGGTCTCTGTGCCAGATGTTATCCAATGCGCTATCGGGACCCCCAAGATTTAAATGGAAATGTGAACGCTCGTCTGTAGCGAATTAGCGACCATATCGCTTCGAGGCCCTCGACATCAATCCTGCTCACTTTTCAATGAATTTGTCCATAGAGATCCGTCGAATCATCACTACCGCAGCCAGTTTGAATGGGTTCCACACCATTTAATAGGTTCCCGTGTGCGGACCGTTTACTATTTTACGCAGCCTATGGCTATACTAGTTTCGAAAACTGCACTAAAACTGTACTAAAACATACAGTCAAACACTGTAGCCTAGGCCTACCTACTATCCTGTCATTTCTATTGTAAAGGTTGTTTGAAGCACTACACGTATTTATAATTGAGCCGAGTTCCATAATTATTGGAATTACGGCTAGTGGCGACCTTTGAGTCTTTGACGGTTTTGTGCAATAGGCAAGGACAGAAATGCCGCCCCATACTCATAAAATTGAATGACATCTTTTTGACGAAAGTGACCATCATGTATTTAGCCGGAATTTGCGCCCCTTGAAAAATTCCGCTCTAGGCAGCTGCCTATATATATCGCCTATACCTAAAGCCGGTGTAGTGGGGGTCGTCCATTAATTATGTCAACAAATTTTAGGCCTTTTTTGACCCCCTCCCCCTGGTCAACAACTGTCAAACATTGACGGACCCCCAAAAATTATGTCAACAATCCCAGAACCCCCCTACCGGCAGCGTAGCCAGACTGACTTTTTTTATCAATGACCTTTTTTTAGAGATTTGAACTCCGAGATAACCGTTTTTTAGACATTTTTTCCTATTGACCTTTTTTTTAAGTCATTTACCATATTTTTGGGATTCATTCCAAAAAAAATTTGTTGACGTCAACTTGGACCAAACCCCCTCCCCCCTGTCAACAACTGTCAAACTTTTCCAAACCCCCTCCCCTATTTTGTTGACATAATTAATGGACGACCCCTAGGCTGAATAGACTACTCCTTTTAAACACTCCGGGGTCTATTTATCCCAGGATATATTGACTGGTGGAGTTAATTCTTACTAGGAATAATTGACCGATGGAGTGTAGGCCTATTGTTACTAGGACTAAAACACTCCTGTTGGTGAATAGACACTCCAGTGGAGTTGATTCTTCCTAGGACAAATTGAATGGGGAGTTGAATCTTCCTGGGTAGCCTACAAATGACTTGTGCAGTTAATTCTTCCTAGGACAAAACAATGAAATTGAATGGGGAGTTGATTCTTCATGGGACCAAAGTCACCAAATGACTAATCAGGTGTAATAGTCAACAAGACTAGGTTGCGAAAGAATAACCCCCGTGCGCCGGGTTAATGAACACAAGCAGGGAAGTCCCCCTGGAAAATGACCAATGTAACAATCAAAAGGCAATCACACAAATATTTATCTGTTAAAATCCCTGCTAAGAAAACATTACCCCATACTCTGGGTAGTTAGCGTAAAAGAAGGGAACCTTCCCTTGTAGAAATAATTTCATACCATCGTCCGGCACAGAGCAACACAGCGTCAGTTTGCCTCCGGGTCAGAGCTGACCAGCTCCATATCTTCCGACGAGGAGGTAGAGACGGCTCATAGTCGCTGTCGTCCCCATCGTCACCAGGGAAAGAAGACTCCGAGACCGTCTCTTCCGGAGCCTCCGAAGAAGCGTAGTCGACGACGAAATTTGGGTCGTCAGGCAAATCTTCGTCGCTTTCCGATTCCGAAGGTATGACGATCGGCTGCGGGCACGGGACCACCTTGGTCTGCGGAAGGGCGGAACCAAGCTGGTATTCAGTGGCGTAGCCAGACCTCTTTTCAAGAGGAGGCACAAGAGGAGGCAAAATGTACCCATGGAGCAAACAAGAGGAGGCAAAATTTATTGATGTGACAAACAGCACGCATAATCAACGGAATAGAGAAAAACAAGAATAGTTGCAGTACTTCAAATGTGAAACATTGAAAAAGTGACGTAAAATTACAATGCTCAGTAATTTTAAAGACACCAGTTAAAAGAAGATTTTGTACAAATTAGTTTTACACTGTGGCAATATATTATTTATGAGCTCTATGAGAATGAAGTAAAATAACGACAGTAATTTAAAAACACCAGTTGATAAAGGAACCATAATCAGGGGCTTCTATCCCTATACACGGTGGGCTCAAGTTGAGCCCAGTGAAAAACAGGGGGGAGTGTTTCTTTTACAAGTTACAGATCTCTTCACTCACAGTAGGGGGGAAGGAGAGGGATTGAGCCCGGTTGTTTAGGGGGATAGAAGCCCCTTACAAAGTTACCATAATTACTATTTACTAATCCTAACGGTATAACGGTTAAACCCTAGTTTACGTTGCTAAATTATTTTACATTGTTGCTTTAAAATGGAAGCTGCAGGGATTGATGAGAATGATTTCTTGCCTAAATGGAAGTTTGATTAAATAGAAGCTGGATGATGGAAATAATTGTTTCCGTAAGTATATAAAGTTGGATTGATGAAACTAGGTCTTTTCTTCAAGAGAAGCTTCGTTACTAATTATAACTAATAACCATAGGCGTTATTACTAATAACCTGTCGTTACCTGTGTATTTCTTCGCTGGCTTTTGGCTGGCAAAAGATAGCACAATCTGTCGAAGTTTCTTATTTGGTGGCCCCGCAGACATAATAATGACTATTGACGAATTGACGAATGAGTCGGAATGACGATAATACACAATAATTCGATTAGTACAATTTACTTGAAAAATACTGAAGTTAGGCGTTTGTTACCGGAAACGAAAACTGTGTCTGTGTGTCAGGAAATAGTATACGCCGTACGGTACAACATTCGCTTGAACAGTGCAGTAAGTAAGTAAATTGCATGCAGATTTGTATGGCGATGGAGTTCGGGCAAGAGGAGGCAAATACGGGAAAATCCAAGAGGAGGCAACTGCCTCCTCCTGCCTTCATGTGGCTACGCCTATGCTGGTATTTCTGGTGGACTTCTGTGGCAATGTCAACGGAGCAAGCAGGCAACTGTCGCAGATGGCGACGGTAGGAACGACGTGTCCACTCCTCGAAATATCATACGGCACTATTCACATTGGCGAACAATACTTTCAGCTCTTCTTCCGTCCATGGCTAACGTTCAAATGAGCATTTTTCCTTTTTGCAGCTTGACTTCTCATTGTCGTTGTTGTCATGGCGACGCTTACGTCATTCTTTATAGGCCCAAAAACAAGGCAGGTCCGGGGGACTTAGGCAAGTCCCCCTCCAGGCAGGTCCCGGGAACTTAGGCAAGTCCCCCTCCCGGCAGGTCCCGAAGGACTTAGGCAAGTCCCCAGACAGGCAACCGCAGAACCTCCCCGGGAGACGCCATCCACTATTGATAGCGGGCAGGCCGACGTATCTCCCGTCTCGTCCGCCGACTGATCGCGGGGTCGTCGTCGGAGAGAGGCCTCTGAGCGTCGGCGTCCTCCGTCGACTCCCTTCCGCGACAGAAGCGCAGTTTGTCCACATGGACTGTGAATGGACGAGAGTGGGCAGTCTTGCGAATGCGGTAGTTCACAGGACCGCAGCGAGCCTCCACAGTGAAAGGGCCGGTGTACATTCTATGCCATTTCGGAGAGCGACCTTGGTAGCGACGGTGAGCAAAAAATACCAGTTCTGGTCTCCGGGAGCGAATTCGGCCGGGCGAACGCGTAGGTCATAGGCGCTTTTCTGGCGTTCGGCAGCCACTCCCAGGTGTTCTCGCACCA
The DNA here is from genome assembly GCA_020284085.1 of Aporrectodea caliginosa. NCBI lineage: Eukaryota > Metazoa > Annelida > Clitellata > Crassiclitellata > Lumbricidae > Aporrectodea > Aporrectodea caliginosa. The sequence goes on along the minus strand of JACEVL010000414.1, from coordinate 285,210 downwards.
CACGGTACGCAGTCTCTACCCATTCGCAAAATCCCGCACGTAACTGGCATACGTGCCCACTCCCCAGTCAGCGTCCAGGACCCTCCCATAGACAAGGTCCAGCGGGGCCTGAGTTTCACGACCGAACATCAGGAAGTTCGGGCTGAACCCGGTCGTCTCGTGTAGCGACGCCCGATAGGCAGCGAGGACATGGGGCAAATGTTCATCCCAATCACTTTGATGGCTGCGAATTACCTTCCCCAGCATGGCATTCAGCGTTCTATGGAATCTCTCTATGAGCCCATTCCCACTCGGAAGTTCGAACCTTATCTATTCTCAATAATTTACAGAGCTCCCACGCAAACGCCCTACTCTTTTTCGTCAGTGCGAACAGAGGAGCAGCAAATACAGAAAAATTGCGAATGAACCTCCGGTAATACGAGCATAGCCCGAGAAAAGAGCACACATCCATCAGTCGTTGCGGAACCGGCCACTCCATTACCTCGCGGATCTTGGACTGACGTGGCCCAGGTAGCAAACCGCCCTACGCAGCAAGCGGCACTTACTGGGCTTCAATTTTAAGTTGGCCGTTCTCAATCGCTCGAACACCTTACCAAGCCTCTGCAAATGTTGCTCGGGCGTATTCCCGAAATTGATTACATCATCAAGGTAGACCGGGAAAATATCAAAATTAAGTCCGGAAGGACAATGTCAATCAACCGTTGGAATGTTACCGGCGCATTGCAGATCCCGAAGGGCATCACCTTCCATCGATAGATACCTCGACGCGTGACGAACGCGGTCTTGTCAGCGTCCCTAGGATCCATGGCCACCTGGTGGTATCCGCTCCTTAAATCCAGACTACTAAACCAGCCTTCACCAGAGAGGGCATCTAAGTATTCATCAATCCTGGGACCGGGTATGAGTCCTTCCTAATTCTTTCATTTAACTGCCGATAATCTACGCAGAAACGGAGGGCCCCGTCCTTTTACGGGCCACAACCACGTTAGCCGCCCACTCGCTAACGGCGGGTTCAATCGTCCCAGCGGCCAACATGTTTTCTAGCTGCTCATCTATGGCAGCCCTATGGGGAAGCGGTTGGCGCCGTAGAGGTTGTCTTACGGGGCCTGCATTTCTTGTATCGATCCTATGAGTGGTCACATTTGTACGGCCGAGATCACCTTCCCTTACCGAGAAAACATCGCTAAATTCAGTCAAGAATTCCCGCAATTGTGCTCGGGTCTCGGGCGTTACTTCCTCCGGGAGATCGGCTACCGGAACCGGCCAAACCGCCCTACGCAGCAAGCGGCACTTACTGGGCTTCAATTTTAAATTGGCCGTTCTCAATCGCTCGAACACCTTACCAAGCCTCTGCAAATGTTGCTCGGGCGTATTCCTGAAAATGATTACATCAAGGTAGACCGGGCAAATATCAAAATTAAGTCCGGAAGGACAATGTCCATCAACCGTTGGAATGTTACCGGAGCATTGCAGAGCTAACAACATCTCACAAGGAACCGCCTCACCAACTGGATCCTGGCCTTCTTCCCGACTTTCCTGATACTCAACCTCAACAGGGTGCAACCCTCCCAGGAGTTGGTCCTTGACTAACCTAACAGGATCCTCGGTCAAATTAACTACACGGACCTGGGTCATTCCGGCGTCGTCGCCTACCACAACCCGTGCGAGATGGACTCCCGGACTGATTTCTTTAGTATCCGTCATCCAGGTCGGCGCTACGGACGACAAATCCCCAAACAAAGTTTTTACAGGGACATCAAACTGGCACTTGGGCGAGACCACCACATCCTCAGGGACAATCACCCGCCGGCACCCTCCGGCTCCATTACCTCTTACAAGGGAGATGCGTTTACGGCCAATAAACAAAGCACCAGTCCCAAAGCCTAGGCGGCAGCGGTGCTCCCTCAACCAAGCCATACCTAGCATGGGGTCAGCTATCTGACCGGACACCAGAAATGAACTAAAAATCTCAAACCCAATCCGGACCATAATGGGGACCCTTATCTCTACCAGCATCCGTATATCGGACCCATTAGCAGCCATCAAATATCGGTTACAGGGACGGATTTCTAACCCCAGGACAGTAGAGGCAGGTATGAGGCTCATTTCCGATCCAGTGTCAATCAGGCAGAGCTGCGGGCGTCCGTTGATCGTCCCACGGATGTAAACAGCATTGTAGGTTGCACGGTTGGGCACTCTGGGATGGGTCGTGTGATCGGCAGCCACCGTCTCCGTTGGCACCGAATTCTGAGTTTCGGTCTCGGTCGCGTTCGGGCGATTGCAGGCCCGGCGCGACTGGCGGCAGTTGCGAGCGTAGTGGCCGGGTTGGCCTCAGTTGAAGCAGGTCAGCTCCCTCCTCGAACTCCCTGGGTTGCTGGCGCTGGCGTCTCCGGGGCGACTCTCTCGGCCCGGTTCACGGTTGCGGTCTCCGGGGCGAACGTCTCGGCCCGGATCTCCATCAGTCCGCGTACGAATTCGCAGCTCCCGGAACTGTCGGTCGAATTTTCCTTCCAACTCCCGTTACCAGCGGCGTTGCTCTTCCTTTTGGATTATCAGGAACCGGTCCAACTGCGCCTGGACCTGTTCACTGAGTCGGGGTCCCGAGTGCCTCGCACTCGGTTCGGCGGTCTTCTCCGGTCGTCTCGGTCATCAGGCTCCTCCGGTCGTCCAGGTCCATTGTGCTTCGCTTGTTCCTCCAGACGCAGCGCCGTCCGGTAGGCTTCGTCAAGCGACTTGGGTTCCCGCTCGCGAATCTTCAGGGAGAGCTCCCGATCCCTCGCCTCCAGGAAAGCGTCTTTGGCGATGATCTCCGTGGTTTCGTTGGCGGGGACCGGATAGGCAAGCACCACCAACCGACGAATTTCATGAAGGAGGTCAGATAGGCTTCCAGGCAGCAGGATATCGAAGTCGACCAGCGAGTAGATGCGTGTGTCATCCTCGTCTCCGATCGGCAGTCGTGACCCCACTTCTGTTCTACCACTGTGGCGAAAAATCTCTCCTCTTTCGTCCTTCGGGGGAGCGGTCAAATGTCGGACTATCTTTCTTCTCCCGGAATATCTGGGCGGATTCCTCTCTTCTTCAATAGTTACCAGGATAGCGTCTCTGGAATCCTCCCTGTCTTCAATGTTCAACCAGGCTCGGCCTCTCCGGTCGGGCAGAGGTCTTAACAATGCTAGCGACCACCGATCATCCGTCGGACAAAGGAGACAACACGAGTCCAGTCACACGATCACTTGTATTATTCATCGAATGACAGCACTGAATCGACTGACAATTTACAGCGAACTGAATTCAACCTATCGAAAGAACGAACTAACAACTGACGAAGAACAACCTCTCTGAGCGTCTTTCGCAGCGCTATTTATACTTTTCCCCGTGCAGCAAGCCTAGGCAGGTCCCGGGGACTAAGGCGGGTCCCGGGGACTTAGGCAGGTCCCGGTGACTTAGGCAGGTCCCGGGGACATAGGCAGGTCCCGGGGACTTAGGCAGGCCCCCTCCAGGCAGGTCCCGGGGACTTAGGCAGGTCCCCCCTCCAGGCAGGTCCCAGGGACTTAAGCAGGTTCCCCCTCCGGGCAAGTCTCAGGGGACTTAGGCAAGTCCCCCTCCGGGCAGGTCCCGGGGGACTTAGGCAGGTCCCGGGCTACCGAAGGAGTCAAAAACCGGGTCAAGGCGTGCAATTTCGCCACAGTATGAACAGAGGAATCTGAACTAGAGAAAGTAATTGCTGGTCTTAACTGAGCTTAGACCATGACAGTTTAGGTTTTTGGCTTTGCATCAATGTCGGATTTCATCACTTTTATTTATCTGATGAGAAAACATTTGCCATAAGGCTGACACACAGACACACAAGCAAGAAATATTAATTTGAAAATACTTGTTGTTCATCTGTTCTGGAATTCTGAGCCTGGTTTGATGCCTGCTTTCTTCGCATTTTACATTTTTACCTGCTGAAAATTTAAATAAATTCTTGCCCCTACAATGACAAAGATACCATACAGATCTTCATTTCAAAATAACTGATTACCTTCTATTCTGGAACTGAGGACTATGGTGTGATGGACTGATGTTATATGCTCTGATGATGGTTTTGATTCAGTGCCTGCTTTCTTGATGAATAAATAATGATTGTAGTTTATCGTCTGAAAAAAGACTACTCATCTACTGTGTTATAATTATAATTTATAGATGTGAAACAGAGAATTTACAAAAATATTTCTTGAAGAGGATGGCAAAGGTATTTTAAAATCAGATTTGCTTGGGTAGTCTCTGCTTTAAAATAGCCTTCTGTAAGGCTTTTCTCTGCTGAAGAACATACACACCTAATTGGAATTTCAGATTAAAATCGAGGATTATGAATTTTAAAAAGTATCTGATGTTCCTCTCTGGACTCACCTGATGTTGGCCTTCTTGTTATTTTGCATTTATTAGGCCTATATTGCTGAAAAAACTGTCACCCCTAAAATGACATCACGGTAGAAACAAGTATTTTAATTTAAAATACCTGCCAGTCTTCTCTGGGCTTTGATGATGGTTTAGCTGTTCGACATTCTTGGTATTCTGTGTTTATCTGCTGAAAAACTTTCATCAATAAAACGGTTTCAATATGAGACATAGTTAGAAACCTTAATTTGAAAAATAATTGCCAATTTTTCCCTGGGCTGTGTTTGGTGATGGCTTAGTATGGCCATCTTGTTTCGTGTATTTACCTGCCAACAAACTTTAATTAAAACACATTCAATATACGACAGAGGGAAACCATAATTTGAGAAAACCTGCCAATCTTCTGTGGGCTTTGAGATTTTGGTCTTCTTGGTTTCTGTGTTTATCTGCTGAAAAACTTTAATTAAAATGGCTCAAATACACAAAACAAGGAAACCTTAATTTGAAAATTACCTGCCAGTCTTCTCTGGGCTTTGCAGATCTATGGCTTGGTTGCTATTTAGGTCTGCTTTGTATTTTGTGTGTATCTGCAGAAACTCTTTCATCATTAAAACGCATCAATACAAGACAGAAATCTTAATTTGAATTATACTTGCCAGTTTTCCCAGGGCTTTGTTTGAGGATGGTTTCTTGTGATTTTGGTCTTCTTGGTTCTTTGTATTCGCCTGTTGACACACTTTTATCATTAAAACCACTTCAATATATGAGGCATAGAAACCATAATTTGAAAAATACTTGCCAGTCTTCTCTGGGCTTTGTTGTGATGTTGGCTTACTCTGTCGGTATTTTGTATGTATCTGCCGAAAAACTTTCATCATTAAAACAACTTTGATATGAGACAGAGAAATACAAATCTTGATTTGAATAATACCTGCAAATTTTCTCTGGGTTTTGATGATGGCATTGTTGTGCTTTTGGCTTTCTTTTTTTGTATCTATCTGCTAAAAAAACCGTCAACATTAAAACGACTTCAATATCTGAGACAGAGAAACCATAATTTGGATATACCTGCCAATCTTCTCTCGGCTTTGAGGAAGGCTTTGTTGTGATTTTAGTCTTCTTGATTAATGTATTTATCTGCTGAAAAACTTTCACAATTTAAAAAGACTTTGATATGTGACAGGAATCTTTATTGAATAATACTTGCCAATTAAAAAACAAAGAATTGATAGAGTTCAAATGACACCATTTAAAGGCGTCTAAACAGTATTTTACAATGTCACTAATATTCATTGTTTGACATCATAATATAACTCAGCTATTAATATCTATGATACTTGCAGGCAAGTTATACAATGCTTTGCAGAAAAATATTACTAAAGAAATATATGTATAGTCACAGATTTAAAATCACAGTTCTTTATCATATGGTATAGACATGAATATAAAAGAGTAATGTAATTTCCCCAGATTTTCTTAATTTCTTACTTTTAATTGTTAATAAAGCTTTATGGTTATTTATTATACATGTAATGTTGACATGAGATTCTTACTTTAATTACAAATGTTTACATAAGGAACTTTCATCATTAAAAATACTTCGATATGAGAGAAATCTTGATTTGAATAATACTTGCCAATTTTCCCTGGGCTTTGTTTGATAATGTCCTTTTGGTGAATTTTTATAAGATAGAAAAGCCTTACTTTGAAAAATACCTGCCAATCTTCTCCGGGCTTTGATGATGACTTTGTTGTGAATTTGGTCTTCTTTGTTCTTTTTTGATCTGCTGAAAAAGTTTCATAATTAAAACAACTTCAATATATGACAGAAAAACATAACTTTCGAAAAGGTCCTGTCAATGGCTGTGAAGTCTTCTTGATCTCTTTTGTATTCAACTGCTGAAAAACTTTCATCATTAAAACAACTTCAATAAGCTTATATGACAGAAAAACGTTACTTTGGAAAAGTGTCTGTCAATCTTCTCTGGGCTTTGATGATGGCTTTGTTGTGAATTTGTTATTCTTGTTTTTGGTATTTAACTGTTGAAAAACTGTCCTCATTAAAACAACCTCAATATATAACGAAAAAACTTACTTTGAAAAATATCTGTCAGTCTTCTCTGGGCTTTGATGATGGCTTCATCATCAAATTTCATCAATATTCGTTTATTGAGTTCATCAATATTCGTTTATTGAGTTCATTGATGACATACTGCAGCCATTTACAAGTAAAAAAGAAATGTCTTAGAAAAATAAGAAAAACAAAATAATTCAATTGGTCATAGTCAGATGCAGAGGGCCGTGGTCGAGTGTAAAATGTTGTGAATTAAGTCTTCTTGGTTTTTTGGTACTTAACTGGTGAAAAACTGTCATCATTAAAACAACTTCAATGTTTTGATTGATTGATATATCTTTATTGTTACAGCAGCAGGAAACAAATTACAGAATAAACACTTTTATACAACTGAACAGCAAAGCTACTGCACAAGTGGAGTCAAAAGGCAGCTATAGCTTATAGGAATTGACTCCATCTTTTCCATAGTCAGTAGCACAATTTCACTGAGTTGACACTTCAAAGTAAATTGACTATATATGTGCTTCTCAATCACATGACCAAACGGTGTTTAAGCACATCATATGTTATATATAAGAAAGTCAGAAGAGTTAGAGGAAAGAAAGAATAGGAAGCAGGGATAGTAAGAGGGAGGAATGAGTGGGAGACAAGTGTAGTGGAAGGGAGAGAAGAGTGAAAGACCAACTAGTGGAAGGAACGGAGAGAAGACAAACAAAAAGCCAGTCTAGTTTAATTAGGTTAAATAGCAAATTATTTTTACAATGTTATTAAGTTATAAGACAACGTCCGTATTCCCTCAATCCCCTCCATAATTCAAGTCATACAGATCAATAAGGTCTATTTCTCAAGTCAGAGTGCATCAGTCCTTTCCATAATCCAATATGAAAAATTCTTTTAGTTTAAATTTAAACCGTTGCAATGTTTTAATTTCTTGTAGTGTGGGTGGCAGTAAATTCCACAAACGAGGGCCAATAACTTGAAGACTATTTAATCTACATCTAGTTCTGGCATATGGAATTGCATATTTCTCTGCCCCTCTGGTACAGTAGGAGTGAATTTGGGGCGTAAGTTAGAAATAGGTTTGAAACTTATGGGGGAGGGTGTTATTTCTAGATTTATGCATTAGGACTAGTATAGCAATTTTTGCTATATCATATACTTTGAGAATTTTTAGTGAAGAAAAAATTGGATCAGTATGGGCAATGTAGTGTGACTGGGAGATAACGTGTATTGCAGTTTTTGTAGTAAAAGGACCCGATTTAGTTTAACCGTTTTGTGAGGTGATGCCCATTATGGACGAACAGTAGGTAATATATGGTTCGAGTAATGTGTGGTATAGCTGCTTCAAGACAACTAAATTTAATTTGTAGCGGATCTTAGGAAAAATCCCAACTACTTTAGACATTTTGTTTACAATCATATCTACATGCCTTCCCCATTTCAGGTCAGTTGTTATTATAACACCAAGAAATTTGGTTTCGTAGGTACGAATTAATTTCTCGTTATTTATTCTAATATCTAAGTCTAAATTTAGGTTTTGCTTATTTCCAAAAATCATGTAGCAAGTTTTATTTAAGTTCAAGGATAGTAGGTTTGCTGCAAACCAGTCACTTATTAGATTTAAATCCAAGTTTAGTTTTTCAACCATAACATTTTTAGTTAAGCCAGTTGCAAAGATATTAGTATCGTCTGCAAACATTATTAAGTCTAAATCAGTTACTGCTTGAAGATCATTTATGTAGAGGATGAAGAGTAGTGGCCCCAGTATAGAACCCTGGGGAACACCACATCTTACCAAGAGATGAGCTGAGGATTCATCGTCTATTGAAACATACTGAACTCTAATGGTTAGATAACTTTTAAACCATGTTATGTATAAGACATAAAAAAAACTTGCTTTGAAAAAACCTGTCAATCTTCTCTGAGCTTTGATGGTGGCTTTGTTGTGAATTTGGTCTTGTATTTATCTGCCTAAAACTGTTGTCATTAAAATAACTTCAATATCAAAAACAGAAAACGTTACTTTGCAAAAGTACCTGTCAATCTTCTCTGAACTTTGATGATGGCTTTACTGTGAATTTTGTGTCCTTCTTTTTGGCATTTAACTGCTGAAAAACGTTCATCATTAAAACAACTTCAATATGTAAGACTGACAGAAAAAACTTACTTTCAAAAATACCTTTAAATCTTCTTTGGGCTTTGATGGTCTTTGTTATGAATTTGGTCTTCATATCTGTTTTTGTATTCAACTGCTGAAAACTTTCATCAATAAAACAACTTCATTATAAGACAGAAAAAGCTTAATTTGGAAAATTCGTGTCAATCACCTCTTGGCTTTGATGATGGCTTTGTTCTGAATTTAGTCTTCTTGATTTGTTATATTTATATGCTGAAAAACTGTTATCATTAAAACAACTTCAATATCAGACAGAAAAATGTTACTTTGGCAAAGTATCCGTCAATCTTCTCTGAGCTTTGATGATGGCTTTACTGTGAATTTGGTCTTCTTGTTTTTATCCATCTAGTTTAACTTGCGGGTTGCTTGATTGATTGATTGAGCCACAGGCTAAAAAGTCAAATCTTGCGACGACTAGTTCGATCACTTACAATCATTCAATCGTCGTGAAACTTGGCAGACAGACTCGCCCTCGCACACACTTCATTCTATCAAAATTTCAGCTCCCCAAAAAAGGCTAGCTTATAGAATCGGGGACTAAACTTTTCGAATCTGGGAATCCCCTTTTCCGAAACGCAGCGTTGCCATTGGCCAGCGTTGCCACTGGCTGCAACAGAAACGGGCGCGCTGCATCATTAAACGGACGCTATGTTGTAAAATGAACGCGGACTATATATTTGTAGAGGTAACTGCTTCATAAGATGCATTATAGGATACTAGATGGATATAGTAAAAAACTTTGTTTTTACGGGCTGTATTTTATTTTAAATTTTATCTGCTGAAAAGCTTTCATCATTCAAAACAATTTCAATATAGGAGAAAAAACTTATTTTGAAAAATACCTGACAATCCTCTCTCATCTTTGCTGTGCCAATTTTCCTTGGGCTACGTTAGATAATGACTTTGTTGTGAATTTGGTCTTCTTGTTTTTTTGGTATTTATCTGCTGAAAAACTTTCATAATTCAAAACAACTTCAATATAGGACAGAAAAACGTAATTTGAAAAAAAACCTGACAATCCCTCCCGTCTTTGAATGGCCAATTTTCCCTGGGCTTTGTTTGATAATGGCTTTGTTGTGAATTTGGTTTTCTTGGTCTATGTAGTTATCTCCTGAAAAACGTTCATCATTAAAACAGCTTCAAATATACAAGACAAAAGATCTTAATTTGAAAAATACCTGCCAATCTTCTCTGGGTTTTGAGGATGGCTTTGTTCTGCTTTTGGACTTTTTGGTTTTAGTGTTTATCTGCTGAAAACTGTCCTCATTAAAACAACTTCAATATGAGACAAATTATAATTTGAAAAACCTGCCAATCTTTTCTGGGCTTTGATTACAGCTTTTTTTGGTTTGGCATTCTTGGTATTTTGTGTTATCTGTTTAAACAAGTTTCATCACTAAAATGGCTCCATATAAGATTGAATAATTTTAATTTGAAAAATACCTGTCAGTCTTCTTTGGCCTTTGAGGATGGCTTTGTTCTGAGTTTGGCATGCTTGGCGTTTGTGTTTATCTCCTACAAATTTCATCATTATTATGAATTCAATATATGAGCAGACTTAGTACCAAAATACCTGTTAAACTTGTATTCTTTATCTCAGGTCTGTTTTTACTTTGATTCCTGTCTTGCTTTAACCCTCGGGCTACCAAGGGGGGGGGGTGGTAACCACCCCCCTTGGTAGCCGATGTCACAAAAAACCTTGGTAGCCTGAGGGTTAATATAACATCAGCTTTCTTCATATTTTGTCTTTTACTTGATGAGCTAAATAAAGTTCTAGACCTTAATGACATAAATAATGACAAGTTGTATTGGTTTCTCAATCACTTTTAGTACAATCATCGTTAAAGTGTTAAAATGACAAAAACAGTTAATTTCTTAAATAGCTGCTTATCTTTCATAATTGAGCTGTTTCATATTCTTGCTTTGAAGATGCTTTTTCTGTGTTGGCTTTTTTCAGATATGCTTTATTTTTGGTGAAAGAACTTTTTCCAGTAGGCCTATGTCTATGAACTTAAACAGAGAAAACTAGGCCCACTAAAGTTATAAATATATAAAACACAGAAATCTAATTTCAAAATACCTGTTCAAATTCTGTACTTGCACTGTCTCATATTCACTGTGCTTGGAAAGTTGCTGTTTTAATTTTGGCTGTACTGATACTTTGTATGCTGAAAGAAACACTTTTGACAATACTGTGAAAAAGATCTGAAACAGTTCAAACTGACAAGTTTTAATTTTAAAAATGCCTGTTGATTTTCTGCACTGTACTTCTGGTCTTTGCTTTTGGGCTGACTTTACTGCTTTCTCTTGACATAAATGATTTGGTTAGGTAAAAAAAACCTCGTCCATACTGTGACATAAAGATATGAAACAGAGAAATCTTCATTTGAAAAAATACCTGCAAGTTTTCTCTGGATTTTGATGATGGCTGTTTAGATGTTGGCTTTGCTTTGATGTTGACTTTGCTTTGATGTTGACTCTACTGAAATCTTGCATCTGCTGAAAAATGTCACGAGGTATGAAACACGTGAATCTTTTAAATCTAATTTATAAATAACTCATACGACTACGACTGTTCTGTAGCCTGTCTCTGTGCATTTCCCAGACTTATATATGAGACATCGAACTTCGAGACCGAGACTGAGACCGAGACAGTGGGGACCACGACCGAGACACAAAGTCCGAGACAGTTCAAGACAGTTCAAAAACAGATAAATGCACATTGGACACAAATTCTGAAACAATTTTTCTCTCAACTTTTGAAGTCTAGTATCAGGGACACGTCTCTGAAATCAGCTGATCACAAAAAGACCGCTTCTACAAGAGAACAAGACTTTTCGCTTCAAGACCGTTTCCAAAGTCAAGAAATGACCTTGAGACCGAGACAGTGGGGCCCAAGACCGAAACATCAAAAACCTATCTCGAGACCGAGACAGTGTCTTGAGACAATCCAAGTCTGGCATTTCCCCATCAATGGCTTTGTATTGGTAGTGACTTTCCCTTAATGGTGACTTTTGATTTGGCTTTTTATGCTTTTGTATTTATCCACCAAAAATAAATGTGCCCTAAAACGACAATGATATATGAAACAGAGGAATCAAATTTTTAAAATACCTGCTGATTTTCTGTTCAGGACCTCTGAACTTTGCTTTCATGATAACATCTTTGAAGCTAGTAAGTTTAACTGCTTTAAGCAACCTTTCACTCGTAAAAAGTGAAAGCTTTGAAATGGAAATTTTTTTGAAAATACTACCTGGTTTTCTGGACTGGTTGGCTTTTCTGTGGTTGACTCTGCATGGCTGTAATATTGGCTCTCTTTACATTTTTGTTTTATCACCAGCTGAATACACTTTTTACCAACTAAAATGACAACTTAGACCTGTATGAAATAGAGGAATCTAAATTTTGAAATACCTGCCGATGTTCTGTGCTTTGCAGTGATGACGACTTCCTGGATTTTTACTTTTCATCTCCTGAAAATAAGTTTTAACTATTAAAGTGACATAAATATATGAAACAGAGTACCTATAATATAAAAATATCAATTGTTATTGTGTTTTCAACCTTTGGGATTTGCTTAATATGCATGCATTGTCCTTATAGATGATGACATTGGTTTCTGGTTGACTTTGTTTTGATTCTAGCGTTCTTTATGTTTTGCAGTTTTTCCAGCTGAAAAAAACAAACTTCAGAACCCAAATTTACTAAAGATATGAACCAGAGGTCATATATGCCTAAAAGAAGACCTACTTGTTGGTCTCCTGTTTTGAAACTCGTGGTCTTTACTTGGAGTTGGCTTCAAATTCTGTTGGCTTTCTTCATGTTATGTATTTTTGCTCATACTGAGAAAGGATTAGCCATTGAAATGACAAAGATAATGTAACAGGCAAACTTCAAGCCATTTCCATCCTTGCACATATCAGAAATCAGAGAACATAATTGACTGCTAAAGATTCCGAAGTTATGAATGAAGTGATATAGAACAAGTAAAAATTGGCAAATTTCAATCAGTTGCTTATTATATATAGGCCTATAATCCATAACTGGAATATATATGAAACGACAGCTAATGGATAGCGAAATTTGATTCAAGCTGGCGTCCAAGTTGTACACATATATTCGCCCATTTTGTTAACTCACTGAAGTGCAAAATATACGTCCCATATCTTTAATAATCAAATAAAAAAATCACGCATAATACAAGTTTTAAAGTTCATTCACTTCATCAAATGCAGCGATTTGTCTTCTAATTAGCTGGGTAAATTTACTGAAACGTACTGTAATTCCCATGAAGGTTTTAGCTACGGACGTGCATGTAGGCCCTACATAAAGTCTTGGGCCCCTAATTGAATTGGATTTAACCTGGGACTACTAAACAAAATGTACTCATTTTCTTTCATCCTTTACTGAAACGATTGGTTCGTTTTTTCCGAATATTTCGATAAGAAACAATTATAATATTTTACTTTATCGTTTACCTTTACGAATTTCTGCTTGTAAACTTCGAATCGTCAGTTTTCAGCGAGAAATAATCGGAGAAAAACATGAAAACCAAACTTTCTGTCAAATCTACGAGCGCTCTACCAAAGATTTGAGAAGAAAGTAGAAACCGTTGAACGTTACTGTGGCAACCGATATGACGTCACACACATGTGTTGTTCTATAGTTTGACGTCAGCAGTCATTAGCCAATCATGTTATTTGGTTTGTATCACGTGCAACATACATCCAATCATGCTCTAGTATGCGTTCAATTTTCCGCTAATTCGTTCATGACAACGACATTAACGGGTTCATGACACTATCTAATTATATTAATAATAATAATAATAATAATAATAATAATAATAATAATAATAATATCTTTTCTTTAATTTAGCGCCTGACAAACGCACTGCGCTGTACATTTACATGTTATGCAATTGAAACAATCTTAACTAGTTAACTACTAACAGAACAGACAGCCTGTAATACACGGCGCTAATAGCAGCCTACAAAGCAAATCCGCCCTAACGGGGCTCGAACTCGGTACCTCTCGCACTCTTCGCCAGATGTTATCCAACACGCCACCGGACCCCCCCATATTATAAGTAAGTATGTACGCAATACAGTAAATGTTAATTATAGGTAGGCCTACTCGAATGTACGAAGAGCTGCAGACGAGTAGATGCATTGATCAGCGTATAATATGCATTGCCAAGCAAAGGTCGTTGACTGGATGTCATAAATAATTAATAAGTGCCCACATCCGGCTATGGGTCATCCACAAAGGACGTCCGCAGCTCTCAACGAGCGGAGGGAGGGACAAATGAATACAGACGTGATTAGGGGAACGGATTTTTCTCCAATGCGGAAGTCCATATATCTAGAATACAAACTTAAAGTTCTGTGCCTTAAACGCCAATTTGAGTGAGAACTCTGTACTGTGGTCACGATTATAGGCCTAGTAGGCCTAATGCTAAGAGGTTCCTCGTCGATTATTTCGATCGAAACGAAAAGCTATTGTTACGGTAATGGCTCCTTGTCAAAATGTGCAGTCTAGGGCTCTATAGGCTATTTAACACAACTGCACCGTGACTATAAAAGACGACTCCGAGCCGGTGAAATGCACACTGTGTCAGTTGTAACACAACTTTCCAATAGTTTATCGACGTGACTTTCGTCGCAAATGTAGGCCTACGTTCTATCGAACGCCGCGTAAAGAATACCGTTCACATTTTGTCACAACTTCCGAGCAGTTGGTCTCTTCTACACCGAACCATCTTTCTAACTGCGAATGTCGATCGTCGAACTCCGGACTCAGAGGTAGAACTTTCAACGACGGTATATGGAACTCTATTTCGACTTCGGTTTCCAGATTTTCTTTCAGGTAGAGTATAGGTTGGAGGACATCCATTTAGAGATTAAGTTGATCACATTGAGTAGTTGAGGAATGGGGGAGGAGAAAGAGCTATGGCATAAATATATGAAGAGTTGGGTGTTGTAGCAGTGGCGTCACTAGGGGGGTGCGGGGGTGCGGACCGCACCGGGTGTCACCGTCGTAGGGGTGACACCAAAATGACAAAATGACTGTCTAAAAATATGTTGTGCAGAGTTTCAGCATAAATTTATTATTTTTAAATTAACAATAACAGACAACAACAAAAGCAGTTTTCGTAAGCCAGCTTACATGTAAGCTGATACCAATTCACTGATATCAATTCATCTAAAGCTGAGACTCTATACTAATTTACTTGTTACGACCTTCTAATGCGCTCCAGCCAGTGCCGTCAATATACCCAATTACAATAACGCTTCAACGTGGAGAAAAAACTAAGAGGCACTAGGACTTTCTCTAAACGAGGAGCACAGTCACCTAGTGGAGCATTCAATTGAACAGGCCATCAAAGAAGTAGCAGCCATGTGTGAGACTGTTCAAGTGAATAGTCTGATATCCGCCACTGAAGAGGATTGAAGGAGTCGATTCCAAAATTGACTACTTTATAAGATGAAGTGTCTGAGAATGTAGGCCTACTGTTAATAGAAATACCAAGGCTGAGAAGGCATCTGAAAGCAGCAGAGATTAATCTGGAAAAAGCCAAAGATTGGACAATACTAGACGTTTTGACATTCATAGCTGAATGAGACTTCGTGGAATCTCTCTCTCCCAGCCCTTTCACTAAGCCTAAAATTATTTCTGACGATCTGTGTTTCTTTGGCTTTCTGTGATAGAAGCTTCAAATTTCAAAGCTGAAACTTATAAAGAACTATTAACGATCTACCATGGCTTTGCGATCGTGCGATATTATCAATTGAAAGTGAGTTGCCGATAGGCATTGATTTCGATTAAGTGATTCACAAGTTCGCAGTTTTGAAAGCCAGGAAAGGAAAGTTCTGATTTAGTCGAGATGTTCACAAGTGCTGCAATGCTTGCGTATTTGTTCATGCTTTTTTTAATTATTATTTAATTTATGAGTATATTTCCTTATATCTATATTTTTAATTGCTAACTTGATTTTAATTGATAATATTCCTATGTTACAATGTTTTAATAAATAATCAGCAAAAATTTTCAATTATTTTTCCTCATTGTAAGAAATTTGCGAATTGACACTACTGTAGTTATTATATAATTTTCTGTATTCTTGTAACATTATTTTACAGGGAAGCCTGTATAGGCTGCAGGCACCTTCATTGCCTTCCACAATCCATTAATATTTGCTAGTTTGATTTTTAATTATGTAACTGCCAGTGTTTCCGTTAACGCCCAAATGGCCGTTTTTACGTCCGTTAAAAAACGTCCAAACAGAGGCCCGGGAAGTGTTTAAAAGTTGTGTGAGCCAACCTCAGCCACGTACAGATTTGAGGTGGATAAAATTATCCATTACAAACTATGTCACTATCCATTTCCACGTATAAGTTATATATATATATATAACACTCCAATTTTCCCAGCCCTCCATAGGCTATTCGTCAGTTGTTCACAGTCCAACCAACTACGTCGCTCAACCCGCTCTTCTTCCGCCCTAACACTTCTCCATCCACCATCAGTCACCTCATTGCTAAAATTTGCAAATCGCTCCACAACCATATCAGTCCTGCCTCTCTGGAATAAACTCCCGCCAGAATTACGAAAAATATAAGATAACTCACTAAAACCTCACTTCCTTCAGTCTTGCTATTTCTCCCAGGTCTCTCACTGAAAACCGAAAACGCGGCTCTTTCACAAATCTTATCCTGATTCCTCCTCTTCTTCTTGCTTCACTTGCACTTCAATTCTAAACACCATCCAATAAACACCATAGAAGCATAGACGCCTGACTGTCTGCCTGCCTGTCAGTGCCTGACAGGCACCTTTAAGTCTTGACCCTGTGGCTATCGATTTTGTTTATGATTATATAGGCTTAATATCATTATAGTTTTGACTGAACGCCTGTGAATAAGCTGATTCCAGTGACTTAATAGTTTTTGTGGACGCTGAAGAAATCTCGAGATTACGACTGTGATTACAAGTATATCAAGACGGATTTTTTCGTTACAGAAAATTAAATTTACAGGAATTTGGTCATCTATATTGCCATAGGGCCTATGTAAAATTTTTCTTATGTACAGATTTAGGCTGTGGCGAATTGTTTGTAAATGTGAAATGCAATCTCAAAAGTTAAAGCAGTGTGCATATGTTTAGATGTACTTACCATCACATCTCCCTGCTGAGCCTGATGACTTGGAAAACGACAGATAAGACCGTTTAAACGATTCAAAAGGCGGTCTGCTAGACTTTGCAGCACTTTCTTTATTTATCAATTTTATGTACGCCTGTTCAAAATTATTTGTAATCCAACGTAGCCTACACTCGAATGAAGTCTCTAGAAGAACTGATCTAGCCTCAATTCTTCTCGCACTTTGAGAGCCAATACACTGAATATTAGGCATATATATGTATGTATGTATATATGTATGTATGTATATATGTATGTATGTATATATATATATATATGTATATATATATATATCACAGCTGTCTTAATAATCAGATGTCCAGTCTGCAGCCACTCTCTGTCCAGTCTTGTAGGATGATAAATTGCGCGTGTCACACCAGGTGTTCCCCTGCTTTCATCAACCACATTAATTTAGACATCTGTTGTACCGTTCAGGCCCAAAGAGTAGGGTTACCGGTGTCCATGATACGCGTAATATATCATCCTACAAGACTTGGCAGACTTGCTGTCCCTTGCCTAATGCCAGGGCGCTTTGGTTAGGTTCCATTAATTTACTGTGTTATTTTCATAGTGTTATAAATGTTTCCAAAAGTTGTGTGAGCATGCCCTTGCCTTGGCGCCACAGAGCCAAATCTTGTGTGAGCACCGGCGCCTCTGGCGCCATAGGTTCCCGGGTCTCTGCGTCCAAAACGTCCAAATTTTTGCGGCGTTATAGCAGACATACATGACCTACGTCCAAAATATTCTAGGTCAGAGTGTAAATACGTCCTCTTTTTGTACTCTAACGGAAACACTGGTAACTGCTGATTTGATGGTAAATGATTAAACTAAGAAATAAAATTTAAAAAACATGCATTTATAATTTTAATTTTAATTCTACTTAATTCTTCTAGTTAATATCACTATTATTACCATTACATTCTGTTAACATTCTGTTACAGGAATTACGATTCTACGGGTAACATTGGTACAAAAATCAGTATTAAGGATTCTGTATGGTCTGGAAAGGGAGGGTGTCCATGGGGTGACACCATGAGTTACCGCACCGGGTGACACCAAGCCTAGTGACGCCACTGTGTTGTAGACACAAAGACGGTGCAAGCGTTAGCTGAAATTACGCTATGACCTAGCAGAAATTGCACATGCGCAATTTACAAGGTGAGGCTGACCGATGTGTACTGCATGGGTATTGCTCCGAGGAACTTCAGATATTGCTCTATGCACTTACTATGTAATCGGATTGTGAAGATTTGGGGAATTGCAGAGATAATGTGTATAGCGCGAAACAAGGATGTGAAATCTTGATTACACCGCTGTGCGTTACGCTTGCACATTTCCCCGTTTTTGCACATTTTCAGGGTATATAAGGCCTGTAGTAGGTATCAGTCGTGAGAGTTATCAG
Source organism: Aporrectodea caliginosa (assembly GCA_020284085.1). Classification (NCBI taxonomy): domain Eukaryota; kingdom Metazoa; phylum Annelida; class Clitellata; order Crassiclitellata; family Lumbricidae; genus Aporrectodea; species Aporrectodea caliginosa. The sequence continues at coordinate 266,981 of JACEVL010000414.1, read as the reverse complement.
TCAGTCATGCAGTTGTCGTCGTCGTCAGTGAGAGTTGAACAGAATTCGAACAGAGTTAAAGTATCAGATGAGTGGTTGAGTAGTACATGTAGGCGAGTAGAAGACAAGTGGTTCAGCCAGTTGTGAGAAGTTACTGGATCTGAATGGTGGAACTCTGTCGTTGCTGCAATAAACTGTACAATCGGAGGTGGTCTTGAATTCAAGCCGCCTGTAAATCACGGCAGCTGAACCTATTCGTACTTGGACTATGGGACCGACAGAAAAGCCTCCTGATACGAACCGTCTCGATCGTCTCTTCTCGACTGCTCCCAAGGGACCCAGTCTACCTCTGCCCCGTCTTCGGCAGTTTCAGGAACGGTGGGCGGTTCGTCACAGTAGCCTAAAGCAGTGGTGTCAAACCATTTTTTAATGACGGGCCAGTAGCAATATTTTCCAACAAGCGGCAGGCCAGGGTGCCGCAGGCCTTTGATAAAAATGGGGCTAAAGGCCACTTCTCTTCATCCTTTTTTTTCAAAACTGAAATCTTAAATGGTGAGTTTTTAGCATACAAACAGTCAAATGAGGCTTATTTTAATCTTAATTTTGATCTTCATTATCAGTCACGAACATAACGTAAAATTCGTTAATCCTTAAGGAGTGGTCAATGTATTTTAGATATGATACATAGCCTATATAAAGAACTGAAATTTAGCTTATTCTGACAGCCTACTTAGAACAAGTTCATGTCAAAAAGCTCCCAATACAAAGTTAATGAAATTGCGTAGTCAGGCCAGACTCCGCGGGCCAGAAAACCATCGTCGGCGGCCTACAAATGGCCAACGGGCCTGTTCTTTGACACCCCTGGCCTAAAGGACGAATAGAAGTGGACCTAGGACGAAGCCTTGGGGAACCACAAAAGAGTGGGGGTGGGGGTTGCGTGGAGTGGATGTGCATGGACCTTGCGAGGTCTCCGCGCCGCCCGCGGTCTACCTCTGGTAGGCTCTGGTCTCTGGAGAACGCAATATCGGTCGGAGTTTTTATGTGTCGGCTGTCTGGGCCGACTTCGATGTCGGCTCCAGTTTTTATACATATTGCAAGAAACAGCTAGGCTACATTGATCACAACACACACACACACACACACACACACACACACACACACACACACACACACACACACACACACACACACACACACACACACACACACACACACACACACACACACACACACACACACACACACACACACACACACACACACACACACACACACACACACACAAACAAACAAACAAACAAACAAACACACAAACACACAAACACACAAACACAAACGCACATAGATTATACAGAGTTATAAACTTGCCTTCATTATCACTTTTTATGTCACTGCTGGCTGTTGTAGTAATCTCCATGGTATAATTTTCGGAATTTTAAGATTCGGCCTTAATTAAACGAGGGTCATTGTATTTAAATTGTTGTTTGTATAAAATATAATCAAATTTAGGCGACGCCCACTTTTGAAGTCTTCTGAATTGATTTTGGAAGTTATCTATAGGCCTAATATTAATTAGGCCTAATATTAACTATTTGTGACGTGGCCTGTACAAAATTCTACCGTGGTAAAACTTAACTTCAAAATGCGGTCATAGGTTGACATAATATGCAACCCACATATATATAGGTTCCATTAGGCCTATAGGCCTACTGTACTAAAACTTTATGCCCCGATAGAGTGCTTGAACGTTTAGGTCATTTTCATTCCGCATTATATAGGCCTCCTTAATCGCTCTAATAACTTTGACATTAGCATGCTAATTAGTGTCAATTAATAGTTATTAACTAACGAGAAGTTAGAGATAAAAGACCAATGCCGTGCATGGTAGATCCCAATTAGCATAGCTATCACGCATAATATATCAATGAATATTATTAATCAGACAGACATTACTAATTTCTTAACTCGTCGCTAAAGCAGGCACAGGTATAGCTAGAAAAATACAAGTATATAATTATATTCGTTTATTGAGAAAGACAGCTCTGATTGGCACACCGCAGTCAGGTACAATGTCATAGAGTTTAGAGAAATAATAGGTGCTTAATTAGTTTTACTCATTGCGCAGATGACCATAACGTTCGAATGAGGACTGGGCAAGTGATAGACGATAAATAGCTTTGCCCACCGTCTTCATGAGAGATCTCCTTCTGACAAACGTTCAGAGGCCCGGGAAGTGTTTAAAAGTTGGGTGAGCCAACCTCAGCCGTGTAGGCCACAGACCTAAGGTGGATAAAATTATTCATTATGCCTGATATTATCTGTAACGATATTTTGTCATTTTTGCAACCACTGGTAGTTTATTACGCTCAATATTGATAACAATTATTATAATTGTATATTTTATTTTGAGCGCCTGCGACTTAGCTTTTGTGGGCGCTGAAGAAATCTCGAGATTACCATTACTATTACTATTACGATTATGAGACATGCAATGAAGATGGATTTCTTGCATGGAAGAAAATAAAATTTATTTACAGGAATTTGTCAGGTATAATGCCGTTTGTCAAATTTTTCTTATGCTCATATTTGTGCTGTGGCGAATTGCTTATAAATGTGAAATGCAGTTTATTTAGTTGTAGCCTACTTACCATCAGACCTCCCAGCTGCAGGTGACTTGCAAAACGACAGAAACGTCTGTTTAAATGCCTTCAAAGGCGGTCCGCTAGACATGGCTGCACTTTCTTTATTTACCAATTTTATTTATTCAAAATTATTTATTATCCTCTGTATACACTCGAATGGAGTCTCGAGAAGAACTGATCTAGTCTCTATTTCTCCAGGCACTCTGAATATTGTGCCTATGTTTATATATATATATATATATATATATATATATATATATATATATATATATATATATATATATATATATATATATATAGGTATGTGTATATCTAAACATGTATATATATATTAATATATATCACTGCTGTCTTAATAATTATAGCTGTCCTGTCTGTAACCATAGCCCGCCCACTGGCGCCCAGTCTTGTAGAATGATATATTGCCCGTCAGCCCGTGTCACTTCAGTACCTCCGACTTCCGACAAACACATTTACACATGTGGTACCGTTCAGGCTCAAAGAGTAGCCAAGTATCAAGTATCCATAATTCGCACAATTTGTCATCCTACCAGACTTGGCAGTCGTCTGCTGCCCTTTGCTTAATGCCAGGGCCAGCTTTGGCCGGCTTTGGTTAGGTTCCATTACTTTGTTATTTTCATAGTATTACTTTTTCCAAAAAGTTGTGTGAGCATGACCCTGCCTTGGCGCCACAGGGTCAATATTTGGGTGAGCATCGGCGTATGCGGCGCCATAGGTTCCCGGGTCCCTGCAAACGTTGCTACATGTACATGGTACACCGTACAGGGACAAACTTGGCCTATTTCATACAAACAACTTGATATCTGGTGAGTTGTTTTCTTGTGTTTCTTTTAATACCTAATTATGCCGTTTTAGCACGCTCCTCCATAGCTGTATATATGTGGGTGCGGCGGAGAAAAGCTATAGGGGCCTCTAGTATATAGGGAGAGGACTAGAGGCCAATTAATATTTTCCATAAGCTAATAGTTTACTATACCTACTTTAAGTCGGGCTTATATTTCAAGACTTGCTAGTCAAAACGTTATGCACGTTTTCACGAAAATATGAAACATATCATGTGTCGGAAAATCGCATATGAAAATGTGGTGGTCGCGGTCTGTCGTGATTTTTTAACTTCGCGGTACGGGACCTCAGACCAGTGGCGGCGCCAGGGGGATAGGGGGGCTTAGTAACTGCGGCTCAGCCCCCAAATATGTGGGAAATCACTGCAAATCACAGGGAGCTGAGGACAAAAGGGAAGGGCTTGGAGCTTTAGCCCACCAAACCTGAAATCCTGGCGCCTCCACTGCCTCAGACCCCAAACCCATACCCATGCACATGGCAATCCCTTCTGCTATCGACCAAAAATTGCCATTCCTTATTATCTCTACCTATTATATAATGACCGTTCTCTTCAATGTGTCTTCACGCCTGGTCACTTCCTTAATGACACGTAACTGTACTGTAAAGCTCTCTGTCTTGGGATCCGACTCTGCCTATTCCACCGTCGTCCTTGATGGTGGCCTTTTCTCAGAATCCTTATAGGCCTACCTATAGCCTAACAGTCGTCGTTTTGTGTAGGCCTACCGTCTTTCATACTGACTTGTCTTCATCCACATCAGCATCCACATCAGCATCTCGATCGCAACTCTGGAACTATAGGCCTACTGTTAGTTATTTGCGAAACCAGACGTTCTCTGGTTTCCTTGGTGAGAGAAACCGGACTCGGACCTCCCTCGGACTACTCTTTTGGACAACCCCTCTGATTAGACGCAGCGCTCGTGAATAAGCTGGTGCCCTGCGCTTGGCTTTCGAGTGGCGCTTTAGAAGTTTGGAGATTACGATTACGATTACGATTATTACAAGTCTCTGCATCTTTTCGCCATATATAGGCACATGTATATCGGGATATAACACGTCTCTCAACCCATTTCCGTGTGTAGAATTTTCGGCTTAACACGTAGGCCCTTGTCACCAAGCTGAACTTCCCATGTAAATTCTCATATCACATTGGTCTCCCGGTGGAACGGGTCCTGGGGTTTGCAGCACGCCTTGTTGGGGGGGGGGGTTCCAAGTTTGGTCATGTTCTGATTATGCGCGTGTCTTACATTGGCTTCCTCTGCCACAACGAATCATCTACAGGAGTTCTGCTTTGGTGAGGTATTGCCTCCTGGGTTCGGCCCCAGCATATTTGAGAGTCCCCACTCTGGCTGCTCGTGTCGCTGCCCCCCTCCGCTCTTCTGCACAGAGTGCGCTTGTTTCTATGCACGAACCTATATATAAGGCAGCATCGTGCTTTCTCTGTTGTTGGACCTAAGGTCTGGTATGGGTTACCTCTGACTCTGCGCTCGTAGCCTATAGGGTCCTTACTGATACCTTTTATTGCTATCGTCCTACACATGTGGGAGCCCAACTCCCCTTCAGTCAATTCTCTTAGCTGGGTGTTGTGACAAGTATAATATATGAGGTCGGTATGGAACGCATCGACTTCTTTAGCGTACCGGTACACATTATTATGACTTTGGTCCAAGGTAGAAAAATGAGTCAGTGGTGCAAAACCTAAAACCGTATGCTTATAGGAGCCAATGTTGCTATACGCAGTATACTATAGTTAGACATATTAATAGATGTACACCGTGTCTCAAAATAAACTGTGCAAAATTGTTTCTGTCAGAACTTCGTCAAATTTCCACCAACTTTTATAATTTTTGGTCGGTAGATGGCAAAATGGCTGAAATTTCATGCTATACATATATTTTCCACCTCACCTGACTCATATCACCGCACTACCGTGTTAAACACAGATGTACCAATTTTGTATATAACGCTTAAATTTTATTACATGCAACAAACTATCTGACGACTTAATTAGCACGCAGTAAAATAAAATATACATGTAGTTTACTTAGCAGAGTTTTTAATTGTTATGACAGATCTGCTTAAAAGTGTTAGAATTGGTGCTCGAAATGTGCCCCGCTTAGACGGACACAAGCGCTTAGACGGCGACGCCACTGGCCGATAGCAACATCAACGATCGACTGGTCAAAGCGCGCCGAATTCACCGGATCCTAACCCAGTCGACTATAGCATATGGAGTGTGCTGCATGAGAAGGTTTACCGCTCCTGAATACCCAACGTCGACGAACTCAAAACGCGTCTGATCGACGAGTGGGCGCGCTTTGACCAGTCGATCGTTGATGCTGCTATCGGCCAGTGGCGTCGCCATCTAAGCGCTTGGGTCCGTCTAAGCGGGGCACATTTCGAGCACCAATTCTAACACTTTTAAGCAGCTCTGTCATAACAATTAAAAACTCTGCTAAGTAAACTATATTTTGCTTTACTGCGTGCTAATTAAGTCGTCAGATAGTTTGTTGCATGTAATAAAATTTAAGCGTTATATACAAAATTGGTACATCTGTGTTTAACACGGTAGTGCGGTGATATGAGTCAGATGAGGTGGAAAATTTATGTATAGCATGGAATTTCAGCCATTTTGCCATCTACCTACCAAAAATTGCTAAACTTGGTGGAAAGTTGACGAAGTTCTGACAGAAACAATTTTGCACAGTTTATTTTGAGACACGGTGTACACGTATTATATATGAACGTATATACATGTATAGGCCTATATATATATATATATATATATATATATATATATATATATATATATATATATATACACACACACACACACACACACACACACAAGGAAAGATATATAGTCCCTATAGGTTATCTTAATAGACATATTAATAGATGTACACGTTTTATACATGAACGCTTATACATGTATGCATATGTATATATATACACACAAACACAGATATATAGTACCTATAGGTTATCTTAATAGACATATTAATTGATGCACAAGTAGGCCTACTTTAGATATATTCACGCACACATAGCCTATACACACAAAGGAAGATATATACATACATATATATGCTGTCTATATACAACTCTCTCATTTTATGAATATATAATATATATAAATATATATGAGAACGCGAGCTAGCGAGCGAGGGACTTAGGTTTACCTGCGCTCATTATTTAAAAGCCTAGGCTGCGCGATATTCAATGACATGAAGAGCTTAGACTTGCAATGAACTGCCGAGTGAGTCTTAAAAAGACTCGCATACATACATTCAGTGTATAATAGGCCTACTATGTTACGTAGATTCATTGGTGTATAGACCTATATAGCTTCGGCGTGTATTTAATCAAATTAATATGTTACCACCGCAATTCTTATTCTGCAAATTATGTGTTCGCCTGCATCTATAGAGTACTAGATTGATGCGCTTCGTTTAATTAGCGTAATTAGTAGCAATTCCTGTTTGCATACGTCATAGGCTAAAGGATAGCCCGATCGTTAACTTCACACAGTTTTAAAGGTATGTATAGGCCTACTCTTCTCGTGCAGATAAGACTCTGGACATTTGTGGGGCGCGGTGGTGTAGGGGTATGTTCGGTGTCTTGCAGCCGGAGGGTTGCGGGTTCGAATCCACCTCAAGCCGCCGCGTACGGACCCTGGGCAAGTCCTTCACTCGCAATTGCTCATGCGCTTCGGCGTGAAACTCCGATTCAGTGTCCGCGCTGTAGTCGGGAGCGCCTCTGAGTAGAAATCTTGAAGGGGCGCTATAACAAGTGCTCATACATACATACATATATACATACATTTCATGTTGCATGTGTGCTAACTGATAACAATACGTTAAAGAATAGGCCTAATTGTATTCTCTGACTGCATAGCAACAGTTTATAAATAGAAAAAAAATTACGATCGCTTATATTACAGTAAGTCAAATATTTAAGTTAATCTGTTTCAGCTAGACTCGATCTGACGACGTTAACATACATAGCACTTAAGTCTACGTTTGACTGTTGAAGTGGCTGGTACCTTATAAGTTACAACATCTCAGTCGTTCACATAGGCCTAGGCTACTAGGCCTACATCTACTGACGATTTTAATTACACCGTTCTATAATACCGGTTGCCGATGTCACGAAATAGCGTATCCCCCATACATGAGTATCCCCCTTAGAGAAATGGAGTATTCGGTTTAGTTTGGATTTTTGGTGGTTTCTAAGTGTATTCAGTGGTACTGTTTGGATTTATTGTACACTTAATTTTTAAGTTGCGTATCTTTAGTTTGTACGTCGACCTGAAATTAATTTACTTCGTTTTTGATGATTTTGACTGAATTTTCGTCTTGGCTATCGTGATGCGTATGACGAATCATTGACGATGGGGGATAGGGATAGAATGGTTTGTCTCCCCGGATACTCTAAACCGGTTTACTCCATCCGGGGGATATGCTTTAGGTGGGATAGAATATCTCGGAACACCGACCACAAAACTGTCTCTCGAGATTGGCCTGCTGGAAATTCACGATCTAACTTGTTTAGGCTTTGTTTTTATGCGACGTCAGTCAGTGGCTGTTTACTATAGGCCCTAAATAAACAAACGATGGGTGTTGCACATTCCAGAGGCAGTAAAACCGATAAATAAAAAACTTAAATAAAAACTTGAACTTTACATTTAATTTAAAACTGCGAGCGAGACGACGATAAACTAATATACAGTATTAATTATATAATTATAGTAGTTAAAACACTATTCCTCACTCATCCACTCCAGCTCCTCCTTCAATCTAAGGCACATAGGGAGAACTGCCAACTCAGAGATGAGAACGCGTGGGGGCGAGTGACATGGCGACCTGGTCTCAAAATTCTGAACCGGTTGAGGAGACCTGGTCTCAGCATTCAAAATCGGTTGAAACCGGTTCAGTGAGCCTATAGAGAACCACGAACAATTTGCATGTGCATAAATAGAGATCGTGACAGAAGGCTAAGCCGCTAAAACTCTTGATGAATGGCCAATCATGTCCGCGTATGCATAACCGTCTTTTGTGATACAGGCCTACATGACGCCGTTCAGGTAGTTTGCTTGTATTGCTTTCGATGTCATTATAAGACAAGGTTGAAGATGAACCGGTAAAGAATAGTTGCGATCGCAGAAGAGGACTCCCATCTGCAATTAAGATGTACGTGATTCGTCGCTACAAGAAGTGAACGCCTGTGTAAGCCTATTAGACATAATATAGCTGTGGACAGTTAGAGTTTCTGGTCTACTTAACAATTATATCCATCTTCACATTTTGAACGACGCCGGCGTTTAACGCTAAACATCAATGGTGTCGTTATGCAATTTTGCTTCAAGAGAACTTGTTCATGGTTCCCGAACAGTAGCCGAGTCAGAGAAGACTCGTGCCATTACTACTCCCAAAGGCACGCGCTCAACTAGTGAGCTACAGCATCACGCATCGGCTTTAACATAATTATGAGCCCTCGTTGTAAATTTCTAAATATGAAATAATATATTACATAAGCTTACTGATAAAGTTTATTATATAAATATATAAGCTTATTAGGGTGCATGGCGGCCGTACGCAGAGAGTATAGTAGCCTAATCAGCGTGAGCATCAAGTATCGTAGGCAGCCTATACAATGAATGGACTTCTGTGGAGTAACGCAATCGCTGCAGACATGTCTGGGAAAATGAAAGAAATGAGTTCACGGAGCTCACCAGGAATTACTCGAAATACTTTCGAACTGAATTGTATTGTATTGTATTGTATTTGAACACTTGTTATATTGCCCGTCTTAAACATAGTCTAAACCTGCTTTACTGTTTCAATAATTCCACTTATGCCAAAGCAACTCGATAGCTATAACGGATCTATATATCTTTGCAGGACATGAGCAACATGGAAGATATTAAATCGATTAAACAGAAATTGAGGGCAAAGTCTCTCGAGTTGGAGATACAATTACCACCCGGATGGAATGCCTCCGTTGCCTATGATATGAACCACAACAGTCCTTTTCAGGTCAATCAGGACCAAACCTTCGTTATAGCCAGCGGTATTGAGCGAGCGAAACAAGGACATCTGAAGTCGGAACCGAGGGGAAATGGGTCCATACTGGGTCAGCTGGGTTCCGAGTCTCAGTCATCTGACAACGATCAAAAAGCTAAGAAGAAGACAGTCCTGTGGAGTGTCTTCCAGCGGAAGCCTAAGCAACCAGGCGCCGCCACTCCTGAACACACTTCTCCTTTCCAGATGGACCCAGCCGTCAATCGTCCTCAGGTGCTGGCTCCCAGTGCCGTCGAATCAGTCCGAATGCGAGGTCTCAAAGAGAGGACAGACTGCGCCTTCGCTTGGACCCGACCCACCTATCCTCCTTCGGTGGGGGCTCACTCCTCCAGCGCCGCCTCTTCTACCTCATCAACCATCACTGACCTACTCTCCAAATCCACTCTGGCACAGTCATCAATCGCAAGAGAAGCTTCCACTTCCCAAATGAACCAGTCCAAAGATGGCCAAATTGGTCAGCCAGGAAGGATATCGACGAAGCGGTCTGGTTCCGTTGGAAACGCCGGAATCGTAGGACAGTCAACGAAAAATGCTATTGATCAGGTGCGCAAGGCTCGTTTCAGTCTGTCGGACCTATTTGCCCCGAACTCTTCAAGTGGAACAGCCACTGGTATAACAGGAGGAACACCAATGGGCGAGTTGCTGAAGTCTGGAAGAGGAGAGGGAAGGGATGAATCAGACGAAGCCAAGAGTCGAGCTGTAGTTGGTCCCACTGAGTTTCTGGAGCTGTATCGGTCGAGAACTTACACGGACCCTCGTCGCCTGGCGGAGGCCAGTAGAGCAGCAGCCAGATCGAAGCACAGGAGACATGTAATGTCGATTTTCTTTTCATCCTCATTGTCATCATCATCAGCATCAGCATCATCATCATCATCATCATCGTCATCATCATCATCATCATCATCCTCATCATCATCCTCATCAGCATCAGCATCATCATCATCATCATCATCATCATCATCGTCATCAGCATCAGCATCATCATCATCATCGTCATCATCATCATCATCATCATCATCATCATCCTCATCATCATCCTCATCAGCATCAGCATCAGCATCATCATCATCATCATCATCATCATCGTCATCAGCATCAGCATCATCATCATCATCGTCATCATCATCATCATCATCATCCTCATCATCATCCTCATCCGCATCATCATCGTCATCATCATCATCGTCATCATCATCATCATCGTCGTCGTCGTCATCATCATCAGCAGCAGCAGCAGCAGCAGATCGTCATCATCAGCAGCAGCATCATCATCATCGTCATAAGCCGACCGCTTATTACTTACTTAGCAGTTTAGATCGTACACTTCGAATCTGATCGTCTAACTACATCAGAACAATCATGAGCGCCAAAAACTGAAGGGCAAAGGGATTGATGATGTCTTTAGTGATCGGGATCGATGAGGGCTGTCAAACAAGTCAGAGGTGAAACAAATGTTCCAGACAACACACTTGTTTACACGTCTGCTGCATGCTCAGTAGGCTAGAGTTGTCCCGTGCTTTCACAGTCATCGGCCGGCTGAACTCCGTAGTAGCGAAAATATGACAGCAAATGATACAAAATCAACAACAGGACACGGTTTTGCAAGTATGTGGGCCCTTTATCAAGTATGTCAGTGCATGCTGAGGCCTACATACTTGGCCTACCTTTCACTTAGGGTATTAGTTTTTGGAAATAGACGTTGACCGATTTGTAAATAAAAATACAGAGAGATATTTCTTCATGCACGTTAGTTCGCTTATGGCGAAAGATTTTGCTATGCTGGACTTTGTATCATTCGTTTGTGCCTGATTAGAATTCAGAGAGTCACACGACTTTCTCCATCTTTAAAGACGAACTTGAAGAACTCGATGATGGAGCCGTCGGTGAAAACAGACAGAATCCGCAAAGTCTTTCCATCAGAAGAGCTAGTCATAACATTCTCCTGGAATTGCCGATCCCTGAGCACACAGAAATGCACTTCAGTGGCTCTTCCATATCGCTTCCGTCGCCCCCGTTATGCGTGGCCAACAGCACAGAAAACCACTGTCCCACCGCCGCCTCCTCTTCCTCCTTGTCCTCCTCCTCCTCCTGCTCCGTTGCTGCCGGGAATAACGCAAATGACAGAAGAAGTCGCCGGGTACGCTTGACGGACCGCAGATCTTCCGAGCCGCCGATGGTCACGCTCCAGAAAATGTCGACCCTTAGCACTTGCTACATGAGGATGACGCTGGCTCAACAGAGGGGTGAACCCGATTCAAAAAACAACATCCACAGCAGCAGCAGCAGCAGCAGCAACAGTATCAACAGCATCTCCACCTCACCCAAGGCCAGTACAATCAGTTCTATATTATTTTACACTAAAGACCTTCAACATTCACGACATTCACAAATAAAACGAAACTTGTAAAAAAAAGTAAAAATTAGAAGGTAGTTTTTTCGAACCTTCGGATCAGCTTGAGCGGCAAAGTTTGGACAGTAGCCCAACGATTGGGCTACAAAATTCAATTGTAATAGTTTTAACACGAATAAAAGCAGCAGCTGGGTCAGCGATAAAGGAAGACTAACGCTGATCCATATCCAAGGTAAACTGCTCTCAGACATTCAGCGTGTTCCACTCCTGCCTTTAGACTAGTTTCAGCTTTTTACGTTATAATGCTACCGATATCCGTGTTTAATTTGTGCATTTTTTGCTTATTGTATCTTAGTGCCATACTCTAGAGCTTTTCTCTGTCTCCATTTCATGGTAGGCTGAATATAATCTGAATGTGGTTTGCTGCTGTTTGCTCACTTTCCTTCAATTATCGATGTATAAATAACAGTTTCTAGTGGTATGGTTCACTGTTGAAAATGTTGAATTCTCCAGTTGTTCACGAGTTGGCTTATATCTGTGCAATGAAGTCTGTTCCTATAGTTCTATTGCACCCAGCGCAGCTGAATCTCCGAATTACAGAGGATCGGATTCATTAATTGCTTTATATATTTACCCTGTCGACGAGGCTGTCGTTGTTTAATGTGAAAGACTTTTGGTGTTTCGTATAGGCCTAGTTGAATACGCTTAGCGTATATTTAACTTATAAATAACGTTAACTATATTGTTCAAAGTGTGTAGGCCTACTCACATAAAATAAAATTAGTTAAAACTAATCAAAATGTTTAGAGTGTATGATTAATTGATACAAAATTGAAATTTAACTGAAATGTATAATCAGTGTTTGTATGCACTTTACGTTATTTCAGAGGCCAACAGATTTTTCCATTTCACCCGGTAAGAAACTCATAATAATCATTCATCTGAAATCTATGAAGTAAATGCACACCACACAGTTTAGACAGTGTAAAACAGAGGATCCTTATTTTAACTTGAGGATAGCATGGGAACCTAGTGTAGACCTTGTGCTATTGCTGTAGCAATTAAGGCTTCGACGGAATAATGATAAAATCGTGCATGCAACCATAGCACATCTCCAAAGGAAATTCCTTAGGTTAGGGCACAAGGGCACCATCTGACAAGACAAAACCATGAACGCACTGCTAGGATGATTTCAACAATTGGCGGAACAGAACTACAGAAGCAAATGAAATCAACTGCCAGCCCTCATAAAATATTAGTCTTCATTTAAAGAATGAAACCTATTATTCAGTGCAGTATCTTAAAACTGTTTTATGTGTGGTATTTCTGCTGTACTGACGTTGAGATATTTCTGAAGCTTTGCCGTTTTCTTTACAATGACTTTCAATATGAGCTGTCGTGAAATTCCATATGAACTAAATGAAAGTTGGCTGTATCCTGTGTTTTATGTTCATCGACGTCTGAAATGTACCTACTATGTCGTTCCACATAGTCAGAGAGCCTAGGGATCGATTCTCCTTTCGTCTCAAGGCAACACCTGATAGTCTGGCGAGATCAGCAATCGACGCAAATTCTCAAGGTCAGCTCAGAAATGTTGGCTCTCCATCAAACTAATTAGGTCATCTGCCGCCACAAACATCGCGAAAAGTTATCGAAAGCCCCAACAACTCGAAACACAACGTTATATTATAACGTTATATTATAACGTTATATTAGAACGTTGTGTTTCGGAGCCGCATCAAGAACGGCCTTATAACGAGCCCACGTTAAAATGAGATAAATTTCTAAATCTGAGCTAAATTTTGGGCTCACGATTCCGACCGTTTTATAACAGAATTAGTTTACAATGGAACGTGCTATTAAGATAATAATATTTACATTTAGCCTATAGAATTTTATGCTTCTTTGTGTAGGCCTATAGATGTTTAAATAGCGCTCTTATAAGACTTCTAAAACAGCTGCACAAAATAATGTTACAGGATATTGTGTTCCGTAGGAGAACTTAAGGAATGCTGACTTCGACAGCGCACATTGAGGCATTTAGACTAAATATTTTTATATTTGTATTAATATTTAGTTCTATGACATCTAGTTAACGGATTTGTTAACGTAGGCCTAAGCCTATGATAGAGTTTGTTGTTTATGATGATACTTCAGCAAACGACTTTTCTTCCGCGGCTTTGATGCTGCGAGTGATTGATTATCCTGGTTTCATTTTCAGCTTCCGACTTCAGTTGAATATCACGACGCATTGCAGGAAGTTATTGGTTAGTTCGTCTATGTTTCCAGATTACAATAACTTTTTAAACGATTAAAGATTGACTATGTATACCTACATGTAGGCCTATGTACTGTTTGCATTTGAATTGTGCGCCAACAGATGCATTATGGCAGAGAGACATTAGATGCATTGTGGCAGAGAAACCTTGGAAGCATTGTGACAGAGACATTAGATGCGCTGTGGCAGAGACATTAGATGTATTATGGCAAAGACATTGACAGACAGTCATACATGATATGAGAAAGATGATTTCTTTCACATGTATCTGCATTCAGATGAAGACGATTCCCTCATTTACTCTGAGCTGATGAGGTTGCACAGATGCTGGGAACTGATGCCAAACAGTTCCACAGTCGTCGTCCTCGATATCGAACTCAAGGCAAGCATTGCAATATTTATTAATTCATTCATTCATTTCGAAAACTTACATAGCGACCCCTCAAGAAGCCTACTCGGAGGCGCTCCCAGCCCAACCACGGCGTTCTAAACTGACTTGATCAGCTTGTGAAACAAGGGCGCATTACTCCTTGGCAGCAGCCGTATCTCCAAAATGAATCCGTTCCAGATGGAGGGGCCAACAACCACAAACTTCGAGACCGAGACAAAGACCGAGACAGTGGTGTCCGAGACCGGCACCGAGACCGAGACACAAGGTCCGAGACAGTTCAAGACACTGTCAGAAGTTCAGAACTAAAGACAGTTTGAGCGAGAACTATGGAGACTGCATGCTTCTACAAGAGAACAAGACATTCGCTTCGAGACAGTTTCCAAAAGGTCGAGAAATGACCTCGTCGCCGAGACCGAGACAGTTGGGTCCGAGACCGAGACATCAAAAAACCTATCTCGAGACGTCTCGAACCCGAGACAGTGTCTCAAGACAATTCAAGTCTGCCAGCAACTGAGAAGGCGCGATGCTGCCTATAGTTGAGTTGCTGGCACGAGGGACCAGGTGCTCGCCACCAGAAGAACGAAGAGCTCAACGACCATCCAAATTGAAACAGGACAGATAAGCCGGAGTAAAGCCAAGAAGGCATCGAAGGCATAAGTACTATATCATAACACTTATATTCTTACCAAAGTATGTCATGAAAATCGGTTATAGTGTTTTTTATCAGCCACTCAAAAGGATTTCATGCTGAATAGTAGCGGCAGACACGACTGCTGCAGTGTCACTTCTATTTCATACTTGACTACTTAAAGCGTTAGGCCTACTTATAATCGCTAACATAAAGTAACGAGGCCAATTTCTACATAAAATTACGCATGGAGTGTTTTTTATTCGTGCTGAATGTCTCGTTTTCAAGAATGTCGTCTATCACTTATGATGACATAGTTTCTCCAAATTATAATACACGATCATCACATCAACTTTCATTACATCAAATGCTCAACTTCAACTCCACTTGTGTGTGTGTGTGTGTGTGTGTGTGTGAGTGTGTGTGAGTGTGTGTGTGTGTGTGTGTGTGTGTGTGTGTGTGTGTGTGTGTGTGTGTGTGTGTGTGTGTGTGTGTGTGTGTGTGTACATACATACATAATTATATAGGCTATAATCATAAAAGTCTATACTTCTCGAATTCTGAGATGGTCAGAATATTACATTGCGTGTCAACAAAGACATTATTAACTTGCCTAATTACTTGCTTACTTAGACCTACCTGCATGCTCTCTGACTGTCTCTATAGTGTTGTGCTTTAGACTAAACTCGAATGATGTGTTTGGTTTGCTCTTATAAGCTCTGTATCACTTATACATTCTGAAAACTGTTGACGCCACGTGAAACATTCAATCACTAGTCACGATATGATAATTCTGTCATGTCTACCTGACAGCCTTTCAAATACTGTATATTGACCGAACGGTTTAGAGTCCTGAGTTGCTTTAGCCTTGAATGTTATTGAATATATTATCTTTGGCTGTAGGTTGTCTGTGCTTTCCATGCGCTCACTGTACATGGCATCTCTGCCGCCGTTCTGTGGGATTCAGATGCACGAAAATTCGTCGGTCAGTAATCGCTTAACACAGGTCTTCAGCTAAAGTGTTTTGGGCTCGTCCTCTTGTACATACATAGGCCTACATATGTATGTATGTATGTATGTATGTATGTATGTATGTATGTATGTATGTATGTATGTATGTATGTATGTATATGTGTATATATGTATGTATGTATGTATGTATGTATGTATGTATGTATGTATGTACGTATGTATGTATGTATGTATGTATGTATGTATGTGTGTGTATATGTATATATGTATGTATGTATGTATGTATGTGTATATATGTATGTATGTATGTATGTATGTATGTATGTATGTATGTATGTATGTATGTATGTATGTATGTATGTATGTATGTATGTATGTATGTATGTATGTTCGTATTTATGTATGTATGTATGTATGTATGTATGTATGCATGTATGTATGTATGTATGTATGTATGTATGTATGTGCGTGGGTGTATGCATGTATGTATGTATGCATGTATGTAACTATGTATGTATGTATGTATGTGTGTATGTATGTATGCATGTATGTATGTATGTATGTATGTGCGTGGGTGTATGCATGTATGTATGTATGCATGTATGTAACTATGTATGTATGTATGTAAGTATGTATGTATGTATGTATGTATGTTCGTATTTATATATGAATGCATGCGTGCGCATATGAATGTATGTATGCATGTATATCTGTCTTTGTATGTATTTATATATGTATTAGAGCACTTATGTGACACTTTAAGTTTTAGCACCTCACAATAGATCTAGGTTTTATCTTAAGAGGCTCCAAAGACAGAGTATAGTTTAGCAAATTAGGGATTAAGGCGGTGTTTAGATGTTTGGAGGCTTTAGGTGTCTAGATATT
This sequence comes from Aporrectodea caliginosa, assembly GCA_020284085.1. Taxonomy (NCBI): domain Eukaryota; kingdom Metazoa; phylum Annelida; class Clitellata; order Crassiclitellata; family Lumbricidae; genus Aporrectodea; species Aporrectodea caliginosa. Next base: position 249,912 of record JACEVL010000414.1, on the reverse strand, counting down.
TATATTCAGTGAAGATGACAGACGCTTGAGAAATAACTTCAGCAGTTTTTCTTGTTCTCCTATAGGTATGTTGACTGTAACAGACTTCATTCGTATATTGCAAAAGTATCGCAATTCAAAGGCAAGTATATACATGCTAATGTGAAGTATTTTTTACTGAACGAATCTGTACACTAAAGCGATGTCATCGGTGGACACTTTATGCGCTTCTTGCCCACATCACACTAATTGCGTTGAGAATCCAGAAAACCAGAATCACCCAATTCCTTGCGTAGCGATGACTCGAAGAAATACCCGATTAGTCTTGTAGGTTTCATTGTATTCGTGAAGACAATGAAACGTACAAGGCTAATCGGGTATTTCTTCGAATTTATATATATAGGCCTATAGGCAACCGTGTAGATTACCTTTATATAAAGTCTTATAGATTTTAACTTTCTTCATATGTAGGGCCTAGGCAATCAGAAAATAACGCAATCGAAATAGTATGACTTCAATATTCAACATTAAAGCTTTATGAACGCCGAGCCTTATCGTCAGCAATAAATGTAAATTTAATTGCACACTTTTTTCTATCTGGCTGAGACTCTGCTTATTTTCCCATGAAAAGGATCGGGTGAGATTCTTCACTACTGCCGTGCGTGTGCATGAGTGCCACACCTTTTAAAGCAGTCTTACCCTCAAATTCCTCAATTCGTCTATTCACATTAGTGCTCCAAAATGTAATGTATTTCCCGAAAGTTCCAAAAAGTATTGCGGCGATTTTCCCATTCCATTTATCACTTTGTTCAACTGTACCAATTTTCAGACCAATTGAAAAAGGTTAAGCCTTGCCCCCGGCACAAAAATGTTAAAATATGTGAAAATATGGGAATATGCTTTAAAATCGGCAATATCATGGAGAAAAAACGTAATTATTTTCATGATGATTAACTTCTTTTGTGAACTATTGTGTGCAGAGGTGTAGTATTGGTACTTGTACTTGTACTCAAGTGCAACTTGAGTACAGTCAGTACTTGAACTTGTACTGGAGACCTAAGTACTTGAGACCTAAGTACTTAGACACAAATGACATTTCTACAGGCACTCGGATACTTTACCAGTAAGCTTTGTCTTTCCTTTAAGTCATTAATTCTTACGTTCTGGATATTGAATATTCTGGCAGTTATGTATGGACCGCATCTTGATCAGAATTTCTTCCGGTTGTCTTGCTAAAATAGAGGCCACGGACGGTGATAATGCTAACAATAAAAATACTAATATTCCTAGAGCTGTTAAGTTTGGTTATGAATTATGATAATTTCACTCTCAATGGAAATGCTACTTCTGCTAAGTGCAAGTTTTGTAGTGAGAAAACTATAATTCAGAAAACAACTGGCACAACATCAAACTTTGTTAAACACTTGCAAAAACTCCAGACGGAGAGGTGAGCAGTGAGTAACAAACCATTTGAACTCTATCGAGTAATGCAAATGTAAGTCGTCGAACTTTCTCAGCACCATACGAAAGCTGCGATAAGGAAACCAGCTTATTCACCGAAATAGTGCATTTTATGAATTGTATTATAGTAAGAAACCATTGAACCTATGGCTTATACATGGAATTCATGTGTGAATGAATTATGAAAATTGTGAGTTTTCTATGTTCCTCTGTGTTCTATGTTCCTCTCGAAAGAGTCTTCCGCTGTGTGGAAGGAAACATTGTAATCTGTATCAAAACGCGCTTAGTTAGGCCACTTAGGTAGTCATTTGCGAATCATTTTTATGTTTTACGTAAAACGCTAATTAAGGCATTTTCTTTGTGTTGCTCAAATTGTCAAAGACTGCCTACAACTAGTATGTTCTTATTTAATGTGTGCAGATATGATTATATCTTATGTGAATGAGACACATGCTTTGTTGGGGGCCCACATCAAGTTTCTTTGGCAGGGGTGGAGCAGGTGCTACACCAACGTCTCATTTTGGCACGATAATCACAGATACGGTTGCATCAACCGAAACTGCAGACCTCATGTATCAAAAAGTCTAAGCTATTTGGTCACTACTGTACACGATCTTCTGTGAAACCGAGCACCTTATCATCACAAGTGACAACCTGATTGAATATCAGAGGCCATGATGACTTTGATGAAATTGATTGTTTGGACGTTTGGAATGCAGCAAAACTGTTGACAAACCAGCGTTTGGAGTTGTTGTGAGTGTGCCTGCATCTAGCGCTCCGGTTGAAAGTGTGTTTAGTTTAATATTAAAACAGTTTCGATTGAATCTGAGTGACAAGATGCTCACATCCATTATATTTCTAAAAAAAGCAAAATTAAAATTAGTGTATGTGGCAATACACCATTGCTTTGTCAAGGAAGTAAATCCTTGTTCTTGCAGTAGCCATGTGTACTTGTACTCGTACTTGTACTTGATACTTAAGTATTTGTACAGGTACTTAAGACCTCAGTACTTGTATTTGTACTTGCAACCTTTCATGTTCCAGTCAAAAAATATGAAACATATTAGTTTTTTCATATATACTTAAATACCGGTAATTTATGTTTTCAACAGAAAAATCGCGAATATTGTTAAAACTTCATCGTGCTGGGGGCAAGGCTTAGCCTTAATGTAAAAGCCTAAAATTTGGATTTTTAGACTTTTATTTTTCATCTGCATGAGACGCATGGGAAATAATGTACCCTACAAAGTGGAGCAAAAAATTTATGATATTTCATACATATGTATGCATACATACATGCATACATACATACATATTACATAATCAAGACACTTAATATACCAATATAGCGCAGCTGTGCAAAGTCAAAGGCTACAATATGTCTAATAATTCGATTTACTTTTGTGGGCCTCTTGCTATTCTGCTCTAGGATCCGGAATTTTTCTCTGTCTTAGGTGGCAGATGTTTGTGCTAATTTTACGATGAATGATTTACATGGCGCCTCACTAATCAAATGCTCCAAGTACTCTAGCTGTTGGTCAAGAGTATATATGTTCTTGGCAATTCCTTGCTATAACTAACAATAGAGAGACAAGGGAAGAGCAAAAACTGGGAGCAACAGAAGATATTCCTTAGAAGTGACATGTTGCCAAAATAATATGCCGATGCTCTGTGCATTGTGTTAAAGGTAAAAAAAATGAAATGGTATAGCCCTATCGATAAAAAGTTGTTTTGTGTCCTTGCAGGAGGATCTGGAGAGAATCAAAGATGACAAAATTTCGCAATGGAAAGGTAATGTCACTCTGATATCCGTCGTTTTAACACTGTGTCAACTATTCGACTTTATATTCAAAATATTTTATGCATAACTTACTATGTCTTAATTGGTTTTTGTTATATTACGCAAAAACCGAAAATTAGCTATCAAAATTCAAGTGGTTGCTGCATTAACCAGTTTGTAACCGCAATAAGACGGTCAATTACTCAATAGTCAATTACTATTTGGTAGTCGACGATATTTTACATTCATTCGAAATTGAGAGGATTGATATTCATACCAAATAAAAAGTTGACAGTGAGAACAGTTTGAAGATTATTTCTATTATTGTAGGTGTAGATATAATTTATTACATTCTCAGTGGCAGAGCAATGCACTTCAGTGCACTGGGCGTTTAAAACCTCACAACGGATTGACTTCAATTATTGTTGTTCACGTAAAAATCCGAAGTTTAAGAATGACTGTTTACGGCAATACAAGTACAAATCGCATGTCCAAGACAGGAAAAATGTTAAGAGCTGTGCGGCTTTACTTTAACATTTACATTAATATTAGGCTTATAATATACTATTTATTATATTTCATACATTTACATCAGGACAATAGTCACATAAGGCCTGCCATAACCAAAGGCATGAGACAAACCACATCTTGCTCTCTCACCTTTAATTATGCTAACTTTAAACTTGGTATTTTTAGGTATCTCGGGTGTTGAACTTAATAGGCTACAAGGCATCCGAAATTCTCTGGCTCATGTGGTGCTACGCGCAACTCCTATTACAAACTTCTTAACCCTACTGGGTCACATGCAATGCTTCCTGTAGAATTCAGATTAAGATTTAAACTGAGCACTCCTACCTGTATTCAACCACTATATTGTCACCTTACGTCTCTCCCTGCAATCTTCCGGTATGGTTCTTTTGGCTGATCCATGACCCATGATATGGAGTGCTATGAGTTCTCGTGAATTCCATGTTGCATCTGCCCAAGGAATGGAACCGACTACCAACGTTTATTTTCCCCGGTGGTCGAACTAATTTTTGCCGTTAAATAAACGCCTCAAAGCTCTCTATTCTTCACTGTATTTTTTAAATTATGGATATCTAAATGTCTCTTATAACCATAACCATAACCATAAATTTCTTTGAACCCAAGTATAAAACAACGAAAAGCAAGTACAAAAGAGAAAAAAACAGACAAGCAACAAGGGGATCAATAGGACTACGACCCTAAAGGACCTAGTTCCCGCTAATGGGCCACCTGTAACAAAAGCAAATATTTTAGCAGAACAATAAAAATTGAATCACAAGTATGAGGTATAACATAATAATTCTTAACCAGTTAACTAAGACTAATAAATTTAACGAACACTAGACAATCGGGAACACTAGACAAACCGGACTCGGACCTCCTTCGGACTACTCTATCGGATAACCCTTTTGACTAGACGCAGCGCTCGTGAATAAGCTGGTGCCCTGCGCTTGGCTTTCGAGTGGCGCTTTAGAAGTTTGGAGATTACGATTACGAGACAATCGGGGTGATAAGATGAGACCGTAGTCTAATTTTGAACAGAGAGATATTAGTTAAATTACTTATGATGAGAGGTATATCATTCCATGTGCGGGGGCCAACGCATTTTATAGAAAACATCCGAGAATTAGTCCTAGCAACAGCTACTCTAACATTTGCAGCAGAACGTACAGGGTAGGGGTTTAGGATAGATGTAGTAGTGAAATATTTATTGAAGACCCTTGGTAATTGATTATGAAAATATTTAAACATAAATTCGCTAGTATGCGAAATTCTAATCTGTTCAACATTAAGGACACGCGGTACAATTTAAATATTGCATCGGTAGACATAGAGTGCCGCGAGCCAGCAATTACTCGTATGGCTCTTCTTTGTAACTTATTTAATCTCGTTAGCCTTGTAGAATATGTCGAGGCATATCTGTATAGTAGCCTAAACTTTGACTAAGCTCACCTGGGCTAGCTGATTGCCTGATTCACACTTCTGTGTGACCATGCGCGCTTTAAAAATCGTCGTGAAATAATAATAACAATGAAACAACAACAACAACAACGACATTAGTAATAAGAATACATGTGATAATAATAGCCTACTACACGTGATGATGATGATGATGATAATAATAATAATAATAATAATAATAATAATAATAATAATAATAATAATAATAATAATAATAATAATAATAATATAATAATAATAATAATAATAATAATAATAATAATAATAATAATAATAATAATAATAATAATAAATGATAATAACAATGGTAATAACAATGGTAGGCCTAATAACAATAACAGTCCATACGTAAATGTGTGATTGTGTGTAAATAAATAATAGTAATATAGACACAAATGTATATGGCCTATAATATCCTATATTGTGAGTCATGAAATGATTTATAATGCTCTATTATGGTGCATGTTGTGAGCGCAGACCAGCTGAATGGTGAGGGTGGCGACGATTGTTCTGTCGGTGGTGATCTGACGTCTGTCAGTCCAGATGACAGTCTCTATGACGTCGTCTGCAGTCTGCATTCGTCTGGCTTTCATCGTCTGCCAGTCATCGACGATAATAGCAACAACGCTCTCTATACCCTCGGCTACAAAAGAATTCTACAGTTCATCTGTCTGTTCGTAAGTTATAACAGGAATTTTATCAGCATATGAACTAGGCTATGTATCTGATCTTGGCTTCAGTATCTTTGCCTGCGTTTTGTCTACCCTTCTTTAACCTTCTACGGGACTTATTTTCCCTCTCCCTATACTGCATTGAAAAGGAACTTGGTTTAAACTTTAAACCAGAAGAGCCATTTTGTTTAAAATCTGCTTGCATAAAAGAGAATTCAGTTATTCATAAGTACTGTCGTGTGTTTGGTCTGTAGATGAACCACCTACCGCGGCCTGACTTCATGAACAGGACCATCTGGGAATTGCAAGTTGGCACATTCGACGACGTAGCCAGTGTATGTTACCAGGGCATCCATATTGGACCTAATCAGATTTTAAGTCGATATATAAAGCGCAATATAATGCAACTAAATGCACCGCAAATGCCTTTAAGCACATGCTAATTAGATGACATAAAGAAACGAGTCTTCGGCGTCTTTCGGAAGACCTCCAGATGGCTCATGATCCCAAAGTGGGACAGGTAGAGCATTCCATACTGTTTGGCCAGATACGGTGAATGTCCTTGCTCATAATCACCATTACGCTTGATCATAATCACAATAATCGTCTTCGTGATCATTGTGATCATAATCTTCGTTTACTTGGCTCTTGTTTTCTTTTTCACATTCATTTTGGTCGTCAAGATATATTCATCGATTTCGAAAAGCGAACGCAAGTTCCCCCATCTGTTTGCAGATATATATATGTTAGTATATTTGTTCGCAACAGCTCTTCCAGAGGTAGGACCTAATTCTGGCGAATCCCTGCTAATCAAGCACAGTTTCCACAATGCACGAGGCTGCAGTCAATGGGTAATCCGTAGCAAAATAATGATCAGGGTAGAGTAATAAGAAAGTCCAAACAGCCGAGTCTTATATAGGTTTAGAGTAAATAAAGTAAAAAAAAACTTCGAGCCAGCTACCGGGTACGCCTGACAGTCGCAAGTGTTCATGAGGTGTAGTCTAATTAACGTACAGTATTTCGTTGATGCGATCTGCATAGATGCATTGCAGTTTGATTGCCGTGTGTTTGTAGATCCGAGAGGAGCAACCCCTCCATGAGGCGCTGGATTTGTTGGTTGGACGGCGCGTGTCAGCGCTGCCTGTCGTCGATTCTGAGGAAAAGGTCGTCAACATCTACTGCAAGGCAGACGCCATGGTTCGTGTTTCGTATAGGTCTATATTCACCAGCCCCATATATAAATATATAAATATATATATATATGGGTATATATATATATTTTTATGTATATATGAGAATTATGCATTATCGTTGTACAACACAGTATAAAGATAGATTGGTAACTGCACTGAACAGCTGCAGCATAATAAAAGTAAGTGCACTGTGGAGTATTGTGTTCGTCTCCAATCGTTTGCAGTAGCAGCCTACTTGATTGATCGTGTTGTGTAATGCCTCTTTATGTTTTCTCATTTTATGTAGGCCCTACGCAACGTATCATTTTGAATGCAGCGCCATTAAAATAGACCCCCTTATGAGCCTATATATATCAAATAGGCCTACGTAGTAATTGTAGCAAAAATGAACCTTACATTTTATTTATTTTTGTCACTCTACATGGTGGTGTATACATCCTCTAAAATTGCTTTAAAAACTCTGTAACATGAGCATCAAGATATTTTTACAGCATTTTCATTTTCACGATGTCCTGCTTAGACTCTTTTTGTTTCGATCTTTTCTTTAATGACTCTGCTCGCTCGCTATTCTTTGCATTGTCAGTCTGGGTTTAACCGGTGCAGCAGTGACTTTTCTATTGGTATCTTGGTTTTGAGAAAGACTCTTCCGCTCTATTGAAGTTCACCTAGACTATAGAGCCCGCATTTAAAGTGAATTCTCGAGTCTGCCTCCGATTCTGCGTCATTTTGGGCAAAATGCCATAGATATTGTATTTGGTACAAGTTATGCTTGTACTCTAGTACAACTCGAGTACAGTTTTAAAGTGCTTGTACTCGTACTTGTACTTGAAACCAAAGTACTTGTACGTGAGACTTTACATGTGTGGCAAAAGTTCTTTAAATTGGAAACATAGGCCAACAACATACGACCAACTGATAGCCAGTCAGTGGTGGAACAGGTGCACTAACTTCTCAATCTGGCACGCTAATCACAGATAAGCCTGCAGCAACCGAAACTGCAACGTTGTGTAGTTCTCCTGCACCAAACAAGTCCAGGCTATTATTTTGATCACTACAGCGATTCAGTATCTTCGGCAAAGCAATCACCCCATCAACACAATTAAAAACATTATTGAATATCAAAATCGATGGTGACTTTGATGAAACATTTTAAAAGATGTTTCGAGTACAGTTTTTAAATACTTGAAATCGTATGTGTACTTGATATCAAAGTGCTTGTACTTGAGACTTTACAGGTGTGACAAAGTTTGGACTTCTTGAAATACAGGAAACTGTTTTCGACAAACCGCATCAACCAACGCTCAGAGCACTGAATGTATTCGCATCTAGTGCAGCACTTGTTGAACGAGTGTTTAGTTGGCGTTTAATATTGAATACGTTTGACAAGAAATGGACACACGTTGCAGTGTCGTGATACTGAGTACCCAACAGCTTTTAATTCTACCAATTATCAACAAGTTTTATATAGTTTTGCCGTTGTTTAACCAGTTAAGTAAAGTTAGCAGTTAATGCGAAATCAGAAACCAAGGCAAATGCCTGATCTTGCGGATATCCCTTGAATTTGCAACAAGCCAATTTAATACTTTATCCGAATGTGTTTTACTGCTATTTACAGGGACTGGCTGCAAATGAATCCTACAAAAATCTTAATCTAACGATCGGAGAGATACTTACATCAGAACGTGAAGCAAGTAGTCTATTTCATTTAGGGTGAAAGTGTAAATTATTTAAGACCCAAACAACGAGTAAAGTGCGCCTGTATAATTGTCTGTATTTTACGCAAATGACTATTTGTAATAGCCTCAGTTTCTCTACCAATACCGCCACTCACCCGCCGTCATCTGCCTCAGGCTTCTCTAGGCCTACTTATCACCCCACAGGCTTTCCTCTCCAAACTGCAGTCTCGTCTCTTCAAGAATGCCTACCCTAATCCATCCGATCCTCTGCCTTCCAAGCTTTCTCGTCCTCAACGAAACCCGCCGTAACAGCTGCTCTGCCTAACTCCACTCTCTGTCTGGTCCCTCTGGTAACCGAACTAGGACCTCCACTGGACATGACATTGTGTCATCGTTCACCATAGGGAAAGCCATATGTTTCTATCGTAATCGTTAACTCCAACTTTCTAGAGCGCTACTCTAAAGCTAAGCTCAGGGCACCAGCTTATTCACGAGCGTCGTATCGGAGGGGTTGTCCAGAAATCGATGTCCAGTGGAGGTCTTAGTTCGGTTACCAGAGAGACCAGACAGAGAGTGGAGGCAGAGCAGCTGTTATGGCGGGTTTCGTTGAGAACGAGAAAGCTTGGAAGGCAGAGGATCGGATAGATTAGGGTAGAACCGATTCTCTCAGTCAGGTGGTTGATCGATGACATAATCCTGTGATATAGGCAACATTCTTATTTCGTGCAATCAAGTTGTGATATCATTATGATAGCCTAAGTTAATCACGCAACTGATCAGCTAAAGTAGCCATCAACCCTCGTCAGTAATATGACAGCTTCTATAATTAGTGCCTTGTAGATGTTGGCAGACATCGTCATGCTCGGCTCGTCTTTTGCGAAGCTCGTTTTGTAATTATAGCTACGTTCTGTTTGAACTTAGAACCAATATGGCAACGATAAAGGATATACATGCAATCCCATATTTTTATGGCTGATCGTCTGCGAGAGTATTCTATGACTAGTAGTTTCTAATTTTAACAGTCCGTTGAAGTTGATTACTGAATTAGTTGTTTTCTGTTGTTTCTTAGAGTTTCGAGGGCGTGTATCTTTGCCGGAAGACCGATTCTCTCAGTCAGGTGGTTGAGTGGTTCGCCAGAACGAACGTAAATATTTCACTTGCAATTCTATCACTCAAACAGCTAAACACAGCCACTGGGCTCGACGGTCTGCCCGCCTAACTCTTTCAAAAATGTTTCTATGAGTTGGTGGAATTGGTAACTCACGTTTCAATTGCTCTTTTGGAACTGGGTTCTTCCGGACAACTGGCGTATATAAGCTTATATACCGCTGCGGTTACTCCCGTGAAAAAGTTTCCAAACCATCTGTCTGATTTCAGGCTTAGGCTATAAGACTTATCCAATTCTCCTTAAAATCTGGGCTAGTATCGTTTATATAAATGCTTAAAGCCTTTAACCTAATACGTCTTGTGAAGCTGTGAAGGACCAGTTTGGTTTCAGACCAACTGGCAATTAATTGTACCAGAGTACTCATTTTCTTTCTAGGCTACATCACGCCACCTTGGTGTTGGAACTTGGAAAGCAACTCTTGTGTGAGGTGCTTGCTATAATAGTCGACTTCTCTAAAGCATTTGATGTCGTCTACCATTCAGTTCTAATTCCTACACTTATGGCTCTAAATAAGTCGCCTGAAATATCAAACTGGGTCATTGACTTCTTTGACGATCTCAAGTCCTCAAATGCGAGAGAATGTATAGTTCCAGATTCTCCTCCAAATAATCGCTATTCAAGGGTCTGGACCCAGTCTCTGTCTGAGGTGTTTTCAGATATATAGGCTACAACAATACATCTAGAAATTGGATATTTTTAGTAAGGTAATTTTAAAATGGAGTGGAATGTGTTAAGTATATTAAAATATTCATGTAATTTATGTGAGAAGGCATGTGAGTAGGGTATCATATGAGAGAATGGACCATTTGTGAGAAGGGATCATGTTTAATGAGGTTTCACATGCGAGAATGGATCGTGTGTGAGAATGGACTATAATTATGTGAGAAGGGATCATATTGAAAATGGATCATGTGTGGGAAGGGATCTTGTGTAAGAAGGGATTATAATTATGTGAGAAGTTGTTCTATATCATTTCCAGGTTCATCGTCTCATAGTCGTCGACGATGAGCGAAAGCTTCAAGGAATCGTTTCTTTGTCGGATGTTGTTCGTTTTCTTGTTCTTCATCCTCCTAAGAAGGATGTTCAAATGGAAGGTGAGAGAAAATTCTTTAAGTACCCTTACCCATTAATTGGGTAGGCTCCTTTTGGTTTATTATAGCTGGTGATCGTAGAGTAGATAGTTATGGCTTCATATCGATTCCACGAAGCGGTCGTTCAACCGTGCATGGAGATCTATCATGACTCGTGCCTCGATTTTAGATACAATTCTTCTTCGTGGCACTTTGCAGGAAAGCTACAGTTTGTCCCGTTGCCTATTACTGTTTGTCCCGGTGCTTCTTACTGTTTGTCCCGGTGCTTATGCGTTGCCATTGGACCTTGTCAACCAGACGACTAGATAAATTGATCATATGCTGGAACTCAGTGATCTATATCGCATTGTGCTCAGTTTTAAGAAATGCGAAAGCGTGACAGGTGCAATTAATAGGCTTGCAGACTTAAAATCGTGTTATTAATTAATTTATCGAACATAAATTTTACTTCATGTCCACCTGTCGTCGATTATTGATACACTTCTTCTAACCTGTTGAATCGTTAATATTTTTTATCACGATATTGCCGTAAATAAGTTTTGTAACGAAGCATGAGACCATCAGCCAACCCCAGGCCCTAAGTAACGACTAGATTCAGAAACTATAGAGCAGCAGAGTCGTTTTCTTTCTTCCATATCATGATCTAGTTGTATTCTGTCGTTGGCTTAAACTAAATTTGTTCATAGTTTGGTTTACGGAATTAATTTTCCTACAAATTAGGGGATTTCCGCTAACCTATGAATTTCGTCAAGTGTGCTAAGAATATGATGTCAATGCATCCCCACTTTCGAAAGAAGCCAACCACTCAGCGCCTATAGCGGACGTCGATGCATATCAGGGCTGGAGGCAACTTGTTGACATGCAACTTTTTTATGATTTAAAAACAGGTTGCGAAACAATTGTTCCTGAATATCGTCGAATGGCAACAGAAGATATAACCAGCGACACGAAGGATGACCAGCCACCGGGTCTCTTAATAGCGTCTCAATCCAGATGCTAAATCTAGGCCTATATATAATTTGCATTGCAAATAAACTGTTTCTGTTATTCGACAGTCAGGTCTACCTAACTGATATGTTAGGTCGGCGCTTTAATAATCATAGGCCGCCACGGAGGTGCAGTCAAATATAAACTCTGATTTAGAAAATTAAATTTAGGAACTTGAATTGTGGAAACCTAGGCTAGGCCTAATTATGCCGTAAAGTTTTCTCTGCGGTTAAATTGTACTGCCAAGCAGACACAAGCTTATTATAAAGAGAAGTGATAGGCCTAATGTCTTCAGTTGTGAACAATTACTGTAAGTTGTGGGTGGATCAAAGAGCGAGTTTAAGTTAGATAAGCCAGTGATTCCTAAATGTTCAAGCTATAATAGTCACCGGCAATAACTTAATGTTGTTTGCGTACAGATAATGAATTTTTAGATAGACCTACATAGACCCTATATAAGTTAATCATTTATTAGTCTAAATTGTGTAAAATTAAAGTTTCAACTGATTAATGAGTTCATTAAAGTATGCTTAAAATTATTTTGTTCGCAAATATGTTGAGACATTATTATTAGGGCTGTAGATTTTAACGATTAATTAATCGATTAATCGTTAACATTTTAATCGATTAATTTCGGCTGGTTAGCAGATGAAGACAAAATTTGGCATAGGTGACAAATAGTCTAGCTGGACGACCCAGGGATCAATGCTTTGACCAACTGCTGTTCGTATTTTATTAATGACACAGACGATGGGATTTCATCGAAAATTTCTGTGTTCGCAGATGATACCAAACTGTGTATATAAAGAGCAGTGGGTGATGAGAAAAAGCGGAGATACTGCAGGAAGATCTAAGAAGAATGTTCTGATGGTCACAGGATTGGCAAATGCTCTTTAATTTGGAAGAGTGCTTAGGTGATGCATATGGGGAAGAGAAACAATGACTTAGTCTTCATGTGTAATGGGGGGATACGGTATTGAAAGTGAGTGAGGAAGAAAGAACAGGGACTTGTAAGTAATTATGCAAAATAGTACAAGACCTTCAGGGGAATGTTCTGAAGCATCAGAATGCTAACTCAACTTTAGGTATGATAAGAAGGAAATTAGTCACTGGAGACAAGGATGCAATACTGAGATTGTAAAAATCACTGGTTAAGCCACATTTGGAATACTGCATCCAGGATGGAGTCTATACCTGAAACGGGTCATAGAAAAATTGGATAAAGTGCAAAGAAGAGCTACACAGATGATTTGTGGCTACAAGCTATGAAGGAAGGTTTATAAGATCTATGTCGAGTTGTCGACTAACAACATTAGAGAGCAGGAGGGGAAGAGCAGAGGCGATCTAATCGAAGCGCATAAGATTATCACTGGAAGGGAAGCACTACAGTGGGAAAGAATCTTTGAATTAACACCAAACAAAGCAACTCGAGGACACAGGTAGGCCTACAAAGGAGCCTAAAGGAACATTAGAGCAGAAATTCTTCAGTGCAAGTGTCATAGACTCGTGGAATGGTTTGGATGATAGTACTATCTCAGTGGACACTGTCACGGCTTTTAAGAGGAAGCTAGGGAAAATTGGGTCATTATAAGCTTTCCAGGATTATTTGTAGTGGTTCTCACAGACTATACGTCTTCTGAACGACTTAAAACTATTGCTATGTTATGCCATGTTATGTCGTGTTAAGAGAATTCACTACCAGTAAAAGCACGGAGATTCTTCGCTTAGACTAAGCTTTCACTATTTTATCTTAGTTGCCGAAAACAACACTCATATTTCTACTTCATTTTATTACAATGATTTACGACAAAGAGTTTCGTTTTAACTTTGTAGCTAGTATGGCATATAATTTGAGAGTTATTACATATGATGCTAAATTGCCATTATTCTTTTGGCAGACTCTTTTATGCTCTTGCAACCATCTTTACTTTCTAACTGTTCTCCTCTTCCGCCTCTTCCAGGTTCTGTTCCAATGCTTCTCTCTATTCCTCCTGTGCTTGTTCTTCTGCTGAGGTGTTTCTATTAGTGATGGCCACGTTTCTTGCTGCTCTTATGACCGTGACGACCTCCACTGCAACAACAATCATAATAATGAAAAGAATGACTTTGAAAAATTATAAAGGGTAGGGCCTACATTGGTTAGGCCCCTATAGCCTACTGTGAGTTATGTGGTAGCTAAAGAAATTGAGATTTTCTTTCATGACTTCAACAGCGCCATTAGTCTGAACAAGACTTTAGAATTAATACAGCGCTCTAACTGATAGGCATATTCTGCGAATGGCAGTTCTGTGATGGGGCCATGACGGAGTAGCTTCCCACTGAAGTCCTTAGACAAACGGTTAAAAGTCGACTGTACGTTTGGTCATTCGCGACGTTTAGTTGAACAACAAACTGCATTGTATAAAGCTGAAATGGTCACGGAAAATAAAAAAGTAGGTAAGTAAGTAAGTAGCCTTTATTTGCATCTGACATGTACACATGGAAAAAGGTAGACTTTGTCTGAGTTAGACTTCAATATCTAACCCCTCGCAAAAATGTCACGGCTCGAATACTTCGTTATAGCTAGGCTCAGTAGGGTTGTACAAATCTTACGCTTGAAACATCAGGCATATAGGGCCTATCGCTGACGTTGAAATTTTTTATCTTCGAAGAGTCCGCCCGTGTGATTCTGTCGGTATCTGACCACTCGCTAGGCATTTATATTAAAGCTAGTTTGGATAAGAGGTTTCTGTTGCCACATCAGACTGATTAACTCTCCGTCATTTTTGTTATAATCTCAGATAGGCTACGTTGTGACATTTGGCAAGCCTGAACGAGGGAGCCGAGGATGGACTTTGGAAAATTATTGGTTTCAGTCATAACCTCGTTATCCCAATAGGTGTATTGACACATACAAGCATGCATGCACACACGTGCATAGGAATATACAATGTCATGTACATACAATACATACATACATACATACATTATACATACATAGCCTATAGAGCTAGAAAAGCCTATACTGGTAGAGAAAATGCATCAAGTACCATGATAATTTTGTTAAGTTTCCATGCACCCAAGTGGGCCAAGTCTATCTAATGTGGCTATAACATGGTCAAAAATTCAATACTTCAAAATCAAATCAACAATAAGGCCTAAGTAAACTGATTTGCAATAGAATCGTGTTTACTCAGGAAACTCACCCATACACAGATGCCGCGGCTAAAACTCCAAACATGACAACAGTCCAGAAGATTACTTTAAGATTCATTTCGCTTTTGAAGTAAATCACCTCCTATAGGATGCTCCTAAAGCTAAACGTTGTTGGGTCAACTGTTGACGCCACTTCGTTTAGTCTTTAGGCAGGCAGAGAGTCCATTGGTCAGCACCCGGGCCAACAAGACGCTTTTATACAGGAACTTGATTGAATGAGTTGAATATAAAATGCTCAATTAATAGTTCACTTACTAGTCTTATTGAAACGTGTTGAAAGTGCCCAATTAAATGCTCAATATTATTACTACCCATGTCGAACACCACGTGGCGTGAAACACGTCACGTACTTTTTGCACTGAATAGTGGTTTCGTGAAGGAATTTCGGTATAGCTTTGGCCTATATGCTTACCCGCTTACCTAACTGAAATGACACAAAAATCTATTGGTCTATTAATCATTGCATTCTGCAGATATAAGAGCCGTCAATGAACCTGTCATTTCGGATCGTTAAAATTTTATGAGGCGTGGGGGATATCGCATGAGAAAATGCATGGGAACATGTTAACTTGTGAAGCTACAGTAGACCTATTATAGATCTTAGATGTACAATAGACATGATTTTACCTCTGCATGCATTAGACATAACAGGAAGCGCAAGGCATTCATTGTTTTCAACATAAAAACTACTTCCATGCAGCGTATAAATATGCTTGTAGCATATATAGCTACTTATTTTCGAGTCGCATAGCCTATTGGTCCGCTGGACTGTTCGTTACATTCTCAGGTTGCTCAGTCAAATCGGTTTCCTATATTCTGTCCTATTAAATGCCAGAAACAGGCACTACCCGTTACGGATATAGTCTCGGTTTCAACCAGGGGTACAAAAACCAAACTTTTTCCTAAATGAAAAGTTGTTTTTTTTGTTTGTTTGTTATATGGTTATCGAACTGAGTTACTGAAATGAGTCATTGAAAGAGTGGTTGAAAGGAATTATTGAAAAGAGTTATTGAAATGAGTGATTGAAATGAGTAATTGAAATGAGTTATTGAAATGAGTTATTGAAATGAGTTATTGAAAGTGTTATTGAAATGAGTTATTGAAAGAGTTATTGAAAGTGTTATTGAAAAGAGTTATTGAAAAAGAGTTATTGAAAGAGTTATTGAAAAGAGTTATTGAAAAGAGTTATTGAAAGAGTTATTGAAAGAGTTATTGAAAGAGAGTTATTGAAAAGAGTTATTGAAAAGAGTTATTGAAAAGAGTTATTGAAAGAGAGTTATTGAAAAGAGTTATTGAAAAGAGTTATTGAAAAGAGTTATTGAAAAGAGTTATTGAAAAGAGTTATTGAAAAGAGTTATTGAAAGAGTTATTGAAAAGAGTTATTGAAAGAGTTATTGAAAAGAGTTATTGAAAAGAGTTATTGAAAAGAGTTATTGAAAAGAGTTATTGAAAGAGTTATTGAAAGAGTTATTGAAAAGAGTTATTGAAAAGAGTTATTGAAAAGAGTTATTGAAAAGAGTTATTGAAAAGAGTTATTATTGAAAAGAGTTATTGAAAAGAGTTATTGAAAAGAGTTATTTAAAAGAGTTATTGAAAAGAGTTATTGAAAAGAGTTATTGAAAAGAGTTATTGAAAAGAGTTATTGAAAGAGTTATTGAAAAGAGTTATTGAAAAGAGTTATTGAAAAGAGTTATTGAAAAGAGTTATTGAAAAGAGTTATTGAAAAGAGTTATTGAAAGAGTTATTGAAAAGAGTTATTGAAAAGAGTTATTGAAAAGAGTTATTGAAAAGAGTTATTGAAAGTTATTGAGTTATTGAAAAGAGTTATTGAAAAGAGTTATTGAAAGAGTTATTGAAAAGAGTTATTGAAAAGAGTTATTGAAAAGAGTTATTGAAAAAAGAGTTATTGAAAAGAGTTATTGAAATTGAAAAGTTATTGAAAAGAGTTATTGAAAAGAGTTATTGAAAAGAGTTATTGAAAAGAGTTATTGAAAGAGATTATTGAAAAGAGTTATTGAAAAGAGTTATTGAAAAGAGTTATTGAAAAGAGTTATTGAAAAGTTTATTGAAAAGAGTTATTGAAAAGAGTTATTGAAAAGAGTTATTGAAAAGAGTTATTGAAAAGAGTTATTGAAAAGAGTTATTGAAAAGAGTTATTGAAAAGAGTTATTGAAAAGAGTTATTGAAAAGAGTTATTGAAAAGAGTTATTGAAAAGAGTTATTGAAAAGAGTTATTGAAAAGAGTTATTGAAAAGAGTTATTGAAAAGAGTTATTGAAAAGAGTTATTGAAAAGAGTTATTGAAAAGAGTTATTGAAAAGAGTTATTGAAAAGAGTTATTGAAAAGAGTTATTGAAAAGAGTTATTGAAAAGAGTTATTGAAAAGAGTTATTGAAAAGAGTTATTGAAAAGAGTTATTGAAAAGAGTTATTGAAAAGAGTTATTGAAAAGAGTTATTGAAAAGAGTTATTGAAAAGAGTTATTGAAAAGAGTTATTGAAAAGAGTTATTGAAAAGAGTTATTTATTGAAAAGAGTTATTGAAAAGAGTTATTGAAAAGAGTTATTGAAAAGAGTTATTGAAAAGAGTTATTGAAAAGAGTTATTGAAAGAGTTATTGAGTTATTGAAAGTTATTGAAAAGAGTTATTGAAAGAGTTATTGAAAAGAGTTATTGAAAAGAGTTATTGAAAGTGTTATTGAAAAGAGTTATTGAAAAGAGTTATTGAAAAGAGTTATTGAAAAGAGTTATTGAAAAGAGTTATTGAAAGAGTTATTGAAAAGAGTTATTGAAAAGAGTTATTGAAAAGAGTTATTGAAAAGAGTTATTGAAAAGAGTTATTGAAAGAGTTATTGAAAAGAGTTATTGAAAAGAGTTATTGAAAAGAGTTATTGAAAAGAGTTATTGAAAAGAGTTATTGAAAAGAGTTATTGAAAAGAGTTATTGAAAAGAGTTATTGAAAAGAGTTATTGAAAAGAGTTATTGAAAAGAGTTATGAAAAGAGTTATTGAAAGAGTTATTGAAAAGAGTTATTGAAAAGAGTTATTGAAAAGAGTTATTGAAAAGAGTTATTGAAATTGAAAAGTTATTGAAAAGAGTTATTGAAAAGAGTTATTGAAAAGAGTTATTGAAAAGAGTTATTGAAAAGAAAATTGAAAAGAGTTATTGAAAAGAGTTATTGAAAAGAGTTATTGAAAAGAGAGTTATTGAAAAGAGTTATTGAAAAGAGTTATTGAAAAGAGTTATTGAAAAGAGTTATTGAAAAGAGTTATTGAAAAGTTATTGAAAAGAGAGAAAAGAGTTATTGAAAAGAGTTATTGAAAAGAGTTATTGAAAGAGTTATTGAAAAGAGTTAAAAGAGAAAAAAGTTATTGAAAAGAGTTATTGAAAAGAGTTATTGAAAAGAGTTATTGAAAAGAGTTATTGAAAAGAGTTATTGAAAAGAGTTATTGAAAAGAGTTATTGAAAGAGTTATTGAAAGAGTTATTGAAAAGAGTTATTGAAAAGAGTTATTGAAAAGAGTTATTGAAAAGAGTTATTGAAAAGAGTTATTGAAAAGAGTTATTGAAAAGAGTTATTGAAAAGAGTTATTGAAAAGAGTTATTGAAAAGAGTTATTGAAAAGAGTTATTGAAAAGAGTTATTGAAAAGAGTTATTGAAAAGTTATTATTGAAAAAGAGTTATTGAAAAGAGTTATTGAAAAGAGTTATTGAAAAGAGTTATTGAAAAGAGTTATTGAAAAGAGTTATTGAAAGATTTGAGTTAAAAAGAGTTATTGAAAAGAGTTATTGAAAAGAGTTATTGAAAAGAGTTATTGAAAAGAGTTATTGAAAGAGTTATTGAAAAGAGTTATTGAAAAGAGTTATTGAAAAGAGTTATTGAAAAGAGTTATTGAAAAGAGTTATTGAAAAGAAAAGTTATTGAAAAGAGTTATTGTTATTGAAAAGAGTTATTGAAAGAGTTATTGAAAAGAGTTATTGAAAAGAGTTATTGAAAAGAGTTATTGAAAAGAGTTATTGAAAGAGTTATTGAAAAGAGTTATTGAAAAGAGTTATTGAAAAGAGTTATTGAAAATTGAAAAGAGTATTGAAAAGAGTTATTGAAAAGAGTTATTGAAAAGAGTTTATTGAAAGAGTTATTGAAAGTTATTGAAAGTTTATTGAAAAGAGTTATTGAAAAGAGTTATTGAAAAGAGTTATTGAAAGAGTTATTGAAAATTGAAAAGAGTTATTGAAAAGAGTTTATTGAAAAGAGTTATTGAAAAGAGTTATTGAAAGAGTTATTGAAAGAGTTATTGAAAAAAGAGTTATTGAAAGAGTTATTGAAAAGAGTTATTGAAAGAGTTATTGAAAAGAGTTATTGAAAGAGTTATTGAAAAGTTATTTATTGAAAAGAGTTATTGAAAAGAGTTATTGAAAAGAGTTATTGAAAAGAGTTATTGAAAAGAGTTATTGAAAAGAGTTATTGAAAAGAGTTATTGAAAAGAGTTATTGAAAAGAGTTATTGAAAAGAGTTATTGAAAAGAGTTATTGAAAAGAGTTATTGAAAAGTTATTGAAAAGAGTTATTGAAAAGAGTTATTGAAAAGAGTTATTGAAAAGAGTTATTGAAAAGAGTTATTGAAAGAGTTATTGAAAAGAGTTATTGAAAAGAGTTATTGAAAAGAGTTATTGAAAAGAGTTATTGAAAAGAGTTATTGAAAGAGTTATTGAAAAGAGTTATTGAAAAGAGTTATTGAAAAGAGTTATTGAAAAGAGTTATTGAAAAGAGTTATTGAAAAGAGTTATTGAAAAGAGTTATTGAAAAGAGTTATTGAAATTGAGAGTTATTGAAAAGAGTTATTGAAAAGAGTTATTGAAAAGAGTTATTGAAATTGAAAGAGTTATTGAAAAGAGTTATTGAAAAGAGTTATTGAAAGAGTTATTGAAAAGAGTTATTGAAAAGAGTTATTGAAAAGAGTTATTGAAAAGAGTTATTGAAAAGAGTTATTGAAAAGAGTTATTGAAAAGAGTTATTGAAAAGAGTTATTGAAAAGAGTTATTGAAAAGAGTTATTGAAAAGTTATTGAAAAGAGTTATTGAAAAGAGTTATTGAAAAGAGTTAT
This sequence comes from Aporrectodea caliginosa, assembly GCA_020284085.1. Taxonomy (NCBI): domain Eukaryota; kingdom Metazoa; phylum Annelida; class Clitellata; order Crassiclitellata; family Lumbricidae; genus Aporrectodea; species Aporrectodea caliginosa. The sequence goes on along the minus strand of JACEVL010000414.1, from coordinate 229,622 downwards.
TGAAAAGAGTTATTGAAAAGAGTTATTGAAAAGAGTTATTGAAAGAGTTATTGAAAAGAGTTATTGAAAAGAGTTATTGAAAGAGTTATTGAAAAGAGTTATTGAAAAGAGTTATTGAAAAGAGTTATTGAAAAGAGTTATTGAAAGAGTTATTGAAATTGAAAAGAGTTATTGAAAAGAGTTATTGAAAAGAGTTATTGAAAAGAAAGTTATTGAAAAGAGTTATTGAAAAGAGTTATTGAAAAGAGTTATTGAAAAGAGTTATTGAAAAGAGTTATTGAAAAGAGTTATTGAAAAGAGTTATTGAAAAGAGTTATTGAAAAGAGTTATTGAAAAGAGTTATTGAAAGAGTTATTGAAAAGAGTTATTGAAAAGAGTTATTGAAAAGAGTTATTGAAAGAGTTATTGAAAGAGTTATTGAAAAGTTATTGAAAAGAGTTATTGAAAAGAGTTATTGAAAGTGTTATTAAGCGTTTTGTTGAAACTGTATTGTTGAAAGTGTGTTATTGAAACTTTATCGTTGAAAGTGTGTTGTTTAAATTGTATTGTTGAAAGCGTGTTGTTGAAACTATATTGTTGAAAGTGTGTTATTGAAACTGTATCGTTGAAAGTGTGTTCTTGGAACTGTATTGTTGAAAGCATGTTGACATATAACACATAGGCTAGCGTTGATTAGATAGCTTGAAGGGGCACTATATAAATGTTCAATTACATTACAGAATATACCAGCTGCCTCATGTAGCTCTGGTAACAGGCACTGCATAACTGACTGTGTATTAGGGTGGTGACGGTCCACGACTACATGGCAAAAATAAAGTTTCAGTTTTTTATTATTAGAAGGTGCCAATGGAGTCCACTTTATAAAAAAATAATTCAGGTGCAATTTCATCTAAATATGAGAATATTTAGGGGTTGCGCAAGTGATTAGAAGTTTCACGCACCTTGTGTCATTTTGCTCTTCGATGGGCGCTCAAAGTCTCATCAAGATTCCAGAAGACTGGGCTTTCCAAGTAGCTCAGAGAGGTCAAAGGGGTTATATGGCAGGAGAGGATAGGGTCTTAATTCATAAAATGGAAAAGAACTTTATTAAAGCAAAGACCTACATAAGGTGCAGCGTGAGAGATCAAAGAATTATATGGAATTGTTAACAAGCACAGTAGTATCTGGAGTCGAGCAGCAGTGATAAGGACACACCTCAGCAAGGCAGTTACACATGTCGTGGTAGTCTATAAAAGAGGATGAAAAAACAACAATCATCATCTACACAGCTCAGCAAGAGAGCTTCTGTGACTAATCACGAAGCTGCAGCTTTGGATCAAACAAAAGTCACTAACATGGCAGCAACACATCCACATCTATTGGCTGCAACTGTTCAATCTCTAGGTCAGGAAGTTCGAGGCTCGCATATGAGTCGCAGTTTTATTTGCCAAGCTTGAAGATTTTATCTCTCCATATTGTGCAATGGTTGTTCAATGCGCAACCCCTAAATATTGTTCAATTTTGCTCAAATTTTCAGTATGTTAGTTTTTTAATAGATGGACTGCAATGGTGGGTCTTGATCTTTCGAGAAAATTATTTTGGACCACTCTACTGTGTATGTTAACATTCAGTACCATATGCTTACGAGATACTTTTGAAAGGTTCCAAAAATGCTTGGATATGTTTGTGCATTTCCAGTTTTTAAGAGTTTCTGTAGTGGTAAATAATGTATACTATGCGAACGAATATATTACTTCAGTTATCAAAACAATGACAGTATGCTGAAAGAGTCATCAGTGGTGAGTCCAATGTAAAGTAACATTGTGCCATGGTTTTGGATGGAATCCAACTCATGATCATCCATATCACATGCTGCAAACTGGGCACAACATACATTCTAATGCATTGGACAGTCTTTCTGAAACAATCATTTCTGAAACATCTGCACTGTTTGGCAGAAGCAAAAGAAACTTCTTCAGCTAAATTTAAGATGCACTTCTTAGACCTACTTGAAAGCCATTTTGAGAAGTTTTTAAAAGAAGCCATTTGACTACTCAGACATAAATACATTATACAGTGTTATGCAGACCATGACGTCATGAGCCATATAATTAAGTAAAAAAACTTAAAAGCACAGGACCAACATGCATTATTAACTCATTTCAATCTAAGATTAGTTGTTCACCTGATAGCTCCTGAGGTTTTACAGCACAGAGAACTCATTGCCATAATCACTTTTCTAAATTGTAAGTCACCAATCAGAGGTTTAAATTTATTTGCAGAGGGTCGAAAACCACATTTTCAATGCCCGAGTATGCCACCTTTAAAATTAGGCTGCACTGACACTGGCAGTACATGATATGACAGCAAGAGAAGTATCTGCCATGCAAATGAAACTGAAAATAAGACTTGCTGAACAAACAGAGTACAGAATGTAGTTTTACTAATCTTAGATCAATCTACAATTAATTATGCTCACATAATCTAGTTGATTTACAAAAATATTACAGCAATATAAAACATGTGTCTTGCATCTAGAATGATTAAAGAAACATTCTGCAGCTCATCAGAGTCAATGACATGAACAATGTCAGCTTTATCCGGTAGCTACGAAAGCGTCTTTTCTTGCGCGACACTGAAGAAGGACCTGCACACGAAGTTCATCCAAAGACAGACCAACATTTGCCAGGCCCAATGCATTCTGCAGACTGATGTCACCTGTCCTTAGGAATGGGTTGTACTGTTTCTCTTCACCCAAAGTAGATGGACACTAAAATGCATTCAAACAATTAACTGTCATTAAAACTCTTAACTTTCTAAACATATCAGGCAAAGATATTACTGAGAAAGAACTACACTACCAGCATTCCCTTTAATATTTTTCCTGTGTGCGCGGAACTGACGGTTGTTTGAGCAGCCTAATTTTCCTCGTGAGCAATAGGCTAAAACTGAGCAACACATTTTTAGAAACATTTGTGATTATAAATTGTAACTACAGACTACTGTAACAGTATGCTGACTAAATAGGCCTACACGTTTGCAATAATGTTTTTTTTTATTTAAGAAGATGTATGGCTTAGAAATCACGAATAGTTTTACGAATGCAAAACTATACCTTCATGATGTAGGAAGCTACATGTAGTTCTTATTCTATAGCATCAAAATAATCAGGGCCGTTGATAAGGTCCTGCGAATGTGGGTGCAAAATGTTACCACAGAGGCCGTGTCGGTTGAGCGGCCGTTGGTTTTTATATCCCATTTATCCCTTATAGTTATAATCCTTATACACACTAGTAAAACTCGGCTCAGAGGCCCACGGTGCACTGCACCGTTTGCACCTATGGTAAAAACGGCCATGAAAATAATGCTGAACGTTAAAGTTTCTGCCGCCTATCTTTCTGCGACAACCATAATTATAGTTGATAAACTCCGTCGATATTGACTTCCAATCCAGAGCCCTGAAACGACTTTATCCTCATCATCAAGTTCTGTCTCTACTAGCTCACTAAGCCATTCGGTTTTAAACTTTGAACTACACTTTTTCTTTGCAAAACTGTCCAATATAGTCCCGTTCGCTTTACGTTTCGACATCGATTACTTTGAATGACACAGAAGTGACAGAAATATCATGTTGTAAGACACTGGTTTAAACTTCCAAAGTGGAATTCGACACAGATGATCTGATTAACATACAGCCTGTGTGACTCAGGCTTGGCCATACGGGCGGTTACAGCATGGCATCACCTGTTGGAAGCTCGTTAACCAGCAGGCGCAGCAGCCGGGCGGCAAGGCAGTTCACAAGCATCAGCATCCCCTCTAATTAATCTGGCGCGCCAAGCTGGTTACGCGTGAACGCAGAATTCGGCAGTACGTTCCAGTTGATTGACACAGACAGATACTGGATTTGCGGTGTCAACTCTCCTCGTATGATCACTGTCTTATCTGTTAATACAGACTGGTCTGCTCATCTGCTGCAGCCGCACACAGATCTTGACCTTCCGTTGACTTAAGTTAAAGATATGTAAGTAGGTTAATAATTCAATGGCCTAGACCAACTTTAAGTTAAGTAAAACTTTAGCTCATAAGTATTTCCTACCAAAACTTGTGCGCGGAATTTTGAAACTGCTGCGCGGCATTTTCTAACGAGCTGCGTGGCCGCGCAGCCGCGCAGCTTAGATGGAACATTGTACACTACTATAACGAATATTGATAAAATTTAACTTTGGGTCAGATTCAGCAAAAAAATCCAGAGTTCAATGCAGAATTCAGAGACATTAAGCTACAGATAATTATGCTACGGTGGGCAGTGTCAGTACTGTTGTGGCTATCAATTATATGACCATGAAAGAAGGGAATCAGGATAAGACAGTGTCAATATTCAATATTGACAGTGTCAATATTCAGTTGGAGTTATGACTGAAATGGTCCACGAGATTGATCACAAGGAGAAGCCAGAGACACCGGCAGTTTGAGGACCATTGAACTGTTGTGGTATTTTGGAAGTGCATTCAACACAGTTAGTGCAGCATATAGTACAAATTGCTACAGAATATAAATAAGAAGTTACAGAAGGAAAACGAAGGGAAAGCATGGCGAAGACACCCATTACTTTCAAATGTAAGATGATCAGTCAGTCTGTAGGATGGTTGTTAAATCTGATTGAGGGCCAATAACTGGTTTTATAATGTGGGTAATGAAATGACTCACATTTGGTTAGTCATTAATTACTGAAGTCGAAGATCTAATCTCAACACTGTGTGATAATTAAAATAAAGTTCTTTATGGGCATTAGACAAACACATCAGATAGGAAATCTAAAAACCTTTGAAATCATAAAACTTTCCATAGCATTGAAGTATCTCATGTGACAATCTAAAAACGAGAAACCCAGATGAAAATAACTGTTTGGCTGAGAGACTTACAGTTGGTCTTCGAGATTTTCTAAGCTGAGCAAAGTGTCGGAATTTTTCTTGTACTGTTGCATTGTTCGGTTCCAACTGAGCAGCAAATTCAAGGTTTGCCAATGAATATTCATGACCTGAAACGAAAGAAAACATCCACCAGTTCACCTATCAGTTTAACTAAAGCTTTTATCAGACACTAAAACAATTCATTTTTGCATATTGCTACAGTTGCCAACTTGCTCTGTAAACAATAACATACGAACATACGAACATGTTGCTGCTACAGAAACAAGACAATAGTTTCACAGTTCAATTCATAAGGCTACTGGTACCTTGGAAACAGTAGCCACAAACATTCCTCAACTTTAATGGAATGGCCAAAAAATTGGTATTGTAATGAATAATGATATGCGACTCTGAAAGATGCACCAGTCTGTGTAAGAAAGAGCTTTAAAGTTGTTTTGGATTTTGACCAGCAAATGAAAAATACTGAAACTCAGGCATAAGCACCATCTGTATTCTGTCAACAGAAGAAAATAAAGTTGGTGCCTAACTTGATTGAGCTAGAACAAGACAACAGAAGAGATACCTGGCCACAAAAGTACATCATCGGGAAGATGAGTCAGTCGATCCAAAGATCGAAGCATCATTGAACCTGAGCCTTCAAAGATACGTCCTTAAAATACATAAAAATGCATGAATGTATAAATACAAATACAGCAATCAATCAATCAATCAATCATAGAATTTATATAGCAGTTACACCGTCAATACTAAGATTCACATTGCTTTGTCACCCACTAATTCAGAGCAATGTAAAACTTGAGGAATGCAAGTCTTCGTGCATGTATGGTTCTGCTTCAATGATTTGGCCACAAATCCAGATACATCTCTGTAGCGATGCTAGGATTATCAAATGCCTTGTTTGGCTTGATTAATTTAATATAGGAATTTACTATAAACTAGCTACTTGCAAGCAGCGTTAAGTTTCATAACAAAGCAGCGCTATAACACGACAAATATCGTATCGTATTGTATCTGAGAATTTGTAAAGTGCCTCTTACAGTACTAGCTATTCAGAGGCGCTCTCAGCGTGACAGCCCGAGGAAGTAAGAAAGTCTTCAAGCAACGAAGGGATGAAGTTGGGACTCCGACTAAAATCTTACTACGGATTGAGGGGGGAAAATATGAGACCAAATTATGCCCAGCTAGATTTTCTTAGTTGAAGAAAATATATTATTTGTTTATAACCTTAACAGATATTGAGAACAATTAGAAAATAGCACTACAACTCAGTGCAGTGTTTATGGCTTATGTGTAAATCTGAAACAAAATGCACAATATATTTACCAATTCCTCCAATGAACAAGTGATCACCAGAGAAGAGGTTACTCGATGCACCAAGTTGTGACCCATCGACCAGATAGACGACGTGGCCAAGAGTGTGACCTGGAGTCTCGTAAACAGTCACCTGCAGTCGACCAAACGTCAGCCGGTCGCCATCAGACACTGGGCTTAAAACATGATACATCATAGGACTGGGCTAAAACCTGATCACTGTACCTCAGCAATGGTTATCAAATCAACTCGGATTTATCTTTCCCAGCTGTTTATAAGCAAAGCTGTCCCAATAATTTATTTTTCTTCCAGTGGATGAACTGTAGACAGTCAGTCTATATTTAAATTCAAATCTTTCTCATTCAAAACTTTTATTTATTTATTGTCACTCACACAATCAATCTCTCTTGGTCTGTATGTGTCTCTTACTCATAAAACTGACAAAATTACATAAGTTAGACATGCAGCTGCTTGTAGTTCTTGCAGACAGGTCTTACTGTGTAACAGCAGGAATGTTTTCTCTTTTTCCACCATATATCTGAATTGATGGAAACTTTTTCTTCCACTCCTTGTTTCCAGCACTGTGATCCCTAAACATCAAATATGGTAAACAATATTACTTTCAAGATTCTGTGCACTGCTAAACATGGTCAATATTAATCTCCAAGGATGACTGTAAGCTTGTATGTTAAAGATGTCAAAAGTTTTTTAAATATCAACCAAGGTACATGAGAACATATGGGTGGGTACCTAACCATACTTTACTCCATTACTGAATAACGATGGTTTTCTCTTAGCCGACAAATCTGCTGGTGAGCATTCTAGCAGCACTCATTATCTAGGAAAACTGCAGAAACTGGTGTCTATTGTTAGTTGAAACACCCATTTTTAGACTGTGCTTCGGCTACTTTACAAACAATCTGCAAGCCATTGTTTGGTATTTGCAGAATCTTTGCTAATTATATAATATAATTGGTTCGCAACGAACTAAATGTGAAGTTGATAGTCTTACCAGTGCTTATGAGTTGTTAGAATGGCAACTGGCATTGGTGTCTTTCTTTCATTTAATATTCTCTACAGCAAAAACACTAACATGATTCAGTATATATGTTACAGTAAAACTTTATCTTTAAACTGTCAATAAACAAACATCATTCAATATTTAACTGATACTGTCACTCTTAATTATCACAACATGTTACTTAACATTTAGAAGATCTGAACACATTAAAAAATGCAGTATGTTCAAAATGCGTCAGTGCCACTATGGAAAGTAATTGAACCATAGCAAAACAACAACAACAATAACAACAGATTCCACTTTTTACATTTGCCCAGCTGTCTGGTGTTTTGAATCAAGTGTCTCGTACTCAGAACATTGCTTTTGACTGTCCCTTGATTCAGAGGGTCTTTGCATTCTAAGAAGCAAACAGTAACAGCAAAAGGCTCATATGGTTTGGCTTGTACTTTAAGTCCTAGCCAGATGGACACATTGGACAGAGAAAAGCTTATTCAAGACAATGTATATATGTTTTTGTAGACTGCAATCTTACAATATGTTACATTTTCCACTCAGATATGAGCTACAGCCAGTATGAGAATTGGAAAAAAATAACTGGGGGTTAGACGTTGATTCGTGTGCAAACTGTAGACTTTACTGTGGGATCCCAAGAAAGACTACGGGTTGAACCCCCAACCCCCCGGCAATTCTCACCCTGGCTACAGCAATCAGTCTGTCTCAAATGTGACCTGCAGCTACAAAATATCAAGAATAAAATACAGAGAAATCATACCTGCCTCTGAGTAGAACCCTTGAAGAGGCGCTATATAAATTGATTGATTGATTGATTTATACCTGAACTGCCTCAGGATCTGCAGGATCCACCAGAACAGAAATTTTGTTGACCTCATCGGTGATCAGATAACCATAATTATCCAAAGACATGACCAGTGGCAGTATTGTCAACCCTGGAAAAACACAATTAGCAAAGCAGTAAATATAAAAGAAAGTATTTTATCCATAATGCAATGTATATTATGTATGTATCAAGATGCCTAAAATAATACCTTACAAGAACCTGTGAAAAGCGTTTCACATATGGCTATAAATGCAACTTAAGACAGGTGAAAATTCATGATAAGCAGAGCCAAAATGCAACAGTACGTAGTTACGTATGTGAAAGGGAGGATGGTCGAAACTGGCAGAAAGCATTTACATGTATATTGGCTTCAGCTGAAGCGCAGAGCAAAGGCATGTCTTTACGGGCAGCAGTATGCAATAACTGCTAACCCCAGCAATACTTGAGACAAAGCTTGCCATGTAGATAAGAAACAACCAAAACCTTACAGGACTTTATAGATGAGGTGGCAGAAATCAAAGCACATCACTATATAACCCATATGTGACCCAAGGGATCAAAATGGGTCACATTTAGTAAATCTTAGAATATGAGTATTTAACATATTCCTGAAGACCACACTTTTTGCTTTAAAATGACACCAAAAGTTTGGCTCTACCTTACTTTTTGACAAAGTTATGAATGATTATTTCTCCAATTTATTTTTAATTTTTCTATTGATTTTAATATATCACAAAAACTAAAACTATACCCTGTAAAAAATCCTGAAAATACACAATAAAACAATGAATTTCATCAAATGTGAGATATCAGAAATGTAAAAAGAAATCTTTTTCACCCATTTCCATTAAAATCTGAAAATGAGCAAAAGTGACTTCTGATCATATTTTGCTGTTTTTCCTAGCAATTTAAATTGCCAACATCCGACTCATTTTCATGCCCTGGGTCACATATGTTGTATAGCTGAACAAAGCCAACCTGCAGAGTAAGTTCACTACTTGATTACTGATAATTAGCAGAACTTTCAGGAGAACTTGATATTCCCTGAACATTCATCCACTTAAGAGCACACTCCTCATGGCAACCTCACTACGTATACTTGCCACTTTTGTATTTACCAATCACGACACCATCACTAGTAGCCACTCCAAATGATCATGTTCAAAATCCTATTTGGCCGCGCTGGGGTTGGGAGCGCCTCTGAGTAGTTCCCTTGAAGAGGCGCTACACAAATTCAAGTAATGACTGAAGTAATGAATGATGAAAATCATTTGCTAATTTTACGGTACCAACATTCCATGGCTTATCATTTCTAAATCCACATCTTAATAAGTGATGCTGATGGATAAACCATAATGGCAGATATAGTTACTGACTCATGAAGCTAGAAACATACCATTGGTAGTGACTGGCAGAACATGCGAATGGCCAATTCTGCCAAACTTCTGGATTGATTTGTTCACTTCCCGTCGGTAGTAAAGGTAGCCTATCGGTGTTTTAGTGTATAGAAAATACCTGAAAGAGGTCAAATGAAGAAATAAAAATAATGTCTGAATATAGACCTAGTGAACATGGTGATTGTAAATCCACATATTAGCAACTTAGATAAGGTGCCATTAAACATCCCACTATTAAATGTAGCATTTCCAAACTTAGACAAACTTCCAAGTTATAATGATACCAATAAAGTAAAGTCATAACTATGGGTTCATCCTTCATGCTTGCAGCAACTTCAATACATAGGTGACTGTTTGGATGCACAAATCTGGCTAGTGGCCATCTTCTCTTCACCTGAAGTTGGTCCTCAAGGAACAGGAAAAGGGAGCGGCATTTGTGCTTACCTGGGCACCAGTTATTGGGATGCAATGTGTAGGACCTTGCCAGAAATGAAGTAATTGCTAAGGATTAAAGCCACATTTCAAAATATAGACACACATGCAATTACAGTAGAACTATGGGCTTACAATGCTGACTTACATTTGTTTCCTGTTCAATTTCGAAATATGGCAGTGGGCACTCTTTAATATCAAATAATCACACATTATTTCCTAAAAGCTCTGCAGGTCAAAATTAATGAGAAAAAAATGTCACACTATCTCACAAACTTTGTAATGCACATGAAATGTTTGTGGCATGTGCTTGTTTTCGAATGGAAATTAACTATAGAGTAGCAAGGGCTAGGAGTCTGACCAAGTTCCACTTTGTCCACCAATGGTGCAATAGATGCCCAACAGTCGAGGCAAAATGCTTCATTCATGTTGTCAATTCTCGTTAATGTTATTAGATTTATTATCTTGACGATTCTCAATCATTCTTCACTACTCCCCTTTATAAAGCCATAATTTTGCATTTTATAGCTCGACAATTCCACGATTTCTTGCTTACCCAATGAGAAACGGTAATTAATAAGCTGCGCACGTTCATCTATTTATGCGCTACATAAATTCGATCACCTGTTCACTGATGCTGTAAAATAGCAATGCAAATCATTGTAGGCCCTACTGTATTTTAAAAAGAAGATTCCCGTTTCTCGGCATTTTGCGATATAACAGAACCACTACGCCAAACACTCCAGCGGCTAGCACTACATCAGACAACGTCGGCATCGTTTTCCCATTCGAAACTCTGCTTTTCAATATCGAATAATGTCACCGCGAACCCATGAACCGAAACTGCGACTTTGAACTGTACAAACATTATTGAACAGGAAACATTTTCGCAATGACTTATGGGAAATTCGGGAGATACGTTACGTTATATCCAAAGATGTTAGAGCCGTATCTATCAAAGATTTTAACAGTTAAAATCTTTGATATCTATCGTGAAATCAAGAGATCTATAATATTACACAAGACTGGGAACTCGTTACGAAGATGTGTGACTAGTTGAGGAAAATGTCGCGTCTTATTGACGTAGCAAACGCATTCACCTGGAGATTTAAAACACCATATTTTAATACATATAAACTTATGATGAAAGCAACTAGACGAATAATTATTACGTTTGCAAAGTAAAAAATTGCATGTGGAGATTTAAAAACCATATTTTAATACCATAAACGAAATTTGAAGTGAGGCGACATCTGTGTATCGTAGCCTAATCGTAATATCGAAATTTCTACAGCACCCAAAGAGGCGAAGTCGCGGAACCTTATACACAGGCGCCTATCATAGATATAATAACTCTATGGCGCCTATAGACTAAGTTCCAGGTCAAGACCCACCGGGGTCAGGCAGGCAAGCCAAGAGGCAAGCAGACTGCAGACGGCTAAAGGTGGATGGTGTACCGTGTTTAGAGTTGAAACGGCGAGGAAGATGAGTGGAATCGAAGGAATCGGGATAAGACGTATGAAAAGCAATGTTTTCAGTTTTGAGTGAAAGATCTGTGGAGAGTTAGCAAGAGGTGAGGTTTTGGACCGTTTTGGCGAGTGCGTAGGCCTATAGATGGATTAGATAGGCTAGTTCTCGTAATACTGGTGGGAGTTTGTTCCAGAGAGGTGGAACAGCTATGGCCAAGGCGTGATTTGCAAGTTTCAGTGATGAAGTGATGGAAACCTGTGGAGGACGGAAGAGGAGTGGGTTGAGCGAAGTGGTTGGATAAGTGTAGGCGTACCTTGCAATCCTCTACCCATTGTTGGCAGGCGCGTAACTAGCATTACGCAATTTTACGCATTTGCGTAAAGATTTTAACATCTCTAAAAATAGATTAGATTAGATTACCGGTAGGCCTACTTATTGACATTCTAGATTATTATTATTCGTTGAATTTCTATTGTTCAGACTCTGTTATTGTGAGGTCGGCAAAACATTTTCCTTCGCGGACACTAGGACTCGTGACTGGAAATTTCGCGTCACTTCTGGAATTGCGATCACAGACTGACTATTTTAAATCATAGCAGGACGTAGGCTAATGTCATCTGGTCCACACAATGCCCAGTAACTAAGTCCGTTGATTCAAGTAAGTGTGTAATGAAACACGTAGGGCCCTACGCTAAAACAGATGTGCAGAAAATTATATCAGTGCATGGGCGCCCGCAGCATAGGTCAATTAAGGGGGTCGCGTAACCCCCCTGGAAATCATGATCAAATAAAAATCCGACAGGTTTAATCATGTAAATGAAGCTTAAAGTATGTCACAAGATTCTGTTTAAAATACTTAGTAAATACTAGCTTTAGTTTCAGACTGCATAAGCCTACTAATAAGTTTTTACTATACTAATATTCAGTGCTTTTTTTCAGCCGGAGCGGTCCGGAACGGCGTTCTGGGACCTTTTTTCAGCTATTAAAAATAATTTAGTTAATTTCAAATTTTAATAAAAAATATTATTTAAAATTAGTTAGATCCTTTAATTGAATTTTAGTGCTTTCAATGTTTATTCATATCGACATATATGAAATAGAAATATTAGCACAAAACTTGCCTCTATTATTTTCTGAATTTGTTGAGTTCCGGAACCTTTTTTTCTAAAAAAAAGCACTGCTAATATTCAGTGGCTGATTTAGCCATAGGCCTGGAAGCCAACTGCCCTCCCCGTGCCCTCCTGGTGGTGTTCCGGCAATCCGGCTCCCCTTAAAACCAGACCCGCCCGTCATCGTGGGCTTACACTATAGCCTGTCAGAACGGCCCTGGTATGGCCGCGATTTAGTTCGTTTCTTAACCTCAATAAACAATGCTCAACACGATTCAGTCCGCTAGGTCTACGTTCAACTGTGCTTCCCCAAGTATCTCTGTTCTGTCTATCTTAACGTATGCAAGTAGGGAGTAAGTAAGCTTATACGGAGTAAGGAGGTAGAGAGACGAACAACATCGACAGGTCATGGAAGCAGGGACGTCATTTGGACGGGCAGAGGACATTTGCCCCCTGAAAAATCAACTAGTTATGTGTAAGTCCGTGCATTTGATGAAATAATAATATCTTATCTAAGACAGCAGAAAATCATTGGTTTGGTATGAATATTTATACACAGACATATAGGCCTATAATATTTCTTATTGTTCTTAACTTCTTATTCATTGAGTAACAGCACACATTGTCTCATTTGTTGATTTCCGATATATTTATGTATCATGTATGTTATCAAAACACATGTTATCTCGGACTAATCAAGGAACTCTGGATATTATTAATCAAGAAGTCCTTGAACTAATGTACCGACATCAGTGGTGGAACACTTCGACTCAGAGGTTGACCTCATCATTTCAGGTCACGCATATTGACAAAGCCAAACCGACTGAGACCTCTGGATAATCTCTGGACGAAGAGGTCGGCCCGAGGTCAAAAATTCCCCCACACCGGCATAAGTTTACCCACGGACCTCTTCATAAATATAATATCCAGAGGTCCCTGGCTTACCCCAACAGCTCTCTGCATTCCTCAAGCACTGTATCAGTTACGTTTCTCTCATGCATTCTGAGTTTGCATCTGAAGATATTAGTGTACATTTTGTGTTCAGTTGAAAGTATGTTAGAATTGAGCGTGTTTTTCTTCTTTTGGATTACTTATGGAAGAAGATTCTAGTGTCTAGGTCATCCTTAATTTTTGTCACTGGTGCTTTGTAGAACACTATAGGTTAGACTTTACTGTGTAGTTTACATCCATTCTGTTGGATTACCTCTGGAAGAACTGTAGACAAGTTTTAATTATCTGATTATTGAAGAAGAGAATAGCAGTCCCTTAAGCCAGCCCTGAAGCAGCCATGGGTATGAAGTGTTAACGACTTCATTTTTTCTTTGCCATGGCATGTTAACATGGATAACAAGAATAAGCGTAAGCTGCAGCAACTCTAATTGCCCTATAGCCTATGGACGGTGAAGCCTGCTAAGCCACAAACGAAGTCGTCTGAACGGTCTGATGAACCCACTCCTGTAAAGACATTCCCCGATTTCCTGCGCCCAAGACCGCATGACCGAATTCTCCCAAAGGTTGAGAACTTAATGAGAAAAACGTTTTTAACAAGAATACTTTATAATAGTTAATTTCATATAAACCAAAGTGCGTTTATGTAGTTGGATAAATAAAGAGTATGCCTACTTACTTACTTCTGATTGATTGTTGCGTCTGATTGTACTAATAAATAGTACGACAGACACTACATACTGTTGATACGTTGCAAGGCTAGACAGTCCATCTATGCATTCCCCATTGTTAGGCATAGGCTCTATATAAATGGACTGGTAGAGCCTAACACGTGCATGGAACGTAGGATGGGCTTCCCGCCTAGTACACGGGGCCTATATAAGCTCGTGGTAGGAGTCGTCGGGAGGCCAGTTCTGGTTCTCGTTTTGGTGTCGTTGACCCTCGTTGGGTTCTTCTTCTTCCGACCACCGTTTGGTCTTTCGTGCTTGTCATAGCACTCTTGTCGATGTTTTCGGGCGGTACGCCCTTTGTCGTCTTCGGGACCGACACTTGCGTTTTCTACACGTTTTCGGCTATAGAGGTCTTCGTTAGACCTGCTGACGTGGTTCTGGTGTTGTTCTGGAGAGGTGTGCGGAATTGCTGCCGCGCTTTAAAGGTATCATTGTGCTTTGTAAATACGCTTTGTATATAGTTTTTGCATTAAATGTTATACTTGAATCCGGGGCTTTACTTCTTTTAGACTAGCACGTAACATATGGGGGCCCTTGTCCGGTTTTTTCTCGCTAAATTTTGAAAAGTGGGAAATATATTTTGGTCGTATTTTCTTTGTTTGGGAGTTAAGCTAACGTATGAGGTGTTTTTCTCGCTAAATTTTGAAAAGTGGGATAAAGTTTTATCGAATTTGTCGTTCGAAATTGAACTGCGTAGTTAGAGTGCACGTGGTTTGCGTAAATTTTCGAAATTTTGAAGTTTCGGTGGAAATTGCGGTTGATAGTGCACTGCGTAGTTGGACGTAAGAGGAAATAAAATGGCTCCTTGGAAGAGTTTGGAGGAGAAAATAGCCAAGGCAGTAGCTTGTAAGGAGAGAAGAAAGCAGAGGAAATTTGTGGAAAAAGTGAAAAGGAGAGCAGAAAGTGGGTCATGGGAGGAAGCAAAGGGTAGAACTCGGGATTTACTGGGGTGGTCCGAGAGGCACCAAATCTTACCTGGTGATACCTGGCACCTAAACTAGTCGATCGCACCTATTCCCGATCTGCGGAAACGATCCGTTAATTTTTTACAAATTTTTAAAACTCCAATGTTAAACACTCGGTTATAGCATGTTTACGTTACTCTACGCTTATAATACCGGAAGTCACGTTAAGGATGCGCCATTCACATATATGGGTATATTTCACAACAGGCCTCAAATTCAGAAATAGAATTAGAGAAAAATAAAGTCATGCAAAATAAAAAAAATTCGTACACACATATTTTAGGGCCTACTAGCAGTGCTGAAGCATACTTAATATTGAGCAGAGCTTAAATTTGACCGATTTGGCCTAATTTTTTATTTTAGTTTTTTTACTATGTGAAACACATACAACTTTGATTCCTAAATATTTACAACTCCGTTACTTAATAAATACACAATACAATATACCGCCACTGTTTATAATTAGTGATTAATTAGTATTAAGTGTGCATTAAATTATTACACAGCAACCTAAATTATTTTGACGACAAATTATCTACATGTACCATTAAATAAATTCATTTTAATAGAAAAATAATGTAACGGAGTTGTAGTAACGGAGTTGTAAAATATTCATAATTAGGTCTCAATGCTTACCGGATGAGTTAAGATGCAAAAACTAGTTAGTTTATAGTGGCCAGGCTGTCAGTTTCAATGTTATTTTTAAAAGAAAAAAATTATATATATACGCAAAGTGCAATAATTACAGTCACGGAGTTGTAAACCTTTTTTATACTGTTATATTTCCAGGTAAATTTCCGAAAATTGTCAACAGAAGCAAAGATCCAAATTGATTTCTTGTTGGTAAAATCAATGCAGACATGTTTCCTGCTTTCGAATGGTATCTTTGTTTTAGAAGGCGCCGAATATTTAAATATAAACGATACAATGATTATCTGTAGACATAGGTTTTGTGAGTTGCAAGGCAATGCGCTATAAAAATTTCATATAGGCCCTATGATTGTCTGCAGATATTATGTTCATGCTTTTTAATGCGCTACAAAAGTTCATGTGAATGGCGCAACCTTAACGTGACTTCCGGTATAGGCATAGACTCCGTAGAGTAACGTAAACATGCTATAGCCGACTGTTTAACATTGGATTTTAAAAAAATTGTAAAAAATTAACGGATCGTTTCCGCAGATCGGGAGTAGGTGCGATCGACTAGTTTAGGTGCCAGGTATCACCAGGTAAGATTTGGTGCCTCTAGGACCACCCCAGTAAATCCCGAGTTTTACCAAGCAAAGATTGCTGGTGAGAGGATGAAGGAAGAGGAAAATAGAGGAGTGTTCATTGATAGACGAAAGTTTGATGAGATTTGGGCAGAAGTAAAGAGTGAGACAAAGGAGTTGGCAGAGGAAGCTCAAAAAATTTCTTTTGGCATGGAACAAATTTCGTCAAAAAAGGTTGCGACCGTTAGGTACACGAATGCGAGCGCACGAATTGTGAATTCTCATTCGGAGGCTAAAAATGAAGTAAATTTGGGTGAAATTACAGGGAACAAAAAGAAATGGGATAGGTCTTTGATACGTAGTGCGGCAGCAAAGCTGGCAGACAAACATACAGATACGCTGAGCTTCGATACGCAGGCGTATGTGTACAAGAATGACTGTATGAATGAAGGTGTGTGCTCGGATATGCTTGATGAAGTTAATGAGAGTGTACAAGCTGAACAAGTGCATGCGAACGATTTACCGTCTTGCTCTGATACTGGTGTACTGTTTCCACGCGTCGGTTCACAGCGTCAAATAGTTGTACTAAGAGATTATGGAGCTATGCACAGTTTGGCTAATTGGGATACTCTGAATTGGTTGGATTTTACGGATGCAGAAGAGGAGAAAGTAATGCAGTTAGTGGCTGGTAAAAATGTAAGAGTTCCATTAGTGGATATTCGGATTGAATGTGCGTTGGTTTCGGGGACTATTCGTTGTGGATATGGTCGTATGATGATACCTGGCATTGACTTGATAGTTGGCAATGATGTCGTTACGGTTGAAGAGCCGTTAGACTTAGCAGGGTCTATTAGTACAAATGTAGTTGAAGGGAATGAAATTGACGCTGTTAACGTTCGCGACGTTGTCTGTTCAAAGGTTGAAACTAAGAAAAGGGATGAGTGTACGAATGATGTAAATGACGGTGATTTGTGTCTGATGTGTGAGGATTTAAATGAAAACGGACGAATGATTTCTGATGATGTGTCGGAAGATGACATAATTAAGATTCAGTCACGCATGAACACAGAAGAGAAGACAGCATGTATCGATAAACAGGTGTTAGTTCAGCCTGATGTGTGCAAGGATGAGTGTACGCATGTGATTAATGATGCTGGGTCGTCTGTTGAATTAAGTGAAAGACAGTCTGAAGAACAATTGCAGGCGTATGATGAAAAGTGTACAAATGCTGTGAATGCCGATGATTTGTTTGGTATGGTTATTCACTCGAATGATGAGAACGAATTGCAGGAGGTCATTGTGGTGCCTAATTATGTCGCTATTGTTAGTTGTGAGAATGACTTAAGCGCACAGTTGAGTGTGGTTGAGGTATGTACAGGTGCCGACCCAGCAAACACGACCGCACGGGACCCGTACGGGGTTGATCGGGTTATCCGGTCGGGTTTTCTGACGGTTTTTGTCAACGGGTTGCGTACGGGACCCTTCTGGTTCACACCGTGTCAGTGGCGCCTTCTAGCGGCATTAGTATTCATACCGCCATTTTGTGCGCCAATTCGAATGTACAAGTATTTCAGAGATCGCGATTTGTTTGTGTGAAAAGTAAGATTGCTTTATATTTATCATACTAATGAACTTATTTTTATATATATATCAACATTTTATAAATGTTGTATCTAATTGTGGTCGGGATATCGATAGTCGCCACGGAGATACAGTTAAGGTTATGGACTGCATGTGTTAGGGTTAGGGTTAGCGTGTAACATTCATTCATTTCAGGAATTTATATAGCGCCCCTTCAAGAAGCCTACTGAGAGGCGCTCGTATGTACGTGCTTCCGATTGGTTCCGGCATTGGCTGTGGTTCAGTCAGTATTTAGGGTGACCCTTGATATGAAATTGTTATGTTTGTTGATGATATCGGCCCTAACAACTTAAGCCCCGTGTACAATGAATGCTTTTTGCCATCTACCATGCCAGTCCTTATCAAATTCTTTTTAAACCCCTTATTTGTCATGCATCATTTGTCTTTATTTGCCTTGGTTTAAACCGTAGTTTACGTTGCCAAATTATTTTACATGGCCAATTTAAAATGGAAGCTGGATTGGTGAAAATAATTGTTTGTCTAAATGGTAGTTGTATTGATGACACTCATTCTTTGCTTAAATAAATGCTGAATTGATGGAAATAATAATTTCCGTAATTTTTAAATCTTAAATCGAAGCTGTATTGATGACAGTTATCATGGACATAGGTAAGTCAAGTACGGCATTGATGACATTAAAATAATTTGGCAAGGTGAACTATGGTTTGTATATTGACTACAATCATTTAAGTTTTGTGTGTGCTTTGTTGTATTTGCAGGTGACGAGATTATTTCTGGCCAATTGTATGTAAAAATATTTATTTACTGGTAAAAAGTAAATTTTTGGCTCGACTGCTGTTGGCTTTTACAGATGTAATGATTAAGTAAGTTTTGTTTTATTATGTTACATTAGCCAACGTTGTGCAGCAGGCTCCACCAGTTGCTGAGTCGTCCGGACAGTCATCCAGGCAATTTGGAACACCGTCTGGTGAAGTTTGCCAGGATGCGACACGACAATCTTCAATGCCTCCTGCCGCTTCAAAGACGCCAGTCACTCAAACAACTGGTACGTGTTGAATATTGAATCCAGCAATGGTACCAATTTGATCCTTATCAGCTCTTTGACAGGTAATCTTTACAGCGGTATTGGGATATTATCAATATTTCCCTTGTATCATCGAATTTTATTTGATATCAGTCAACATATATTTCTTGTTCTATTACATTGATTATTAAAAACTAGCTATCATTAATGGCAACACATTTGATTTGTTATAGAGAATAATTGTTGGGCGGATATGCTGTGTAGGCTGCTATTAGCGCCGTGTATTGCAGGCTGTCTGTTCTGTTAGTAGTTAAGATTTAAATTGCATAACATGTTAATGTACAGCGCAGTGCGTTTGTCAGGCGCTTATTAAAGAAAAGATATTATTATTATTATTATTATTATTAATTTCTATAAGTTTTTAATGATTAAGTAGTTGTGTGATCATTGTGAATGTGTCTGTAAATTATCAAATTGTTGTTACTGCTGTTTGGCATTGATAATAAGCTGTTGAATATATTTATCCTTTGAGCCTGTCAGGTGTTTTGACACATAGTACCAATAATCAGTGAATTAGCCTATTAATTCATAAATGATAAATATCAATTTAGTGTCCTAACATTGAGGAATGTCAAAGGTGTTGCATTGTGATCAAAAGTGTCAACACAATTTTGTGTTACAGCTAATGACTTACTGCCCTTACTTACTTATAATACGCACGTTACTGTGAAATTTGTATATCACCAACGTCACAAGTGAATCGGAGGTGATTTGCTTGTCAACAAAATTTACTCATTTGTTATTGGAGATTTCTCATGTGGGTCTTACTTAGATCTAGCACAGTGCCGCTTAATATGCATATTACAATTGATGTGTTTTGAAGATTTGTTTGGTCACCGTATTGTTCATAAATAAAGTATGATGGTTAATGTGTAGACTTGATTTTGTAGGTGGCGATCTTAATAGCAGACTGTTGATAAAGCTATTGGCCAGTCTGGAGGACCTGCAAGAAACTACATTCATCTCTGCTGCAATCGATTTCGAGGCAACTGAATGCTGCAAGCAGATTTGTGGCAACGGAGCTGCCTGAGGACATGCAATTTCCCATCGAAACTGGGTATGATCTGATGAGCATGGAGGACAAGGTGCTTGACACTTCAACGATAAAAGCATTGGTGAGTCATTTTACTGTTTAAATGGTTTTTAAAGCCTCATGTATGATTCACTCTTAATTTCTGGGGTATGCAGTTTTTATCTTCCTGTTTATAGGTTGTATTAAATTCTATTTATTTGTGTCTATAAGTTAGATGATGTGTACATAAGTTATTTGTGTTGATGGCAAATATTTATAAAAAAATATCGACATGTAACTTAAAGGCTAGCATGTTTATAGTTTTTTTTGTCAAATTGCAACATCTGTAGATTTTTCTATGTCTCTTGTTAAGATAGAACTGCTTTAACTTGCTTCTTCGTTTTAATTGTTTAGATACAAGTACTCGTGAATAACGATGGGGACTATTTATTCTTGTCTCAATAAAAAAATCAATAGTCTGCCAACCGTGCTTTATTAAGTGTTTAACCTTTAAAAATGTATTGCATTTTTGAGGCTAAGACAAAGTCGAGATTGTTTTGACTTTTTTCAACTCGAACATTGTAAATTAGACAATCCAGGCAGTGTCTGTAAATATTGCCATTTAATGTTAGATAGAATTGTTGGAATAATATCATTTTACAATACAAATCAGAGCACGTCAAATTATTGTTCTTTGTAACTTGTTATTTTTAATCTAAATGTTTCATGTGTGAAAATTCAGGTGCTGTAAGGCAAAATATTGCTACCAAGGACAGTACGAAGAAACTGGTTGTGGACGAGTTGGCTGTTTGGTTTGGTAACGCTAGGGATCGTAGCACTGGAGGTCACCGGCTATTGAAATCGGCACAATTCAAAGAGACCAAGTCGGAGTCGATCACCACCGATCAGGAGTTGACAATACTGCTGATGACATTGTTGACAACAAATTTAATGCTATTGCAGAGCAGACTGATTATTTTTACTTTATTAATTTGATGTGTCATTTAACGCTATTGTTGATTATTGTTTTCAGTGTTGTATCAATTACATTGCATGTAATTCAATCATAATTGCAATTGCATGCTTGTAAATGTATTTGTATTACAATTACTTGATTGTGTACAATTATATTTTAATTCAAGTACCAATTAATTTCAATTATTTCTTTAAAATTTGCAAATGATTTAGAATTTTTTCTATAATTTTTAATTTACTCTATTTTTAAAACTAAAACATCCAGTGGGCCAATGACCTGTAAATTATAATCTACATTTGTTTTGTAAGTTTATCAAGTATCCGAAATAAGGCTTATAATTGTGATCCATTAAAACAAGTTAACAATAGAGTTTATTTGATGCTTAGAGTATAAGTGTTTCAAAATGATAGTCTGTTAGTTGATTGCGCCTAGGCGAGTCAATTTGTCCAGCAGTGCTAAAGAGATGCTCAAGATGGAAGCTTTTATCTGTAGGCAGCCACAGTAGGCTAGCTAATGAGTGCATGGATAGTCTGATAGTTGTTAGTAAACCCTTGCACTTTGGGTCTATCAAAGTGTGCTGTAAGGTTGTAAGAGGGGTGTAAGGATAGAATAATGTTGACAATTATGTCGCCATGTAGTCATGATGCAGAGCAGTTTATTCAATTAAAATTGTAATTTACACTTCATTACACTTCAATTACATGAATATTGTAATTGAATTACAATTACTGAACTTAAAAAGTAATTCAATTACAATTACAGAAATTGTGATTCAATTACATGTATTTCAATTACTGAACAACGCTGATTGCTTTAGCTATATAGCACAGCGTACTGTAGGCTACTGTGCTATATATAGCTAAAGCAATCAGTGTTGTTCAGTAATTGAAATACATGTAATTGAATCACAATTTCTGTAATTGTAATTGAATTACTTTTTAAGTCCAGTAATTGTAATTCAATTACAATATTTCATGTAATTTGAAGTGTAATGCAGTGTAAATTGCATACTGGAATCACTTTTAAGTCATCTGGGAATGAACTGGGATGCCCGGCGGGCTATCCCGTATGGGTCCCGTACGGAAACCGCGGACAAAAACCATACGGGACCCGTACGGGATGCCCGGCGGGCTATCCCGTATGGGTCCCGTACGGAAACCGCGGACAAAAACCGGCGGGATCCCGCCGGGTATCCCGTACGGGTCCCGTATAACAACCCGTACGGGTCCCGTATGGTTCCCGTGAGGGTGTGTTAGCTGCTGAGTCTCCCGTTGAGATTATACATACTGGTGAATGCGTAAATGTGTCGCTCTGTGTGGTTGAATCGTTGTTTGAAAATTTGAAGTGGATGTTGCTCAAGAATGTTGAGATTAGAAATTTTCGTCGGTGTTTTGTGAATGTGCTGGTTGGTGTTGAAGACCATACTATAGTAGTGAAAGGTTGGCTGTCTGAACAAATGTTGTTTGCGATTGGTAGACTTCAGATGAATGAGTTCTTGAGGAAGTTGTGTAGCAATGTTCAGGATGATGTGAATTTTGCGGTTGAGGCGCAAGAGAAGTTGTTGTGGAGTGAGGATGGAAAGTCACGGGTTATTACTGAATTGGACATGAACGTTGTGTCAGAAATTTGTCTTGGTGATACGTCACAGATGGTGCATGATTGTGATAAGGCAGTATTGTGCGTAGAGTCGGCGATGACAACTGTTGTTTGTGGAACTATTTTGCATACGAGTTCTTGGAATGGGTGTTCGTCAAATGTATCGCTGATGTACACGAATGTAGACGTTGGTGAACGAGTGATTTTGGTACATACGGTTGTGTTGTTGCAACATTGTGGTCAAGTGACTAATGGATTGAATGATATTTTGACGCAAGTTGTCACTATAATGCCCTGTGCACAGATAGGTCCGTTGTTGCACGAGAACATGTTTGATGGTTATGTGTCATTGTCAGAAGAAGGTATGCTTGACGAAATTCTCGAATGTACTTTGGAAATGGAAAGTGTTGCTGAGAAGTTGAACGTTTGTCAGATGACGATTGTACATGAGTGTGACGACATTTCTGTGGAATGTAATGAACTCTTGCTAGATGTGGTTGAAGATTTTGTGAATGAGTGTCAGATGAATAGTTATCTAGCTGTGAAGGGACTTTCTACGGATATTGTTGATTTTTCTGACAATTGTGCTGAGAACGTGTGTGAGAAAGTTTCTTTTCAGACTGTGTGTGCGATGGAACGTCCGGTCGGCGAGGAATGTCGAGTACGCAGACGCTTGACGAGACGGGGTTCGAGGCGCGTGACTGCCTTCGTCGCGTTATGGATGGCGACGACTGTCTTGGTGTGGTCGACGCATGATGCTTCAGTCACGAGAGACACGGCCTATGTGTTTCCTTCGGCAGTGGAAATGGACGACACGTTGCTGATGGTACTCGCCGTTGGTTGTGCCTTCGTCATGTACTGTGGTATGGTATACAGTTGACAGTATACACGGACGGCCTTCTTCGATTGTTTGGAGTTCTACTTTTGGTTTGGCTGTGTCAAGTTGTTCCAGAACGTTGTTGCAGAACTTTGTTGCTGAACTTTGTTGCAGAACTTTGTTCCAGAACTTTTTTCCAGAACTGTGGAAGTAGTCGTTGGAGTTTTAATGGCCTGTTGCCATGGACGGTTGATGTAATTACGTAGAGTATGAAAATTTGTCGGATTGGACTTTCGGATTTTGGACTTTGTAGGTTTGTGGATCGGATGAGATAAACTGTATATACTCTGATGTATTCGAACAGTGAAATATGATTTAATCGAACGATGTGATGTGAATTGAGCGAGCGATTTGTAGGCTTGATTCATTGAACTTTATGTAGGCTTGATTTGTGAGATTTAGGAACATTCGGTAGGATTGTTTTATTGTAAACGTTCTTTTGTTCGTCAACCTACGGGTTGCCTCAACTTTGGGTGGGGGGATATGTTAGGCATAGGCTCTATATAAATGGACTGGTAGAGCCTAACACGTGCATGGAACGTAGGATGGGCTTCCCGCCTAGTACACGGGGCCTATATAAGCTCGTGGTAGGAGTCGTCGGGAGGCCAGTTCTGGTTCTCGTTTTGGTGTCGTTGACCCTCGTTGGGTTCTTCTTCTTCCGACCACCGTTTGGTCTTTCGTGCTTGTCATAGCACTCTTGTCGATGTTTTCGGGCGGTACGCCCTTTGTCGTCTTCGGGACCGACACTTGCGTTTTCTACACGTTTTCGGCTATAGAGGTCTTCGTTAGACCTGCTGACGTGGTTCTGGTGTTGTTCTGGAGAGGTGTGCGGAATTGCTGCCGCGCTTTAAAGGTATCATTGTGCTTTGTAAATACGCTTTGTATATAGTTTTTTGCATTAAATGTTATACTTGAATCCGGGGCTTTACTTCTTTTAGACTAGCGCGTAACACCATATTGACTGTTCGTGGCCTCAAGGCCCCAAACCTTTGTGATGTGGTTAGCGCCACGACTGTGGCACGCCTGTTGTACGCTAGCCCAGCATGCATGGTGGGGTTTTGCTCGTCAACAAGATAAAAAAAATACTCTCCAATCCATCATAAGTATAGGATGATCCGGTGGGGGTACCGCCGCGTCGACAGCTCAACCTTTGACCGGCTCTGTCGCAAGGCTTATACCGGTCTCTTCACAGCTGTTCCAAACAACCCAGGGCATGCTTTACATAAGTTGTCCGCCAAAAGGAAATCAACTACCTATGCCCTTCGCCCACGGTCTCATGACAGGGTCTTGACTCTTGTCGAGTGTCGACAATAATACGAGGAAAACATGTATAGGAAGAATACTGTACTCCTATTGATTTTGTATTTGTCCTATGATGTTTGTACACCGGAGTGCGGCTCTCCTGCAACCGCGGTTTAACAAAGAAAATGCTTACTAACTTACTTACTTAATTATTACCACTCTTAATACCATAATTATTATCACGTCTAAAGCATTAACGTTTTATTAAAAGAGATTCTGAACTCTTTCGAGCGATGCGATAATATCGTATTGACGTCATTTCCGCCCGCCTGATTGTTGCTGACGTCCTCGTCATTGTCCACCCAGCCATCTTGTGGTAGGGTCTGAAGATCGCAGGTTTGCGAGTTTTTGCTATAATTTGCGAATTTTGGCTGCATTTCTGCTTGATAAAATGATAGATCACGTTTCGTCGGTTCCGTCGCCTTTCGTGAGGCCCTTTGAGGACACGTTGACGCTCGATACGGACCGTTCTTCTCGTCGAGTTCGACCGATGGAAGACGACTGAAGTCCAGCGCTGCCTTCGGAAGCTCAACTTCGCCAGGAACAGGTATCACGTGACGCCTATTTCGAAGCGGGTTTTCTGTTAGATGACTCTGACCCTGCTCATGCCAATGAAGTCGAAATGCTGACCCCTATTTATGAACATCACCAGCTTTAAGTAAGTCAGTATATTCTTTGTTTAACCAACTTCCTCTCTGCACTTTGGTGTGCATGCATTAGATAAAATATTATAGCATTCTCGTTATGAACAATATTCACTTTCGATTATCTACCTGGTGATAAAACGGTCATGTGGTCGTGGGCGCAAGGAGTAAGGAAGCGTCTTCACTGGGGGAGGAGCCGATGCAACACATGGCCTGGGTACCCCGGGACCGCAGTAAAGGGCATACAACGGAGGCAGCATGGCACAGTATCTCAAATGTGAGGTTAGGTCCTATTATCTATCAGATATTTCATATGGATATGTCGATCCATTACCGATTGCACTCGGTTTCGCTTCTGAGGCCCCTCAAGCCGCCACCAGGCCATGGCTGGCTATAGAGCCG
The DNA here is from genome assembly GCA_020284085.1 of Aporrectodea caliginosa. Taxonomy (NCBI): domain Eukaryota; kingdom Metazoa; phylum Annelida; class Clitellata; order Crassiclitellata; family Lumbricidae; genus Aporrectodea; species Aporrectodea caliginosa. The sequence goes on along the minus strand of JACEVL010000414.1, from coordinate 203,784 downwards.
TTGTATTGCAGGCTGTTGTTCGCAGTAGTTAAGATTTAAAAGCATAACATGTAAATGTACAGCGCAGTGCGTTTGTCAGGCGCTTATTAAAGAAAAGATATTATTATTATTATGTGATTATTATTATCTATCAGATATTACATACGGATATATCGATCCATTACCGATTGCCCTCGGTTTCGCTCCTGGTGCCCCTCAAACCGCCACCAGGCCATGGCGGAATAGAGCTTTCGAGACGCTGTTGTCGCACGCATCACATCGAAAAGCAGTGATCCTGTGAGGTAATGCGTTACAATCTCCTGCAAAGAGGCGTTGAACGATCTCGACTGTGAAGAGGCGATGGATGATGTCGCCTTTGTTAAAACGATGAAAGATCTCGCCTGTGACGACGCACTGAAAGATCTCGCCTGTGAAGAGGCGTTGAAAGATCTCGCCTGTGAAGAGGCGTTGAAAGATCTCGCCTGCTAAAAGGCGTTGAAAGATCTCGCCTGTGAAGAGGCGTTGAAAGATCTCGCCTGTGAAGAGGCGCTGAAAGATCTCGCCTGTGAAGAGGCGCTGGAAGATCTCGCCTTTGTGTAAGGCGCTGAAAGATCTCGCCTGTGAAGAGGCGCTGAAAGATCTCGCCTGTGAAGAGGCGTTGAAAGATCTCGCCTGTGAAGAGGCGCTGAAAGATCTCGCCTGTGAAGAGGCGAAAGATCTCGCCTGTGAAGAGGCGTTGAAAGATCTCGCCTGTGAAGAGGCGTTGAAAGATCTCGCCTGTGAAGAGGCGTTGAAAGATCTCGCCTGTGAAGAGGCGTTGAAAGACCTCGCCTGTGTAGAGGCGTTGAAAGATCTCGCCTGTGAAGAGGCGCTGAAAGATCTCGCCTGTGAAGAGGCGCTGAAAGATCTCGCCTGTGAAGAGGCGCTGAAAGATCTCGCCTGTGAAGAGGCGCTGAAAGATCTCGCCTGTGTAGAGGCGCTGAAAGATCTCGCCTGTGAAGAGGCGTTGAAAGATCTCGCCTGTGAAGAGGCGCTGAAAGATCTCGCCTGTGAAGAGGCGCTGAAAGATCTCGCCTGTGAAGAGGCGCTGAAAGATCTCGCCTGTGAAGAGGCGCTGAAAGATCTCGCCTGTGAAGAGGCGCTGAAAGATCTCGCCTGTGAAGAGGCGTTGAAAGATCTCGCCTGTGAAGAGGCGTTGAAAGATCTCGCCTGTGAAGAGGCGTTGAAAGATCTCGCCTGTGTAGAGGCGCTGAAAGATCTCGCCTGTGAAGAGGCGCTGAAAGATCTCGCCTGTGAAGAGGCGCTGAAAGATCTCGCCTGTGAAGAGGCGTTGAAAGATCTCGCCTGTGAAGAGGCGCTGAAAGATCTCGCCTGTGAAGAGGCGCCGAAAGATCTCGCCTGTGAAGAGGCGGAAAGCCTGTGTAAGGCGTTGAAAGATCTCGCCTGTGAAGAGGCGCTGAAAGATCTCGCCTGTGAAGAGGCGTTGAAAGATCTCGCCTGTGAAGAGGCGTTGAAAGATCTCGCCTGTGAAGAGGCGTTGAAAGATCTCGCCTGTGAAGAGGCGTTGAAAGATCTCGCCTGTGAAGAGGCGTTGAAAGATCTCGCCTGTGAAGAGGCGCTGAAAGATCTCGCCTGTGAAGAGGCGCTGAAAGATCTCGCCTGTGAAGAGGCGCTGAAAGATCTCGCCTGTGAAGAGGCGTTGAAAGATCTCGCCTGTGAAGAGGCGCCGAAAGATCTCGCCTGTGAAGAGGCGCCGAAAGATCTCGCCTGTGAAGAGGCGACGAAAGATCTCGCCTGCGAAGAGGCGTTGAAAGATCTCGCCTGTGAAGAGGCGTTGAAAGATCTCGCCTGTGAAGAGGCGTTGAAAGATCTCGCCTGTGAAGAGGCGTTGAAAGATCTCGCCTGTGAAGAGGCGTTGAAAGATTTCGCCTGTGAAGAGGCGCTTAAAGATCTCGCCTGTGAAGAGGCGCTGAAAGATCTCGCCTGTGAAGAGGCGTTGAAAGATCTCGCCTGTGAAGAGGCGCTGAAAGATCTCGCCTGTGAAGAGGCGCTGAAAGATCTCGCCTGTGAAGAGGCGTTGAAAGATCTCGCCTGTGAAGAGGCGTTGAAAGATCTCGCCTGTGAAGAGGCGTTGAAAGATCTCGCCTGTGAAGAGGCGCTGAAAGATCTCGCCTGTGAAGAGGCGTTGAAAGATCTCGCCTGTGAAGAGGCGCTGAAAGATCTCGCCTGTGAAGAGGCGTTGAAAGATCTCGCCTGTGAAGAGGCGCTGAAAGATCTCGCCTGTGAAGAGGCGCTGAAAGATCTCGCCTGTGAAGAGGCGCTCGCCTGTGAAGAGGCGTTGAAAGATCTCGCCTGTGAAGAGGCGTTGAAAGATCTCGCCTGTGAAGAGGCGTTGAAAGATCTCGCCTGTGAAGAGGCGTTGAAAGATCTCGCCTGTGAAGAGGCGCTGAAAGATCTCGCCTGTGAAGAGGCGCTGAAAGATCTCGCCTGTGAAGAGAGGCGCTGAAAGATCTCGCCTGTGAAGAGGCGTTGAAAGATCTCGCCTGTGAAGAGGCGTTGAAAGATCTCGCCTGTGAAGAGGCGTTGAAAGATCTCGCCTGTGAAGAGGCGCTGAAAGATCTCGCCTGTGAAGAGGCGCTGAAAGATCTCGCCTGTGAAGAGGCGTTGAAAGATCTCGCCTGTGAAGAGGCGCTGAAAGATCTCGCCTGTGAAGAGGCGCTGAAAGATCTCGCCTGTGAAGAGGCGTTGAAAGATCTCGCCTGTGAAGAGGCGTTGAAAGATCTCGCCTGTGAAGAGGCGCTGAAAGATCTCGCCTGTGAAGAGGCGCTGAAAGATCTCGCCTGTGAAGAGGCGCTGAAAGATCTCGCCTGTGAAGAGGCGCTGAAAGATCTCGCCTGTGAAGAGGCGCTGAAAGATCTCGCCTGTGAAGAGGCGTTGAAAGATCTCGCCTGTGAAGAGGCGCTGAAAGATCTCGCCTGTGAAGAGGCGTTGAAAGATCTCGCCTGTGAAGAGGCGTTGAAAGATCTCGCCTGTGAAGAGGCGTTGAAAGATCTCGCCTGTGAAGAGGCGTTGAAAGATCTCGCCTGTGAAGAGGCGCTGAAAGATCTCGCCTGTGAAGAGGCGCTGATCTCGCCTGTGAAGAGGCGTCGCCTGTGTAGAGGCGTTGAAAGATCTCGCCTGTGAAGAGGCGCTGAAAGATCTCGCCTGTGAAGAGGCGCCGAAAGATCTCGCCTGTGAAGAGGCGCTGAAAGATCTCGCCTGTGAAGAGGCGCTGAAAGATCTCGCCTGTGAAGAGGCGCTGAAAGATCTCGCCTGTGAAGAGGCGTTGAAAGATCTCGCCTGTGAAGAGGCGTTGAAAGATCTCGCCTGTGAAGAGGCGTTGAAAGATCTCGCCTGTGAAGAGGCGCTGAAAGATCTCGCCTGTGAAGAGGCGTTGAAAGATCTCGCCTGTGTAGAGGCGCTTGAAAGATCTCGCCTGTGAAGAGGCGCTGAAAGATCTCGCCTGTGAAGAGGCGTTGAAAGATCTCGCCTGTGAAGAGGCGTTGAAAGATCTCGCCTGTGAAGAGGCGTTGAAAGATCTCGCCTGTGAAGAGGCGTTGAAAGATCTCGCCTGTGAAGAGGCGTTGAAAGATCTCGCCTGTGAAGAGGCGCTGAAAGATCTCGCCTGTGAAGAGGCGCTGAAAGATCTCGCCTGTGAAGAGGCGCTGAAAGATCTCGCCTGTGTAGAGGCGCTGAAAGATCTCGCCTGTGAAGAGGCGCTGAAAGATCTCGCCTGTGAAGAGGCGCTGAAAGATCTCGCCTGTGAAGAGGCGTTGAAAGATCTCGCCTGTGAAGAGGCGTTGAAAGATCTCGCCTGTGAAGAGGCGTTGAAAGATCTCGCCTGTGTAGAGGCGTTGAAAGATCTCGCCTGTGTAGAGGCGTTGAAAGATCTCGCCTGTGAAGAGGCGCTGAAAGATCTCGCCTGTGAAGAGGCGTTGAAAGATCTCGCCTGTGTAGAGGCGCTGAAAGATCTCGCCTGTGAAGAGGCGCTGAAAGATCTCGCCTGTGAAGAGGCGTTGAAAGATCTCGCCTGTGAAGAGGCGCTGAAAGATCTCGCCTGTGTAGAGGCGCGTTGAAAGATCTCGCCTGTGAAGAGGCGCTGAAAGATCTCGCCTGTGAAGAGGCGTTGAAAGATCTCGCCTGTGAAGAGGCGCTGAAAGATCTCGCCTGTGAAGAGGCGTTGAAAGATCTCGCCTGTGAAGAGGCGTTGAAAGATCTCGCCTGTGATAGAGGCGCTGAAAGATCTCGCCTGTGAAGAGGCGCTGAAAGATCTCGCCTGTGAAGAGGCGTTGAAAGATCTCGCCTGTGTAGAGGCGTTGAAAGATCTCGCCTGTGAAGAGGCGTTGAAAGATCTCGCCTGTGAAGAGGCGCTGAAAGATCTCGCCTGTGAAGAGGCGCTGAAAGATCTCGCCTGTGAAGAGGCGCTGAAAGATCTCGCCTGTGAAGAGGCGTTGAAAGATCTCGCCTGTGAAGAGGCGCTGAAAGATCTCGCCTGTGAAGAGGCGTTGAAAGATCTCGCCTGTGAAGAGGCGTTGAAAGATCTCGCCTGTGAAGAGGCGTTGAAAGATCTCGCCTGTGAAGAGGCGCTGAAAGATCTCGCCTGTGAAGAGGCGCTTGAAAGATCTCGCCTGTGAAGAGGCGTTGAAAGATCTCGCCTGTGAAGAGGCGCTGAAAGATCTCGCCTGTGAAGAGGCGACGAAAGATCTCGCCTGTGAAGAGGCGTTGAAAGATCTCGCCTGTGAAGAGGCGTTGAAAGATCTCGCCTGTGAAAGGCGTTGAAAGATCTCGCCTGTGAAGAGGCGCTGAAAGATCTCGCCTGTGTAGAGGCGTTGAAAGATCTCGCCTGTGAAGAGGCGCTGAAAGATCTCGCCTGTGAAGAGGCGCTGAAAGATCTCGCCTGTGAAGAGGCGTTGAAAGATCTCGCCTGTGTAGAGGCGCTGAAAGATCTCGCCTGTGAAGAGGCGTTGAAAGATCTCGCCTGTGTAGAGGCGTTGAAAGATCTCGCCTGTGTATAGAGGCGCTGAAAGATCTCGCCTGTGAAGAGGCGCTGAAAGATCTCGCCTGTGAAGAGGCGCTGAAAGATCTCGCCTGTGAAAAGGCGTTGAAAGATCTCGCCTGTGTAGAGGCGCTGAAAGATCTCGCCTGTGAAGAGGCGTTGAAAGATCTCGCCTGTGTCGCCTGTGAAGAGGCGTTGAAAGATCTCGCCTGTGATAGAGGCGCTGAAAGATCTCGCCTGTGTAGAGGCGCTGAAAGATCTCGCCTGTGAAGAGGCGTTGAAAGATCTCGCCTGTGAAGAGGCGTTGAAAGATCTCGCCTGTGAAGAGGCGTTGAAAGATCTCGCCTGTGAAGAGGCGCTGAAAGATCTCGCCTGTGTATAGGCGCTGAAAGATCTCGCCTGTGAAGAGGCGCTGAAAGATCTCGCCTGTGAAGAGGCGTTGAAAGATCTCGCCTGTGAAGAGGCGTTGAAAGATCTCGCCTGTGAAGAGGCGCTGAAAGATCTCGCCTGTGAAGAGGCGCTGAAAGATCTCGCCTGTGAAGAGGCGTTGAAAGATCTCGCCTGTGAAGAGGCGCTGAAAGATCTCGCCTGTGAAGAGGCGCTGAAAGATCTCGCCTGTGAAGAGGCGCTGAAAGATCTCGCCTGTGAAGAGGCGTTGAAAGATCTCGCCTGTGAAGAGGCGCTGAAAGATCTCGCCTGTGAAGAGGCGTTGAAAGATCTCGCCTGTGAAGAGGCGTTGAAAGATCTCGCCTGTGAAGAGGCGTTGAAAGATCTCGCCTGTGAAGAGGCGTTGAAAGATCTCGCCTGTGAAGAGGCGCTGAAGATCTCGCCTGTGAAAAGGCGTTGAATGATCTCGCCTGTGGAGAGGCGTTGAAAGATCTCGCCTGTGAAGAGGCGCTGAAAGATCTCGCCTGTGAAGAGGCGTTGAAAGAGTCCTCGCCTGTGAAGATCTCGCCTGTGAAGAGGCGTTGAAAGATCTCGCCTGTGAAGAGGCGCTGTAAGATCTCGCCTGTGATTTAGAAACATATTCTCCGTATACGCGCGATATGTTTCTATATTCCACGATATATTTAGTACAGAAACTCAACCTGCAATCCACATCCTTTATAACCCACAGGATATTTTCTAATTACGCATGAGAGATTGGTTGTTATTAGTATACCGAGCTGAGAACCTACGACTAAAGAAACGGTAGGGCAAGGTAATGTAGTATTTATGAACTGTATAGTACCGCCGGTTTCCTTCTCCACCCCATAAGCCATAAGTTCGTTAGGATTATCCCCATTAAGAGTGTACGTGGCTCGCAGAAGTGTACCCCGAGGTGCTGGGCTAACCGAATACAAAATATTCACGAACCCACCTAATCGATATACGCCCGTTCGAGGAATAGTTATTAAACCGTTCGCCGTCGTATACGCTGAATCCGTATTTATAGCGATGGTAGTTAATTTATTGTACATTACACTAATGATCTCATTGTCTGCAATTATTCGTTGCTCCTCCGATGATTCTCTTAACGCGCAAATAGCCGCTCCAGTTGTAGGTCTCCAGTTCGGCGATAACGCGGGTACAGTAGTTATAGGTCCAGCCGTTCCTTCGAATCTGTATATAATTCCGCTCGTAGTATTTCTAACTAGATTACCCGGAGATACCTTCATTCCAGAAACGTAATCTCTAATGGCGTTCGAAGCAACGCGTAGGTCGACGTATTTTTTATTAGTCAGATGATTATCTTCGGACGGAGTATACGTCGTTGATAAACCATCGATCGAGTTGCCACCTAGGTCTAAATTTCCTACGAAGGCGTTCGTACCATCTCGCCTTACAAAAGTATTATTTACTTGCGTTAACGTAACGCCTCCGGCTACAACTCGTTGCATATTACCAGAGTCCGTATGACCAAATTTGTCAACAGGCATCGTTTTTGAAAATATACGATATTAATTTATTAATATAGATCGTTTATGACTTCTTGAAATTTACAGCCATCGTTGCATGTTTTCTTCAGCACGTATAGACACAGATGCCCACAGAATACTTCGTTGTCCGGCTGTATTCGTTCGCTGTTATAGTACACGGGATCGCCTAAATATTTTAACAGTTCGGTTGGTGGAGGTAGCCCGTAGCTATCGAAATAAAACTTGTCGTTACCGTTCTTTAAAAAAGCTGCACCAGTGGGTCCCCTTCCCATTAGAATCATCTAGGTTCAATATTCCGCACTCGTTCCGTCTTGGTTTTTTCGGTAGAGCGTCTCGCATAAAAAATCCTCTGAAATTCGGGATATTTAGTTTCTTCGCGGCATCTATTAATTCAAAATTCGTCAACGGTTTATTCGGAAGAACAACGCCTTCGACGTCTATGTTTTTTACAGTTGTAGCACTCATTTTATATTCGTCTTCGTAATAATTAACTCTGCGGAGCTAACGAATAGTGACCATATGATAAAGTATGGATGCCATCCTGCTGAACGACTCTTTTGTCGTCGTCGGCCGATAGAGCAATCTTATTCACCTCTTCGGTGTAAATTTCGTGGAGGTGGGATCGAATCACATTCATCGTTCTAGACTGTTCTCGTTTGGTGAACAAGCAATTTCTATAATCTTCGTGGTCGATTGATTTCTTGATGACGTTCTTCTTGATGCCCTTGCACTTCTTATAATCCACTCCAGCCATCTTGTATGAATATAGCTTCGACCTCAATCCAACAAACTCTTCGATCTGTTTACCAGCCGCTTCGTCCTTAAACATACCGATAACTTTCTTATTCACTCCGTTTCTATGCCAGATGGATGGTCTTTCGGGTAATCGCTCGTATCGAATCGGCTTCTAATGTCTGGAGCGATATCGGCATAGAAATCATCGGTCTTTATTTCATATGCTAGAGAATCCGTATCTGTAAATAACAGTTTTGATCTATCACCATACTTAGCCTTAATGTAATTATAGTGATAATCGTACATTAGCGTTTTACTCAAGTCTAAGATACACATCCCTAAGTATATAGGCTTGTTATAATATAGCTTCGTTCTTTTCATGTGAATGGCTATTAGGTTTTCATCAAAAATCGTACGAGTGTCGTAGCTAGTTTTCGCTGTTAGTTTTATCGCTTGCTTTTCGCTGGAAACTAATTTAATGTCTACCCGGTTCTCTATGCATTCACAAGTTTTCCCAAACACACTGTTGTTCATTAACTTGAAAAAGTCTTTTTCGAAATCGTTAGTTGCTCTAGTCCTCAAGCTGGTATTTAGATCGATATATTTTTTCAGCCAGGCACTTTCTTCGAATTTAATTCCGCGATGAATTTTGGTTATCCTCAATCCTAAACTTTCGTACAGCTTTAAATTTTCGTAATGAACTATATACTTTACTTTATCGTTTAGGTTTGGAATAAGTTTAGGCACGGTTGAAGATTCAGGCGTGATGTTCTCTGGAGCGAGCGGGTAATCGTTATGAAGATCGTGCAAATCTCTCGAATATTCCAAGTCCACTTCTAAAATACTAGGCGTCGTTCTCCAATCGGTTAGCTCATCATTACTCATCCACTCGAACCCGTGAGTCGGTAGATTCTTTGACATCGCCCACCCGTAAAGATTATTAGCGTCTAGGTACGCTATAAACGACAAAGGCTTGCTATCGTCAAACGAGGGCATGTACTTATTGTTTGCCTGCGCATAACGATGGGAAATTGTGCTAACACCGCCTCTTATCCCGTGTTTGACCATTAGTATCATATCGTAATCGCTTAATAATTCCAACCCTACGCCAGTCAACTTTAATGCAGCGTCCCATGCAAGACCCGGAGAAGTATAGTACCAAGCGGGGTCGAGACCGTAGTTCTTGCAGCAAACGTCTCTGAAATTCTCAAAGACATCGGCGAGCAGGAGAACGTCTGACTGGTTATATAAATCGTGGTATTCCCTGAACGTTTTACATCCGAATTCGTTCCATACCGTCCGTGCGTGGTTATAGTCTTCGTCGCTAATGTCTGAATCGCAAAGTCTCGAATAGAACGCCGACCTCGGTGGTAGTTCCGTGTCGTTCAGTCGATCGACGCCTTGGACGAAATCGTAGGGGTACGCGCCTTTTCTTAGCAAGAGATCGAGCTGAGTACCGGTATAGTGCTTGCCTATATTTTTACACTGGTCTTTGCTCAGATTCCTCGATAAAGCATCTAGACTGGAGGGCATGAATCTAAAACTGTCGATGAAACGTAATTCGCGTTTAACCTCTACTTCCTTGTTTTCTTTATTCACAAACTTATCAACCACAACTTCTCTGCTAAATGAGATGTATTTTTCTTCATTACAAGGTATGCAATTAATCTTTTCGTTATCAGCGCCTCGTAGTTTCTTCACGAAAAGATGAGCATCGTATCCGGTTAAGTTATGTAGTAGTACTGGAAAAAACTTGGGGACTTTATAGCTTAAATTACAACTGTTATGAGCCGCTCCTCTGTATTTTCCAGTTAAATGGCAGTGGTCTCGAACTCGATCAACGCCTAATTCTCCTTCGCAAATATGGCAAACGGTAGCCGAATCGTATAGCTCCTTGTCTTTCTTCCTGAATATCATTTGTTTTGGAAATTTAAATCGCTTGTAAATATCTTTTATATTCTCTATAAGAGTGTCTATAAATATTTGCGCTACATCATCGTCTTCGTTCTCCGCTGTAAACATTACGGGGGCTTGCGAATATAGGTTATCGTCGGAACATTTTATATAATAACAGAAAGAACTCGGAACGTGTTTTTGGTATTTGTTAGTATAGGATGCGTTAGGATTTGGTTGACAAGTGTCTATAGGTTTAATGAAGCTTTCGAAATCGGCGTACACTACGAAGGGGACTCTCATCTTTCTATAATAATTTTTAAAACTCAACATAGTTCCCGGTTCTGGCAGTTCTATCTTTTGCGCCTCGTGTTGGGAACAGTACTCGGTGTGTTTGCGCAGCGAATCTAGCTCTCTATATCCCTGCAAACATCTTTTACAATAGTGCATTGAATGAATGGACTTGTCTGTTTGCACCGCCATCAATCTATTAAAGTTCTTTATCCAACAATAATGCTTCTTTTCTTCGTCAGAAATGAGTAATAGATCTACACTGAAATCGTTCTCATGCTTCGATAAATATAGTGGGAATAGGTTAACATCTTTCTCATAACCGAAAACATTAATACTAATTTTATTATTTCTCTCAAACTTACTTATCATATTAGCATCCACCGCTACTGGGAATTCGATGCCAGACCAATCAAGTTCCTCAGACTGTCTAATTAATTCTTTCGTAATTCTTTCTGAATCTCTCACAACAGGGTTTAAGGCTCTCGTGACGCACCACTTGAAACATTCTTCGTCTTCGTTCTTCATATTAATAATTCCCTTTTTACTCGCTAGACATTTCGGTAATGGGATGTAAGAACTACCTTTCAACGGTTTGTAAACAACCGTGTTGATTTCTAATTTTTGAACCGCCCTGAGTCGCCAATTACTACCACGCATCTGGAAGGAGGCCATCGACTCTCTAATTTTATCTTTCGCGGTGTTATAAATTTCGTTTACATCGGTGGAGTCTAGAATCACCTCAGTCTTTGAAACGAATGGAAAATCTTGGGCATCTTCTCCTCCAGTCTTCATATCAACGCGCACCATCGTGCAGGTAAGGACAAAGTTGACCTTAGTTTGACGATTTTTTGACAACAAGTCTACCGCTTGTGCTTGAACGGTGTTAAGAAACGATGCTACATCGAAACCTTTAGCTCCATCTACCGTGTATTGTTTCGTAAAGCCTTTGATAGCAGAAGCCGTTTCATGAATTTCAAACTTTGGTTTAATTATTTTCCTAAAATATGAAGTAATTTTTGTTTGCATTTTAGCAAACTTCTCCTTTACGACTTTAAACGGTTGCTTAGGTATCTTCCTTTTAATTGCTTTAGCGCATTTTTTAATCGCTGATTTTGTCTCATCGAAGAGTTTTCGTACTGCCGTGACTGGTATGGGTTCTTGTGGTGGGGTTTCAATCCGCGAACTGGTATTAGGCGGGATTGGAGTAAAATGCGAGGGGATTAATGTTTGAGCCTCGTTAGCTTCAATTTTAGCGATCAAATCCGCTTTCCGTAGTCTCGTATATCTAACCAGGCCGCTCTGCTTGGCGATTTTTCGTAATTCGATAACAGTTTTCTTCTCGTATTCCATTTTATATTGGGGCTGCATCTCTTTAAATGGTGTCGTGAAAATATTTTCGTACATTTTATATACACAAGAAAAAAAAGTTTGCGATGATGACTCAACGAAACTGACGAGGCGCCTGTAGGTTTTTGTGCACGTGGGGGTTGCTGAATTAGACCTAATATTGGTCAGTGCATGGAGAATTGAAGCACGGATTAGGTCCGTTCACGTTGGAAATGGACGATCCGGAAGAAGGACTAGGTGGAATGCGCGAGAATATCCAATCTATTACTACTGGTATCATTGTGCTTTGTAAATACGCTTGTATATAGTTTTTCGCATTAAATGTTATAATTGAATCCGGGGCTTTACTTCCTTTAGACTAGGCGTAACATATGGGGGCTCGTCCGGGAGTTTTATTTAAAGTTTTATCGGAGTTTTATTTAAAGTTTTATCGGAATTTTCGTTCGAAATTTACTGCGTAAGTTAGAGTGCACGTGGTTTGCGAAAATTTCGAAATTTTGGAAACTGCGTAGTTGGAAGTAGGAGGAAATAAAATGGCTCCTTGGAAGAGTTTTGAGGAGAAAAGAGAAAAGGCAGTAGCGTGTAAAGAGAGAAGAAAACAGAGGAAATTTGTGGAAAAAGTGAAAAGGAGAGTAGAAAGTGGGTCATGGGAGGAAGCAAAGATTGCTAATGAGAGGATGAAGGAAGCTGAGAATAGAGGAGAGTTCATTGATAGACGAAAGTTTGATGAGATTTGGGCAGAAGTAAAGTGTGAAACAAAGAAATTAGCAGAAGAAGCTCGGAAACTTTCTTTTGGCAGGGAACAAATTTCGTCGAAGAATGTTGCGCCGTTTAAGTACATGAATGCGAGCTCACAACGTGTTAATTCCCATTCGGAGGCTAAAATAGAGGAATTAAATTTGGGCGAACAAAAAGTGAACAAAAAGAAATTGGATGTGTCATTGATACGTAGTACGGCAGCAAAGCTGGCAGACGAACATACAGATACGCTGAGCTTCGATACGCAAGCGTATGTGTACAAGAATGACTGGGTTGAATGTATGAATGAAGGTGTGTGCTCGAGCATGTTTGAAGTTAATGAGAGTGTACAAGCTGAACAGGTGCATGCGAACGATTTACCGTCTTGCTCTTATACTGGTGTTCTGTTTCCACGCGTCGGTTCACAGCGTCAAAATTTAGTTGTACTAAGAGATTTTGAGGCTATGCACAGTTTGGCTAATTGGGATTCGCTTAATTGGTTGGACTTTACGGATGTAGAAGAGGAGAAAGTGATGCAGGTAGCGCCCGGTAGAAATGTCAGGGTTCCATTAGTGGATATTCGGGTTGATTGTGAGGTTGTGTCGGGTACTATTCGTTGCGGATACTTTCGTACAATGTCACCTGGAGTGGATTTGATAATTGGCAATGATCTAGTCACGGTTGAAGAGCTGTTAGACTTAGCAGGGTCTATTAATACAAATGTAGTTGAAGGGAATGAAATTGACGCTGTTAACGTTCGCGACGTTGTCTGTGCAAAGGTTGAAACTAAGAAAAGGGATGAGTGTACGAATGATGTAAATGACGGTGATTTGTGTCTGATGTGTGAGGATTTAAATGAAAACGGACGAATGATTTCTGATGATGTGTCGGACGATGACATAATTAAGATTCAGTCACGCATGAACGCAGAAGAGAAGGCGGCAGGTATCGAAAAACAGGTGTTAGTTCAGCCTGATGTGTGCAAGAATGAATGTACGCATGTGATTAATGATGCTGGGTCGTATGTGGACTTGAGTGAAAGACAGTCTGAAGAACAATTGCAGGCGTATGATGATAACTGTACAAATGCTGTGAATGCTGATGATTTGTTTGGTATGGTTATTCACTCGAATGATGAGAACGAATTGCAGGAGGTCATTGTGGTGCCTAATTATGTCGCTATTGTTAGTTGTGAGAATGACTTAAGCGCACAGTTGAGTGTGGTTGAGGTATGTACAGGTGCCGAGTCTCCCGTTGAGATTATACATACTGGTGAATGCGTAAATGTGTCGCTCTGTGTGGTTGAATTGTTGTTTGAAAATTTGAAGTGGATGTTGCTCAAGAATGTTGAGATTAGAAATTTTCGTCGGTGTTTTGTGGATGTGCTGTTTGAGCATGATGACAACAGATACTGTATGACAGGTTGGTTGTCTGAGCAACAGGTTACTGATGTTGGTCAGTTACAGTTGAATGCGTTTGTGGAGAAGTTGGATGCATGTCTTCGGAATTTTGCGGTCGAGGCGCAACAGAAGTTGATGTTGTTGGGTAGTACTGAAAATGATGTTGTTGAAACTGACGATGTGTTGGAAATTTGTCTTGGTGATATACAGATGGTGCATGATAGTGATAAGGCAGTATTGTGCGTAGAGTCTGTGATGACAACTGTTGTTTGTGAGAGTATTTCACAGGTTTGTTCTTGGAGTGGATCTTCTTCAAATGTATCGTTGATGTACACGAATGTAGACGTTGGTGAACGAGTGATTCTGGTACGTACGGTTGTGTGGTTGCAACATGGTGGTCAAGTGACTAATGGATTGAATGATATTTTGACGCAAGTTGTCACTATAATGCCATGTGCTCAGATGGGTCAGTTGTTGTACGAGAACATGTTTGATTGTCAGGTGTCCGTTTCAGAAGACTGTATACTTGAAGAAATTCTCGAATGTACTTTGGAAATGGAAAGTGTTGCAGAGAAGTTGGACGTTTGTCAGATGACGGTTGTACATGAGTGTGACGCCATTTCTCTGGAATGTAATGAACTTTTGACAGATGATGTTGAAGATTTTGTGAATGATTGTCAGATGAATGAGTTTCAAGACAATAGTTCTCTAGGTGTGAAGGGATTTTCTACGGATATTGTTGATTTTTCTGATAAGTGTGCTGAGAACGTGTGTGAGAAAGTTTCTTTTCAGACGGTGTGTGCGATGGAACGTCCGGTCGGCGAGGAATGTCGATTACGCAGACGCTTGACGAGACGGGGTTCGAGGCGCGTCACTGCCTTCGTCGTGTTATGGATGGCGACGACTGTCTTGGTGTGGTCGACGCATGATGCTACAGTCACGGGAGACACAGACTATGTGTTTCCTTCGGCAGTGGAAATGGACGACGCGTTGGTGATGTTGCTCGCTGTTGTGTGCGCCTTCGTCGTGTACTGTGGTGCAGTACAGTTGGTGGTGTACGCTGACTACACTCGTCAATATAGTTTGGAGTTCCACCTTTGGACTGGACTTTGTAAAGTTGTTCCAGAACTTTGTTGCAGAACTTTGTTCCAGAACTGTGGAAGTCGTCGCTGGAGTTTTACTGGCCTGTTGCCATGGACGGTTGATGTTATTACGTAGAGTGTGAACATTTGTCGGGTTGGACTTTCGGATTTTGGACTTTGTAGGTTTGTGGATCGGATGAGATTAACTGTATATACTCTGATGTATTCGAACAGTGAAATATGAATTAATCGAACGAGATGATCGATATGAATATTGCGATTTGTACATGATTCGTGAAGTATTATGAATGTTATGTAGGCGTGATTCATGGTAAATTGTAAACGTTATTTTGTGTTCGTCAACCTACGGGTTGCCTCAACTTTGGGTTGGGGGATATGTTAGGCATAGGCTCTATATAAATGGACTGGTAGAGCCTAACACGTGCATGGAACGTAGGATGGGTTTCCCGCGTAGCCTAGTGGGGCCTATATAAGCTCTTGGTAGGAGTCGTCAGAGGCCAATTGTGGTTCTCGTTGTGTGAGGCCAGTTCTGGTTCTCGTTTTGGTGTGGCTGACCCTCGTTGGCTTCTTCTTCTTCCGACCACCGTTTGGTCTTTCGTGCTTGTCATAGCACCGTTTCTGATGTTCTCGGGTGGTATGCCCTTTGTCGTCTTCGGGACCGACAGTTCTGTGTTCTACACGTTTTCGGCGATAGAGGTTTTCGTTAGACCTGCTGACGTGGTTTTGGTGTTGTTCTGGAGAGTCGTGCGGAGTTGCTGCCGCGCTGTACAGGTATCATTGTGCTTTGTAAATACGCTTGTATATAGTTTTTCGCATTAAATGTTATAATTGAATCCGGGGCTTTACTTCCTTTAGACTAGGCATAACAATGTGTGTGTGGTTGGGTAGATAGATAAAAGTCAACATTTACCACGCAAACCATCTTTTCAAACTAGAAACATTCCTACCAACCCACTTTTCAACCTTAACAATCAAAAATTTTACCATGCAAACCATATTGGCAATCTAGGCTACGTAGTCGTAAACATTAGGGCTGGGCATTCAACGCGTTATTAACAAAGCGTCAGTTATTTGTACAACAAGCGACTGTTTCTCTGAAAAGATCCTATGCCTCTTATAATTCAGTCATTTGTATCCCGCTTCTCTAGCCATGAATTCGTATACAGTCTATTGATAGCTGAACTCTTCTATTACAACGACCACAGGAAGATCTAAGATGTCAGCTTCGCCTTATTCTTCCCTCATTCTGGTAAAGGCTTCCATGCAATTTCCAACATGAAATTCTTCGGATTTCTCTTTCTGAAGCGCTGAAGATCGTGCTATTTGATCACGGTCTAAGTATGGCCAGGTCAATAACACCTCTCAGTAGTTTTCTTGAAGAGGTGCAACATAAATATTTACACTTGGTGGAGGTAGTAGTGAAAATTCTGATACGTGAACAGAAGAAACAATAAACAACGTTAGACCGCTAAGTGTTAAGGTTGGTGTAAACTGGCCAGGAAGGGATGAAGGTCTCTTCTCTAGTGTTATTCCCAATAGCTGGGACAGTTCAAGAGAGAGTTCGGTTTTAGCGCACAATAGTTACACACTCTACACTCAATTGACCCCATTTTAAACGCACTATTTAAAGGCCTTATAACAACAAGTACAAAACCATTTTAATGCATCTTAGAAAATTACACGAAATTTGAAAAGAACGCGATTTCAAAACGACACATTAAACAAAATTATATGACTTTTCTAAGTCTTAGATTTTGCGAAAACTACTGAAACGTTTAAAGAGGAACAGAACGGAAATGAGCGCAGAAGAAAATAATAGATTGTCATGGTGCGTTCCACACTTGCGATGATCATAAACTGTCACTTTTCATCTTCTTTTTGATGAACTATCCAGTCTGCATATCAATTTAATCTTTTTTCAGTTAGAAACAAAGCCGCTCTCACGCTCGCTTTTTTGAGTGCCAGAACACTGAGAGGAAAATAAAAGCTTCAAAATTCTTCATTATACTAAATACATGAACACATCCTCAGTAAAATCCTCCCATAAATAATATTTATTATTCCTGTTCACCCACAACAGATCCAACATTCTCTGGCTTTTCACGTGATCCTCAACAGTACTTAGATTGTACACTTGATTTCCGATAGGACTCCCATCTTACGTTCTTTCAAGGTATTTCCCCTTCGTAATCTGCAGAGCCGAACTGAAATTTTTATCAACGTGACACATAAATTGTTTCTCTATAGCAGGGGTTCTCGTATCAATCGCGAAAGCGACTGCTATAGCGGTTCTCAGGCATTAATGGCAAAGACAAGTTTCTTTTACTACAAATCCCAGTTGACCTTTTAGACTGGAAGAATGAGCAACATTTGTTTTCCAGTGGCAGCGTCATTTAGGCCAATAACACATCTACAACTTATGTAGCATTATTTACGTCTGAAACGTATACACAATAATCCCACGTGGGCTTCATCAGTTCTGCTTTCGGCCATGACTCCACACGCATGACATATGTTCAGCTCAAATGTCATGCAAATTCATACATAACAGAATTGTAAGTGAATATTCTGTGGAATAAGTAGGCTATGCATTGTAACTTGATTTTTCAGATTCCGAAAATGATTTTTTAGAAACACTAGTGGTTTCTCTCCGTATGAATTCTTCTATGACTTTTCAGATCTGAAGTGCTTGAGAATGTTTTCTGACATACCTGGCAAAGGAATGGTTTCTCTCCAGTATGTGTTCTCATGTGCGTCTTTACATGGGATTTCCGATTAGCTTTAAACTCACATAAATTACATTTGTACGGTTTCTCTCCCGTATGAATTCTTTCATGAATTCTTAAAGCGGAAGTGCTGGTGAAACTTTTTCTACATACTTGGCATAGGTAAGCCTTCTCTCCAGTGTGAACTCTAACATGATAAGCTAGATTGGAAGAATGGGGGAAACTCTTTTCACATGTTTGGCATAGGAAAGGTCTCTCTCCAGTATGGATTCTCATGTGAGGCTTGAGACCAGATGGGCATACGAATGTTTTCAAGCATAGCCGGCACTGATATTTCTCTCCAGTATGGATTCTCATGTGAGTCTTGAGACCAGCTGAGCGTGTGAATGTTTTCGAGCATAACTGGCAATGGTGTTTCTCTCCATTATAGATTTTTATATGTACTCCTAGATGAGATGATTGGGAATATCTTCGTTTACATATCTGACATTGGTATGGTTTCTCTCCTGTATGAGTTCTTTTGTGATCCCGTAGATGAGAAGGTTGTGTGAATGATTTCTGGCATAATGGACATTCGTATGGTTTTTCTCCTGTATGAATTCTAATATGAGTTTGTAGATGTACAGATTGGGAAAATGTCTTTTTGCAAACCTGACACAGAAATTGTTTCACTCCAGAGTGGATTTGTTCATGAATTCTCAGGCCTGAACTGCATGAGAATGCTTTCTGACACACCTGGCAAAGGTATGGTTTTTCTCCAGTATGAACTCTTTCGTGACGTTTTAAACTGGAAGATTTGGAAAAAGATTTTTGCATAAATGGCACTGGTAACGCCTATCTCCAGAATGAGTTCTCATGTGAATCGTTAAAGAGTAATGGTATGCAAACGCGTTCGGACATAGATGGCATTAGTATGGCTTATGTCCCATATGAATTGCATCATGATTCTTTAGACTGGAAGATTCAGATAAACGGTTTTGACATACCTGGTAAGGTGTCTCCCCAGTATGGGTTATCATATGAGTCTTGAATTTACTATAGTTTGCGAACGCTTTCGGGCAAAGCTGACATGTATGTCCACTCATGTGAATTTTAAGAACTGTTGACTGTGAAAATGATTTCTCACAAAACTGGCACACATAGGGTTTCATTTCAATATGAATTCCAACATGCCTTTGTAGATTGCTAGAATTACACAATAGTTTATAACATATCCGACATAGAAATTTTTTATCACCTGTATGGATTCTCCTGTGAACTTGCAGAGAATAATTTTGCGCGAATGTTTTCTGGCATGATTGACATTGGTACGGTTTTTCTCCTGTATGAATTCTAACATGCTTTCGTAGACCAGGAGATCCGATAAACATTTTCTGACATATCTGACATCGATAAGGTTTGTCTCCAGTGTGGACTCTAAAATGGACTCGTAGATATGAAGAATGAGAAAATGATTTTTTACATACCTCACACTGAAATGGCTTCTCTCCAGTATGAATTCTACTGTGAGCCTGCAGAGCAGATTGTTGTGCAAATGCCCTTGTGCACAACTGACATCGATATGGTTTTTCTCCAGTATGGATTCTAACATGAGCTTTTAGATAGGAATTTTGGGAATATCTCTGTTTACATGTCTGACATTCGTATGGTTTCTCACCAGTGTGGATTCTCATGTGTCCCTTTAGGTGACTGGCGTAATTAAAAACTTTCTCACACGAATCGCATTCGTATGCCATTTCTTTGGTGCAATTTTCGTGTTTTCTTCTGGTGACTATTCAGCACAAATGGCTTGTGACATAGATGGGAAATTAATTTGTATCATTTCTTGCTTTGCACTTCCGATGGAATTTCCAAGTGAATGCTCTCCGCCTTCACTGATGAAAATGAAGATTTCTGAGGTTATGACTGCTAGGTCTTTAGTTTCCCTGATTCATAACCTTTCAAGAGCAAACATGGCTTAATGCTCTGCATTAACTGCAGTATTGAAATTTAACTGTAATACCGACTGGAGACATACTAAAATGATGCAGTTCTCATGGTTCGGGGCCGCTATTCCGGGGGGCCGCTATTCCGGGGGTCCGCTATTCCGGGGGCCGCTATTCCGGGGGGCCGCTATTCCGGGGGTCCGCTATTCCGGGTCCGCTATTCCGGACTAATGAAAACAAATATATATGTATATAATTATGTACAATTGTACAATATATGTATATATATGCATGTATATGTATCGATTTATATATATATATATATACATGTTTGAATATGTATACATATGTTTGTATATATTTATGTATATAGATCTATATACATGCACAAATGTTATATATGTATTATTGTATATACATCTGGATATATATGAAATGGGAACAGGTCGATAGTCCGAAGGTTCGATAATCCGAAGGTTCGATAGTCCGAAGGTTCGATAGTCCGAAGGTTCGATAGTCCGATGTAAAACATATCATATGCATATGTACATAAAGTCATATATGTATATGTACAGTATATGTATATATATATGCATGTATATGCATGTATATATGTTTGTATATGTATATATGTTTGTATATATGTATTTATATCTATATATGTACATATATGTATATATATGGATATATATACGTAGGCTATGTATATATATTTTATGTATATATATGGATATATATTAGGGTGCATCACAACTGCATTGCACAAATTTGAAGTTTTTATATAGTGCTGTCTGTATGTACATTCTGTTCCACTATGACTACCATTGGATTAGACAAAAGATTTTTTAAATCTACCTTCATTTAGAGGTCCCCCCAGTGGCAAACATTTAACCGAATAACCGCGATTACGCAATTTCGACTAAGCCATAGAATCATTTATATGAAATCACATGTAATCGCTTAATTTTAGTGACAATAGACTCAAGCAATGTTAAATATCAAATTCAATATTGTTCCGATGTTTTTAATTAATTAAAAAAAATAAAATGAGTAATGAAGGTTGTAAATGCATGTATTTTGGGCCTTTGCAAACTATTGGTTATAATGCATGGCAGCAGCTCTGCGATTTGTGACTCACAATGAGCAATTTTACGGCTATAGATCAACTTAGTCATCCACATGTAGAGCACTAGGTCTGTCTTCTAAGGTCACTTATCTGCTTCTCAAGGTGAAGGTCACTTCACCTTTAGAAGCAGGTAAGTAAACAAGTGATAGCTCAGTAAACTCGAGATAATCGTCACCTATAGATATTCCAACTGCTCATTAGCTAAGGCGATCACATTGGCCTTCATCATCGCCTGGAGCTCTTGGGCCTGCATGTCATGCTCAGCTGGACAAAATGGAACAACCTGAGAGAAATTGTGTGGTATCAAATCCCAATTACTTTGAAGCCGTGTGAACAATTTGACATCGGTGACTTTGATGCTTCGATCTTAAGATCTGTGAACACTTGAGATAGACGAACTTCACCAGTATGACGATGACAGCCTGACCAGCTGCAGTAAGGTGACCAGTATTTGAGCTTGTTGTGTCAAATATTATGTTCACAATGGTATCGTTATAATGCCATCTTGTCATGAGCTTCATTGTTAGTTCTGCAATGATTTATCCACATAACTGGTCCATAGCCTTGAAGTAACTTGGCACTCCCAGCAACTTTAACTGTATTGCCTCACCCACAATTAGGCTACAGTCAAGCGTCCTTCAGTAACACGGTGATTTCTGAGAGTGGATGTCATCTTTCCATCTCAATGCAGTGCACATAGTTTTGGTGGTACCCAGTCGTCTTGGATATTTTACATTATTTTACCCACTACCTTGCATCGAGAGCGATCTGCAGTCGTAGGCTATAAGAAGCAGAAACCAAGGATACATCACCTCCAGACTCGGTTATCAATCCTTGCCTGAACGCCGCTTGCTGTGGTGGTGTCATCTTCAGTGAAGTTGCAAGTGACACGAGGTTTGGTCAGCTTAGCACATTTGGTGGTATGAATGCCATTGTTTCTGTTGGTTGTGTTAGCTGCGGTGGAATCTGTTTTTGATGCAGCTTCAAATTCCAGATCATCTTCCGAAGCCAAAGCAGATTCCTCTGGTTTCTCAGTGTCTCTCTCGTCCGTTAATGATGGGCTCGGTTATGACACTGACATTCCGAGGCACCTTGACAATTACGTCTGGAAACTTTCATGGCCAGTGTCTTGTCAAATATACCAAACCTGGCAGCTCTGTCACCCTTCATTGACTCGAGGAATGCCATATACTCTGCATTCTTAACCAAACTCTCCACATTTGGTGGCCAGAGCTGAAAAGTTGATGCTAACATAGACTGCATTTCTTCCAGTTTTGTGGTTGGCGACTTTTATCAATTGAACGAAGTTAGTTGTTATCATCGAGGAGTTTCACATATCTTTTCGCATGCTCACGCTCTGTTACAATAGGTATGTTGGATTTTAAATACACTTAAGTTTTAACTTGTTTCAATACTTCCTTGGCTGTTGTAAATTTTGACGTTGTCCCAAGAGATCCTGGTCTCTGACTTTGTGCTGCTAGATTGCATTGGTACATCATGCATCTCAATTACCTGCTTGCAGGTTGGTACAGATTGTGCATCATGAGCACAGATTGCAGGACCCAATCCAAATAAATCGGTACTCAGATGAGTCTTTGTTCTCTTTTTTGACCTTGACCCGTACCTGAGGTGTTTCGAAGACACGGTGGCGAGAGCCACGAGACTTGTGACAAAGTGTTGAATCATCTTTGTAGTTACGATTGTCTTCTAATTCAATAAAACTTGTTAGGGCTTGGGGGACCTCTAAATATTTTTTTATTAAATTTTCTTTCATACCATAATGCTTCTATAAGCTAATGGAAAACAATTAAATAGTAGACAACTAAAATATAAATAAATATTTTTCCTGATGCACCCTAATATATATACGTATATATATACACAAACTTATATACATATATATATACATATGTACATAGTAATTACGTATATATATACGTAATTACTATGTACATATGTATATATATATGTATATAGTTTGTGTATATATGTATGATATTTATATATATATATATATATATATATATATATATATATGTACATATGTATATATAATATATCTATATATTATATACATATATGTGTGTGTGCATAATTGCATATGTATATATACAGATATATATATATGCATATATATGTATATACATAAATATATATTCAAATACATATAATAATAAATAATATACAATATATATCTATATGTGTATATATATATTTATTATATATATATTTAATAATTATGTATTATATAATTATGTAATTATAACAATATTAATTATTTAATATTATATATTAATAATTAATAAATAATATTATATATTTATAATATTAATATATTATATTAATTAATATAATATTATGATATTATATATTATAATTATAATAAATAACTAATTAATATATTTATTAATGATATTAATTATTATTATATATTATTTTAATAATTATGTTATTATAATAAATAATTAATTAATATTATGATAATTAATTAATATTTTAATTATAATTATAATTATATATTAATAACTATAATTAATCTATTATTTTATATTTTATTATAATAATAATTATTTTAAAATAAAATAATAAAATACATAAAATATATATACAATATACATATATATAATTACATATATATATAATTAAATATAATTAATTAAATGTATATATAATTATGTAAATACACACATGCATATATGTAAATACATATATACATGCATTGCATGTGTATATATAAAATATATGTATATAAATACATATATATATAATTATATATACAAACTTATATTCATATATATATACATATGCACATATATATAAATACGTATATATATACAAATATATATAGACATATAAAAACATATATATACATATACACGCATGCATGTATACATATACTCTCCATATACATATACAATGTTTATACATATACATATGCAAATATGTTTTACCATGAACTCTTCGGACTATCGAACCTTCGGACTATCGAACCTTCGGATTATCGAACTTTCGGATTATCGAACTTTCGGATTATCGAACCTTCGGACTATCGTACCTTCGGACTATCGATACGTAACCATATGAAATATATATATATATATATCTGTGTGAATATATATATATGTATATACATATATGTAAGTATCTATATTTGCATATGTATGTATGTATGTATGTATGTATGTATGTATATATGTATATAGATGTATGTGTATATGTACATGTATATGTATATACGTATATATATGTACTTAGGTAAATACATATGTGTGTGCATGTATACATGTTTGTGTACATATATATGTATTTGTGTCTATGTGTTTGTATAGTTATATGTAAGCATATATATATATATATAATGTATTATGTATGTACATGTATGTTTGTAGTTATACATAAAGTAAGTAAGTAAGTATTTCCTTTATTGAGAAGCACTAGCAAACGCACAGTACTGTACATTGCAAGATTAATACATTCACAACAAATAAACAAAAAATTATATATATATTTATATGTGTATATATATATGTAGATATACATATATATATATATATATATGTACATACATAAATATATATATACTTACATGTAAGTATATGTATATTCATGTATATATACAGGTATGTAGGTATTTAAACACATATTCATGCTTAAATATTTATTTACTTACACATACCTATACATACATATATACACATATATATGTATATCTACATATATATATATATACACATATATATATATTTACATAAGTACATTTATATACGTATTTACATATATATATACATGTACATATACACACATACATCTATATACATATAGTATATACATACATATATACATATAGATAGGCTTCATACATATGTATATATTACATATATAAACATATATGTACATATACACATATATATGTATGTATACATATGCACATATATATATATATATATACACTAATATCCAAATATATAAAATGTACATGTATATAGTTACAAATACAGTTATATATATAAACATATATACATATACAAACATATATATATATACATGCATATATATACATATAATGTACAATTGTACATAATTATATACATATATATATTTGTCTTCATTAGTCCGGAATAGCGGCCCCCCGGAATAGCGGACCCCGGAATAGCGGCCCCCGGAATAGCGGACCCCCGGAATAGCGGACCCCCGGAATAGCGGCCCCCCGGAATAGCGGGCCGGTACCGTTCTGATTAATTAGGAAGTTTGAAAACGGCAAAGATAACAAACTACTTTACCTGCCGCTAGAAGGGTATTACAAACAAGGTTTAAGATTGGAATTTCTTTAAAAAACCGTCATTGAAGTATTATCAGGCCCAGGGGCGGAGACTTAGGGGGACAGGGGGGACGGTACCCCCCAAACTTGAGGTGGGGGGGACGGAGCTGCTTATATCCCCCAATATTTCTGAAATATTTCATGAATATAATAATATTATACGAGTAACAGTTGAGCAATTTTCTTCAGACGACAGCTTAAAATGCTACCATTACAGTGTGGAAATTCAAAAAAATTTAAATAGGGGAGGGGTCACATCCCCTCCAAACCCCTCCCCAAACTCAAACACGACTCAAACTACATGTAAGCTACGAGTGACAGCTGGTTCCTATCAGCACTCAAATTATAGAGGAATTTTGTTCAGATGACAGCTTAAAATGCTACCACCCGTCCTCCCAAACCCAAGACCAAGTCTCCGCCTATGATCAGGCCCTTGCCGTCAATCGACCAATAATTTATTATTTATCAAAGACTTAAAACTGCAGCTTCACTCAATTGTTCTATGGGCAGCGCATGTAGTTATTTACAATTTCGGCGATTTATACTCATAGTAGAAGCTGGACCCATGAGAATAGTTCTATGCTTAAATAAAAGTTCCATTGATGAAAAAATTTTTTTGGTTAAATAGAAGTTGGATACCTTTTTGGTTATCCCGTAGTTTAGGTTGGTAAATTATTTGAATGTCTTCAGTGCCGTATTTGACGTCGGTAAGTAAGCAGTCTAGTTATGTCCATGATAACTATCATCAATCCCGCTTTCATTTCATTGTGAATTTGTTGTCATCAATCCAGCTTCCATTTCGTGAAAAAAATTATCCAACTTCTATTTAACCCACAAAATATTTTTCATCAATGTAACTTTTATTTAAGCATAGAACTATTCTCATGGGTCCCGCGTCTACTTAAGGTAACAATTATTTTCATCATTCCAGCTTCTATTGCATCAAAAACTTAGTTTAATCAATCCAGCTTCTATTTACGGTACAAATTATTTCGATCAATCCAACTTCTATTTAAAGGCATAAATGATTTCATCAATCCCACTTCGAGTTAGTGAAACAATTATTTTCCTTAATCCAGCTTCCATTTTAAATTTTTAATTTGACGATATCAAATAATTTACCAACCTAGACTACGGGTTTACCTAATTTTTTCACGAAATGGAAGCTGGATTGATGAAAAAATAGGTATGATGTAATGAAAGCGGGATTGATGATAGTTATCATGGACATATATTATATATATATTTTCGTTTATTCAACAATCCGGTTGAAAAACCGCAACCGGTTACAGTGTACAATTATGCAATTCACAAGACACAAATCTTAACTACTAACAGAACAGACAGTTTGCAAACACAAAGCATATCCGCCCAACGGGGGCTCGAACTCGGTACCTCTCGGTCTCTTTGCAAGATGTTATCCAATGCGCCACGGGCCCCCCAATAGGTAGATTGCTTACTTACCAACGTCAAGTACGGCATTGAAGACATTCAAATAATTTACCAACCTAAACTACGGGATAACCGAAGTGGGATTGATGAAAAGAATATTGTTTAAAAAGAAGCTGGATTCATTGCAGTTATCATGAAAATTATTGAATAATTAAAAACGCTAAAATACCAGCCTACCTCCACTATCAATAAAATACAATAATACAATACAATACAAATGAAAATTTATATCGCGCTTTAACAAGACAAGTCTTGCACGAGAGCGCGTTTCGCTACATTCTTAGTCATAGTGCAGGTTAAACAGATAAGTTTTTAATTTTGTTTTAAACTGTGCGACCGTTTATGCACTGTCGAACTGAAGCTGGAAGACGGTTCCATTCTAAGGGTCCTGAGGTAGAGAAGGCACGGTTTCCAAACTTCCGGTTTGTGCGAAGTACGGTGAAATCCCCTCTCGGCGACGATCGGAGTCCTCTAGTATTGAAAAGTGAACATGGCGTGACCATGGATGCCATGTATGAAGGAGAGGTTCCAGAGTGAATGTGATACATGAGGAGGCAGATTTTGAAGGCGATACGGGCGCGGATGGGAAGCCAGTGAAGTTGTTTCAGTGTAGGCGTGATGTGATCTCTTGGACCAAGATCTTTTATTACGCGAGCGGCGGTGTGTAGAACTGAGGATAAGGGTTGCAGTGTCGATGAAGGAAGACCGGATAGGACAGAGTTGAAGTAGTCGAGGCGAGAGATGACGAGAGCTTGGATGAGGATACGGAGGCAGGTTTCATCGAGGCAGCGTTTCACTTGTCGGATTCGGCGCAGGTGGAAATAGCATGCTTTGGCCACGGAAGAGATGTGTTGAGTCATGTTTAGGCTGCTGTCTAGCAGAACACCGAGGTCACGAACGACATCAGATGGTAGAATGGTGCAGTTAGACTCGAGATGAAGAGATTTTATTTGTTTATTTGTTTATCATCGTCCGGTCGGCTTCGACGGTCGAACCAAATGAGTTCTGTTTTGGTGGCATTTAGCTTCAGACGCATAGATGCACACCAGGGTTGTATGTCACGGACGCATGCCGCAATATTTATTTTGATTATTATTATATTCGTTTTATTGGTAACAAAACTGATAGTCACACCGCCATCAGGTACATTGCAATTTAACAAAAGTTATGAATGAATGCTAAGCAAGATTGTACCATAGGCCTATACCATAACAAGAAGCCAATGTTAGAGCGACAATAAGGCAACAAATTTGTTATTAACTATTACCTGATGAATTGTTAAGTTAATTGAGAGAGTAACGTGGGATGAGTAATTTATCAGCATTAGTGGTTTGAGGATGGCTTTTTATACAGGACTCGTGAGATAAAAAGTTTATCATAATTATTTAGTGGGCAACACAAAGTTGTGAGGACGTGGTCTCATTTTGTAATGACGATCAATAATCGGAGGAAAAAGCGGCCGAAGATGTTATCAAATGCACTTTTACCGATAATACCCTGTAATGTGCAAGTTTATTAATTTTTCACTGAGAATTACGAGGATATTCTACTGAGAAGAAAAATAGATAGACCTGCAGAAACTGACAAAATATCGAACTTTGGTATCTTAACGGTAAATTTTAAACCTTACCTCGTCCAACTCCAATGTCGACGATAAAAGTGACGTCATACATAATTCTACCATTATGTGAACAAGGAGATTTAATCGTGTGCAAGAGATGCTATTCAGTAAAAGAGGAGTTCACTATCTTACAATTGAAAAAATGCAGCGACCTTCATAATTATTATTGTTCCAGCGATGAAATAGCAATATACTTTTATATTCATACTTAGTGCACATTCGTTATCTGATACCAGGAAAAAACTTAAAATATAAAGCTTCTAATCAAGTTCACGCTGGACTACACAATATCCATTGATCGAACATTTGTGAGACCGAATTTTTGGAAAGGTTTTGAATGTTGGGTCAAAACAAGAACAAATTCGCAAGAATAAGTAATGCTATATTTACCATTTGTGTTCCTTGGAATTTGTAGGCCTACACAGAATATATTCGTGTATATTATATTCATTCGCAAGAATAAGTAATGCTATATTTACCATTTGTGTCCCTTGGAATTTGCACACAGAATATTATTCATGTACATTATAATACTCATTCATTCCTAGAATTTATATAGCGCCCCTTAAGAAACCTACTAATTAAAAGACTCGATCAAGAAGCCTAACTAGACCGAGCGGGAGACCTACACAGAATATTCTGTCAGGCCCGCCAATCTCTCTATGCCTTGCGGACTCTGGTCGCTCACGGCTTGCGAGGTCCGCTGCTTTTTGATGTCGTGCGTGCCACAACCCTGGCACGGTTGCTTTATGCCTCGCCTGTTTGGTGGGGTTTCGCGGGGCAGTGCGAAAGGGACCGGCTTCAGACCTTGATACGTCGCCTCATTCGCTATCATTACCTTCCTGAGGACTCACCGTCCTTTGAGCAGTTATGCTTAAAGGCGAATTCCCGTCTTTTCTCTGCTGTTCTGACCGATAAAGGTCATGTGCTACATGCCTTGCTTCCTCCTGTTAAAACTTCCGTTTATTCTCTCCGCCTCAGGGCCCATGACCGTGTCATTCCTCCCGCTGATAGCCTGATGCGAAGAACCTACATCACTAGGATGATTTATAGGACTTAAATAAGATAGACTAGCTAATTTAGATTTATTGTGACTACTATGATGTCTGTACACCAAAATGCGGTTAGCAATTGGTTTATTAAAGGATATTCTTACTTACTTACTTACTTTACAGAATCGAGCAGCAGTGATCCATTCTACTAGTGACGAAAGCGTGAACAAGAGTCACAGTAGCTATCATTATGAGTAAAGGGAGCGTGAAATTAGGCCTACACTTCATACGAAGGCTGCCTCTTGGACTAGCTTGCAATACAATACAATACAATACAAAACAACTGCATTTCTCATTTTCCAATTTCCAAAGTTCAGATGTGCACACACGACCATACACCATGACACTGATGGTGCTAAGCAACTGTGAGTGTAGAACTTGCTCAAGGTCCCTACAATGGCCAACTGGACGCTCGAACCCATCATAGTCTCCCTGTTACAGTCTGAGTAAAGTGCCCCACAGTAACTACTCAGGTAAAGTCCCAAATCACACCTGCAACAGAAGCAAGAGATGGCAAGAGTAGGCTAATGCACTATTGCCGTTTTAACAGTATCCAAAGTAGTAAACTAACCTGCGATGTCCTTTGATATATCAAATCTCAAGAGGAGAATCAGAATCTTTTGGATGAATAAGCTTACTGTGTATGTTCATTCCATGATGTCTGTCGTCTCTGTTCTTCGCTGATACCAAAGCAAGATCTGACGACAAGAACAACAAAGGCAGATTAACAGTCTTAATTAAGACGAGGACCTAACTCATAGCATATGTTATAATTATTATTATACACGATACATTGATCTCCTAGTTCCCGGGCAAGGACTGCCACGGCCCAGCACCGTGCCTTCGCCATCGTGGGCGGTGTCACGACATTTCGTTTACGACACTTCGTCGAGCGACATTTCGTCGAACGACATTTCGTCTACTAAGTTATTTGATGTTGTCACTTTAAAATGGAAGCTGGATTGATGAAAAACTGTTTTACGAAATAGAAGTGGGATTGATGAAAACATTCCTGTGTTGATATAGAAGCTGGATTGATCGAAATAATTTCTCCCGTAACTAGAAGCTGGAAATCAACCTGGATGCATGGGTGAAAATAGGTTTCCATTCAATAGAAGCTGGATTGATGAAAATAATCTTGTCAGTAATTAGAAGCTGGATTCCTGAGAATATATAGCACGCCTTAGCGAAACTATACGAAAGCGGCCTCTGTTGATTAGCCGTAATGGATACAGATACACTGTTAGACGAAATGTCGTTAGACGAATTGTCGTAGAGTCTACGACAATTCGTCTACGACGTAGACGAAGTGTGGTTAGACGAAATGTCGTTCGACGAGTTGTCGCGGAACCATCGTGGGCCCTTCTATGTGGAATGACCTCCACCTCAATCCGTAGTAAGAATTTAGTCGGGGTCCCATCTTCATCCCTTCGTTGCTTGAAGACTTATTTAGGCCTATTCCCTCGGGCTGACGCTGAGAGCGCCTCTGAATAGCTAGTAGGCCTACTGTAAGAGACGCTTTACAAATTCTCAGATACGATACGATACGAATGACAGGGATCGAAATGAGTCGAATGTCGGAAATTTTAGAATATGAGTATTTTACATATTCTTAACACTAGAAGCACCGAGAAATCGAACTTCCTAGAAGCACCAAGGGGTCATTTTGACCCCAAATAATTTATAATGCAAAGTCAATTGCAAATTCAATGAAATTGACTATCAACTTTATTAACATAAATTACATGAGCATAAACAAGTGAAATAAGTAAGTTGGAATGGAATAATAGGAGATCCTCTCCTCTCACCAGATCTCCTATCCTCTCGCCAGACCTCCTCCGCTCTCACTAAATCTACTATCCACTCACCAGATCTATCCTCTCACCAAATTTCCTATCCTCTCACCAGATCTCGCCCTATATTCTCGCCAAATATCCTATCCTCTCACCAGATTTCTTATCTTCTCACCAGACCTCACCCTATCTTCTCACCAAATCTCTTATCCTCTCACCAGATCTCTCCTCTCACCAGATCTTCTCTCCTCTCGCCAGATCTTCTATCTTCTCATCAGATCTCCTCTCCTTTCACCAGTAACACTCCTATCTCATCACCAGATCTCCTATCCTCTGAACAGATCTCCTCTTCTGTGACCAGATATTCCTTCCTCTCACCAGATCTCCTTTCCTCTTTCCAAATATCGTCTTCTCTCACCAGATCTCTCTCCTCTAGCCAGATCTCATCTGCTCTCACCAGATCTCTCTCCACTCACCAGATCTCCTCTCCTCTCACCAGATATCCTCTCACCAAGTCATCCTTCTTCTCGCCAGATCGACTATCCTCTCACTTGATCTCCTCTCCTCTCACCAGATCTACTACCCTCTCACCTGATCTCCTATCCTTTCACTAGATCTCTCCTATGACCACATATTCTTTCTCCCACTAGATATCCCCTCCTCTCACCAGATACCCTCTTCTCTCACCATATATCCTCTTCTCTCACTAGATCTGTTCTTTTCTCACCAGATCTCCTCTCACAAGATCTTCTATCCTCTAACCAGATCTCCGCCCCTCTCATCGAATCATCCTTCTCGCCAGATCTCCTTTTTTTTCCTCTCACTTGATCTCCTCTCCTCTCGCCAGATCTACTATCCTCTGGCCAGATCTCTCCTCTGACTAGATCTACTTTCCTCTCACCAGATCGCCTATCCTCTCATCAGATCTCCTATCCTCTCACCAGATCTCCTCTTCTCTCTCCCAGATCTTCTTTCCCATCGCCAAATGTCCTCTCCTCTCGCCAGATCTCTAATTCTCTTGCCAAATCTTCTATCCTCACACCTGATCTTCTCTCACCTGATCTCCTCTTCTCTCACCAGATCTCATCTCCTCTCACCAGATCTCCTATCCTCTCACCAGATCTCCTATCCTCTCATCTGATCTTCTCTCCTCTGACCAGATCTTCTTTCCTTTCATCAGATCGCCTCTCCTCTCACCAAATCTCCTCTTCTCTCACCAGATCTGATCCTATCCTCTCACCAGATCTCCTCTCCTCTCACCAGATCTCCTCTCTCCTCACATTCATTACGTAATTAGCTTTGATATATAATATTATTGAATAATAAACAAGAAATGCGTAAGCCTAATATGCAAGTACTGATACAGGGGTCAGATTGACCCCTTGGTGCTTAAAGATAGAACAGCAAAAATCTCAGAAATTGTGAATCCCCCCGAGTTCAAATTGTGGCAGAGGGTATACCCTACGAAGTTAGGAAAAGTCATAAAATTACAGGACCCGGGCTATATCTGGGGCCGAGGTGCGTTCCGCTAAAAACCAAAAGGGGTCAGATTGACCCCTTCGGTGCTTCTGGTGTTAAAGACCACATTTTTGCTTTAAAATGACACTAAAAGTTTGGTTCTACCTTATTTTTTTGACAAAGTTACGAATGATTAGGCTATGTGTTTTTTTCGTGAAATTTTTTTCATTTATTTAATAATTATATAATAAAAAAAAAATAAAGTATTCTCTGTAAAAAATTCGGAAAATACACATTAAAACAATGAATTTAAAAAAATTTGAGAAATCAATAATGTAAAAAAAAATTTCACCCATTTTCATCAAAATCTGAAAATAAGAAAAAGTGACATCTGATCATATTCTGCTGTTTTCCCAGGGATGTAAATTGCCGACTTACGACTCAGTTTGATCCCTTTGGTCACAGATAAGAAACAGGTAGTAACTTACATGAATAATACATTATAGGCCTAATTATTAAGCCGTGAAACGTCTAGCGATATGTACAAGTATTTATATTTTTCTAGATACTATTTGAAATTTTGCACATAGATCATCTCCACTTTATCTCCGATTTCTCATGTAATTGTCATCTGTAGGCTATATCGGTATCGGTCCTACCTACATGATCGTATCATCAGGTGTGATTTGCGACTTTACCGATTAGTTACTGTGGGGCACTTTACTCAGACTGTAACAGGGAGACTATGATGGGTTCGATCTTTTTACCTAAGGTAAATGCAAACGTAAATCTTCGAAATTTCTCAGCGCACATAAAAGCCGCGTCACGGAGATTAACTTAATCACCGGCCATACAAAGACAAATCTGAAAGAGCGCCACGTCAGAATCGACAGGGTGTGTAAAAGTTGTGTACTGTGCTCAGTACTCTGGGGGTAAAATAATGTTGGATTTGACGCACTTCTAGAGGTGCTCCAGGGCCACCCAAAAAGACAAGAAATGTGTAAATTTTGGATAGACGTCTTGAATTTTGTTAAACTTATAATGTTATTTTTGTTCACTAATGTGATTTTATTATGGCTATGTCTTTTGTTAGTAGGCCTACGTTGAAACCTAGTTTCGGTCACGTCTCTGGCTATATGCTGGACGTGCTGCACTGGCTCCCCATCCAGCAGCGAATGACGTACCGGGTCGCTGCTTTGGTCTTGTGGTGCATGCTGGGCCTTGCCTCTGTCTACCTTGGGGAGCTCTGCTGCCCTATACCCTGGGTTTCTCTGGCCGTTGCTGCCTCCGATCAACTAAGCTAGGTATGCTTCTTGTCCCATTTACCAGTACATCTAATGGGCAGAACCGCGCTTTCTCAGTCGTTGGCCCTTCGGTCTGGAATGGGCCCCTCTTGTTTTGCTGCGTTTGGTACCCAGAGTCCGTTCTGATACGTTATATTCTAACCTAAAAACTGTCCTTTTTAGCCGTGCTGGGTCACGAGCACTTCTGAATAGTAGCAAAACCATCACAGAAGGTTCTCGCCAGCTTCATTGAATGATTGCATTTTTCAAGATAGCGTACTTTTCATGTTGTCCAAAGATATTTTGGAGATTGTTGGTCCAGTAGTACTAAGGAATGCCTTCTTTGGCCATACTGAGAATCTTCTGCTTGCGATATTAACCGATGACAGAAGTTATAGGCCTATAAGAGAACTGGCATCCGGTCGACAAGGCACATCTACTACGTAGGCTACATTCAGACAGCTCCGTATGCCAACTTTTTTTACTTTGCTGCTATAAATTAAGTTGACTTAATAAGTTGGAGAGAAACCAACAGAATGATGTTGTGAACCTCCTCGTAAAAGGCTGCTGTCATACGAAGAAATTCTGGAACTTGTTAAGAAAAAGAATGCGAATGAAAGGAAACCATTATTGAATTTCCAAAGTTTCCTTGTCTTACCCAAGCAAGTTAAAGATGCATCAGACCTGTAACTGAAGAGTCACCGTCTGTGTGACAGTGTCTGTTAATTGAAGATAACAAATGTGGATTTATACAGGCCATACTAGAATCAAGAAGCTTTATTAAAGCGTTTGATTCGAAATCTGATTTCGAGTAGAGGATAGCCTACGTTTGAAGAATGATTCGATGAAACTTCACAGAAAAATGTTCAACAAATAATTATAAAATAAAACCAATTTCAGTTTCAGAATTAACATTATTTAACGGTCATGTGAAAGTAATTTTGTATAGTTCAGTCCGTTCATATCAGCGAGGTTATAGCATTATACAGTGTTGTATCAATTACATTCTAAATGTAATTCAATTATAATTGCAATTACATGCTTGTAAATGTAATCAATCAATCAATCAATCAATTTTCGTTTATTCCGAACACCAAGCTGACAGAACGCAGCTTGTTACATTGGTTAGTCATATATTTATATATGTGTTCATTTGTATGTCACCTTGTCCTTTCTGGTTATCGTTTAATTTAATTTTAATTTAATTACAATTACAATTACTTGTGAAAGTAATTGAATTACAATTACATTTTGATTGTAATTCAATTACCAATTACTTTTCAATTAGGCTATTCCTTTAAATTGGGCAAATGATTTAGAATTTTTTGATAATTTTTAATTTACTCTATTTTTAAACTAAAACATTCAATGGACCAATGGCCTTTAAATTGTAAAAATATATATTTATTTATTTATTTATTTATTTATTAAGGTCACTTGTTATAGTGTGTTATATACATTCAATTGTATTATAAGTCTGTCAGGTATCCAAAATACTATTTGCAATTATGATCCATTAAACAAGTTAGAGTTTATTTGATTTTTAGTAGAAGTTTTTCAAATTAATAGTCTGTTAGATTTTCAAAGTTGGTTGGTGGTTGATTGCGCCTGGGTGAGTGAGTCAATTCGTCCAGCAGTGCTAAAGAGACGCTCAACTGGAGCTGAAGATGGAAGCTCTGTTTTCTGTAGGCAACCGCAGTAAGCTAGCTAAGATAGAGTATCCATGAGTGCATGGATAGTCTGATATAGAAGGCCAGCCCTTGCCCTTAAGGTCTATTAAAGTGTGCTGTAAGATTGTAACAAGGGTGTAAGGAAAGAATAATGTTGAAAATAATGTTGCCATGCAAACATAATGCAGAGTAATTTATTCAATTAAACGGGTGGCCCAGGTCAACCCGGCAGGCTGGCATCTTTGCTGACTTTATGAAAGTAATTTGTAATTGATACTTCATTCAATTACAAATAACATGCAATATTGTAATTGAAATGCAATTACAATTAGACTACTGGACTTAAAATGTAATTCAATTACAATTACAATTACAGAGCTTGTAATTCAATTACGTAATTCAATTATTTGTATTTCAATTACTGAACAACACTGGCATTATAGTAGGGCCTATGCACATTACACAATTTCCCACATTATGAAAGATCTCATTTATTCGGTTATAATGAGACTGGTTTTGACAGTTGGAGCACCTCAGGACATAATACTAGAGGCAAGATATTTTACCATGGCACTACTAGTATCCATACACAAGTTTTGCACCCCGCGAATTGAAGATTCTCCGAAACTGTGATTTCCTATTATTTTCAATCCTACCTATTATACACTAATGTCAGGCCCTTGGGTCTAAGCCACCTAATAGGCACATATCTATTAAGACCTTAATTTGAAAGTGTAGTCGACAATACTCATTTCATTTGTTCATTTCTATCTCTCTGTCTCGGTGCATAACTATTGCCTCTGGTTCTGTCTCTGCGGCGTCAGTTAGCCTACCTGAAATTTCTAAATGACAAATCCAGCCTAGAACGCCTGATGAACAGATTAATTCACTCAAATTCTCCCTCTACGAAAGTTCTTGCCAACGAGGCAGACACTTCTCTGTTCAAAGCCGTCCTATTTAATGAGAACCATTCACTCAGAATGATGCCTTTCCACAACCAACATTATTTTCACCCGTATTTTCTCAGGAACAAACCTCGTAACTTTAAGCTTCCTGATAGACTCACGAAACTTTATATATCTCGTATGCTATTCCTCAACTCTTACTGAGCTATAGATTCATACCATCCAATTTTTGTTTCTTTGTAGGGGCCTACACATACAACGTTTTGCCTTTTGTTTAGTCAATACACGAACATTTGATGATAAGTAATCAGACGAATATACATAACTAATGCTAACATTCACCCTCTTCGAATTTGCAGGACAAGGACGCTTCGTAGGATGCCAATTAACAAAAGATTGATATTGCCAAAAGAGAAGTTTAGATGAAACCACAGCCATTACTGTAACGAAATTGATGGGTCGCTGAGCCCGATGTCCCGCCGGGTTCACTGAGTGCGATTCCCCGGTGTTATATCGCCTGGTCAAGTCCCCTTCCCACGCCTTTATCTTTCGCTATAGTCAAGTCCCCCTCTCCCATGCCGGCGCTCGTCGTCCGTCTGCGCCTGCCTTTGTTGTCGACCGCTCTATTTGCCTAGTCAAGTCCCCTTTCCATCCGCCTTATATTATAGGTACAAATAAAGCTGAGTTGAAGTACAGCGAGCCGAGCTGAGATGACTACTTGACACTAGAGATGACGGTGTTGATCGTGGGACCTTGATCATAGTAGGCTAGGCCTACGTTCTGTTAGTTTTTTGTCACCTCGGTATCTGTTGAATTATTTGCTACGTCTTGAGTAATACTACGAATTCATATCAAGTCATATCAACTTCGGACTACATTACTGAACTGTGCCTTCCAATTGGCAGTCAAACTGGTCGGCGGGCTCTCCGGTCTGCCTCGCTAAAAAACATGATACCTTCGTTTCGAAACACCACCTCTGCTCGTCGGGACTTCTCGATTGCGGCGCCACGGATCTGGAACGCTTTTCCGTCCTCTATGTGTGCTGCACGCGGCTATACGGTTTTCTCTAGACTCTAAAAGACGCATTTTTTCAGCTGTTTGATGGCCACATGTTGAGCGCTTCTGAAAGACTCTTAAGTGGCGCTTTATAAATGTCTTGCTATATTACATTACATATCAGGGCGGAGTTCAAGTCGTTCTTCCCATCGAGTTAGTCAGTGTGCATTGACGGTGGCCTTCGAAGAAAACCCTTTGCCTGAAAGGAGGTCGATCAATGCGGACAGGAGAAGAAAGGGAGGATCTCTACTCGCCATCCATGGTACCAGACGAAGAAGAAGCAGAGAGGGGTCGGGACATCTTTGGTACCATTCTGAGACTCGGTTGGTTGGTGCACTCGCAGACTGAGAGTGCACCAACCAACCGATGGGTCTTTGGCCACAGATGTGGGGTCGTCACATTACCACACGGCAATAATGCGTACGATATACGGATTTTGTCAGTTCGTGACTTAGCCGGATAATAGTCTTGTTTTATTTGCGGTTGGACATTTACACTCGACGCTGTCTTACTCGGATCTGGTCAGGTGATTTCACCCACTTCTGACTCAAAATGCAGGCACCTTGACTATCTATGCAAGCTGCCACGGAGGTTGTTGAAGGCTTATTTATGCGAACTATGAACTAACCACCAATTAACCACGCTCAGCTTCGTCATTTTGTTCATCACGTCGTCGTTCACTACCAAAATCTGTTAGGCATCGTTTCTCTCTATGGCTGACAAAAGTGGGACTAGGAAAAACAAAAAGGACGATGTGACTGACTTCAAGTTACCCATCGAAGGTGCAGCCTCCTGGTCGGACCTGTCGCTGCTGATAGAGCGAAGCTGTTGCCCAGGCCGTAAATAAGTCACTCTCGGATGCAATGGCGAAGGTTCATACGGAAATCAAGGATTTGAAAACTCAAATTACATCATTCGATCTTAAACTTTCCACAGTAACCAAAGACATCTCCTCAACTCTTGAGACTCTCGCCGGACGTGTCACAACCACTGAAGAACAGTTGGCCTCCCTAACTCAGAGCACTACATCCGACCAGCTGAAACTGGAATTACACTCCGAAAGACTTGCTGCAATAGACTTGTCCATAGTCAAAAATTCTGATGAAAACAATCGTCTCTGCAAAGCCGTTAATGAAATGGATCAACTGACTCGCTCGCTCAATCTACGCATTACGGGCCTAACTGTGAGCCCTCAAACAGCTGAAAAAGAAATTTTCTCATTCTTCAGAGACAGGCTCAACTATACTGATATAGTGCCGGAGGATATTACCAATGTGATGATTCTGGGCAAGAATACTACCTCATCAGCTTCCCAATCATCAGGCTTCTCGGCCACATCAGTTATTGTCTCATTCTGCAGAAGAACGGTCCGTGACGCCATCCTACGATGTCGACGTATTCTCAAGGGATCCAAGGTGGGCATCTCCGAGGACCTCACTCCGATTAATGCACATTTCATCTCATCACACCGCAAAGACCCAAGAATTTTCAGAATCTGGTCATGGAATGGGAAAATTTATGCAACAACTGCCAAAGATGGGCCTAAGAAACTGCTGAATCCGACAATCCCAATTGCTGACCAACTGGGAGTGACCTAACTAACCTCGCTATGTCTCCCTCTCTCGCGTTGTGACCGCTTTCTCTTCATCCATAGTTGGAGACCTGGACCTATGAACCCACCAGCGATTCGATGCCCTACTGAAAATCTACAGTATCCGTGACTGTTCTTCTTTGTGGATATTTTTCGTGTCACAGTCAACGTTTCTCAGTCAACATTTCACTGGATCTACATGGATATTTCCCGGGTCACAGTCTTCGTTTCTCTGGATCTATATGGTCCTCCGGCGCATACCTGTCTACAGTGTGTGATTTGTCAAAAAAGAAGTGTGGGGTCGGCTTAATTTCCTTGTTTGGGGGGGGCAAAATACGCCGCGGCATATCCGACTAGGGGGTCTGGGGGAGCGTCGTAAGCTCCCCCAGCGGGGTCCGGGGCGGAGCCCCGGCCGCTATTGATTTGGTGCAATCCAAAGCAAAATCTTCTATTGAAAGTGAATTGAATGAATTGAATAATATCACCTTTTTAAAGATCAGTGAACATGTTATTTATGTTAAAGGGTTTGAAGTTTATAATAGTGGCATAGTGCAACATAAGAACATAAAAGTCTAACTTCAACATAAAAGTTGGCTGTACAAATGCAGTAAAATGCACAGGTGCAGGATATATTGAGGTCACAATTTAAAGCGAATGAAATCAGAAAATGTAGTAACCAAAAAACTTGAAACTTCTACCGGCAGTCCAGCACACGATCAATACTTCGCAGTTAGCACCAAAATCAATGATCATACTTAGTATATGTACCCTTGGAAAGCCGAGCATACTTGGAAGTTGGCACCAAAATACTTGTTACTTAGTACAACGCAAAGTGAGAATAATACTCAGCAGTCAGCACTCAAAATAATGAAACAATAGTAAGGTCCTAGGATGAACGAAGTGCTCGGAACTTCACAAGTCACAAGCTGTAACGCATAAACTAAATACTGTTCTTATAACAACTCACAAGAAATAACTTCAAATAAGAAGATATTTGTGTTCCTATTGAGGACTAAAAACAGAAATAATTTCAAATGACAACAGAAACAAGAATCATCAATAACGAAGTGCAAATTATTTATGATGAACTAGTCATCATGCGAAAATTATTGAAATGAAATTGTCATGTATGATGTAGCCTAATTTGTGATGAACTCTAGCTAAGTGGTAGTGACTAGTCTTTAATCATGGCAAAAAGTTTATATCTTGGTCTAAGCTCATCAACATTCCTTTTCTTCCCTGTTGGTTTGTCGTTGGCACCATGCCTGCCTTTTTTGAACCAAGATAAGACATACTCGTGACATAGTCCCCGGAGTCGCTAACAGAAGCGTTAGCGACTGACTTGGAGAGTTAGCGACTGACTTAGCGACTGACTTGACTAAGTCACTCGCTTATCGACTGACTAAGTCGCTTAGGCTTATCGACTGACTTAACGACTTGATATCGACTTCTCGGGTAATCAGGTACGTCTATTAGATACCTAACAATAAAATGTATTTTACGGCGTACTCACACCGTACTATAAAGTCACTTTTCGCTGCACGTCATGGTTTGTGGCCAAATAAAGCGGTGGTAAATTAAGACGAAATATTGGCCTATACACTAACCAAGTCAAAATTATCAAATCATTATCGCGTTACATTCAGATCGGATAAGAAACTAATGCATGCAGCATTCAAGTCTGCCTATATTCGTGTCCCTATTGTAGGCATGTCTCACCCAGACTTACCAGTAGTTCGCCAAAATGGGCCCAAACACCGGATTTCTCTCGAAAGCGCAAATGGACGCCTATTTTCCCTAATTACAGTATTACACAAACACAATATCAATTTTTCCGGCATCATCTTTAGTTGTATCGTGTTTAAAGACACTGAAACCAGCGTATTTTCAACGCAACGCTTGCATCGAAGAGACGCCATTTTCAATTAAAGAATTGCGCCACGTTAGATAACGTGACAGAAAAATCTGACTGTACAGTGTTGATAGCATCGACGTATTTTAGGCTTCTATGGTTGATAGTAAGTCTAAATAGGATTACTTGGAAGTTAGTGTATATCTAATAAAGTAAGTAAGTAGTACTAGGTAGGCAGTAA
The DNA here is from genome assembly GCA_020284085.1 of Aporrectodea caliginosa. Classification (NCBI taxonomy): domain Eukaryota; kingdom Metazoa; phylum Annelida; class Clitellata; order Crassiclitellata; family Lumbricidae; genus Aporrectodea; species Aporrectodea caliginosa. The sequence continues at coordinate 163,272 of JACEVL010000414.1, read as the reverse complement.
GGTAGTAAATAAATAACTGCTGATATATTAAGTGGACAAAGTCGATAGCAGTCGATAGCTTAGCGACTGACTTCGACTTGAGGGCTTAGCGGCGGCGGCGGCGGTGACTTGGTCCAGTCGATAGCCTTAGCGACTGACTTCGACTTGAGGGCTTAGCGACTGGCGGCGGCGGCGGATGGCGGCGGCGCCGGGACTATCGTGACACTTGAAAAATTGCACAGCAGGGCCATTAACAGCTATCATCAATAGAGCACTGACAGTTTCAGTTTTTAGTCGGTTTCTTGTGTCTGTGTGCTGGAGATTCATGGAACTAAAACCACGCTCGCAATCTGCACTGGAGATAGGATAAATGGACAGTTTTGTCAGCAATTGTTTTAGATGCATTCCTACTTTCAGATTATCTTTAAAAGTAGCAAAATCTGATAGGATTTCAACACTCGCAATAGAACTGAAACAATATAAATTTTTTTTGTCTCCCCGTCTAGTATTTAAAATAATTGTTAAAAATATAGCGCAGTCTATTTCATTGACGTCATTGGATGAAACGAGGTGAATTGATTTAAGTTTGCTGCTTGCATCAATATTAAACACACTCTTTCAGAAACCTCAACCGATCTAATCTGTAGCCTACTGTAGTCTGTAGGCCTACATTTAAGTAGGCCTAAGTTAGGCTATGTAAATTTTAACAGTGACTTACAGCTTTTCTCATCCAGATTTGACTAGCATTCAGAAATCGTGAAAAGAAATACAAATTATACAATCATCTATTATCGCTCAGTTTTGTTGTTTTTGTTGTTTGTTTCTTCTTCTTTAGAGCCTCACAACTGTCAACTGTTGAACGAATGAGGAAATGAAACGAATAAGTCCTACTAACTGCTTGCAGTGGTCCAATTTCGACCCCCTCTTGTGGCACTGGCCGCACTGCCAAAAGAGGGGGTCGAAATTGGACCCCCACACCTTTTTTTGGAGGTCGAAGTGTGGGGGTCGGGCCTTAGCAAAGAGGGGGTCCGACCCCCCAACCCCCCCGGCCTCCGGCGCATACCTGTCTACGGAACTGACCTCTCTGAAGGTTTTTCATTATCTAGTGTTGTTGTGTATTTGCCTCGCACTCTGTGGTTTGCTTGCTCTTTTCTTTTTTGTCATTTTCATGTTTTTGCAAGTATATTCTAACTTTTTTGTTATTATCTCGGGCAAAAGCTCTTGCCCTATTTTTGTTTCATTGCATATTATTTTTGTAATGTACGAGTTAAACCCCGACTGCTACTTATCAATGGTTGTTAAATTAAAACTGTTTGCCACTACTTCATCAGATGTTCATACTTGGTGTGTAATGCTTTTATCTCACTTAGTACCTCAGGCTACTCTCCCCACCCATGAATTGAGATTCTTTCTGATCTATTACTGTCACATACATGCACATGGCTGAAAGTTTACTTAATGTTTTGGCCCCAAGTGATGCTCCTTGGAGCCACACTGCCACATATAATCTATGTTCTTGTCAGCCCTCAGCCATTCACCTTACTCACCAATCTAGCACTCCAACCCTATGTAATTACTGTATTAGTAGGTTAATGCCATTTTATGATGTCAGCTTAGATCCTGAGCTCCTATCAGTAACTAACCTCCTTAGCCCAACTCTTACTTTGCTCCCACCCCCTGCTGGGGATCCTCTTAACTCATTGACTAGAGCTAGCACCACCTGTATTGGCTTGAATGATGAGACTGACCCTGATGCTAATCTCCTAGCTCCTCTAATAAGATCCTCTTCCAATTATTACCTAGAAAACCAATTTAATGACCTGATCAGGAAGCATGGATTACAGGATAACCTCAAAATTATCCATCTCAATATTCGTAGTTATAATAAAAATAGCTCCGAATTTTGGAACTACCTTAATAGTCTTGAAGCCCATTTTGGCATTATTGCTCTAACTGAGACTTGGACCACCGTAGCTACCGAAGGTGGACTTAATTGCTCGGGCTACAAGACTTTTACTAAATCTCGCACTACTAGTAAGGGCGGTGGTCTTGCCTTACTTATTGATCAGAAATTCTCTTCCTGGGCCCTTGATGTCAAATTCTGCCCAATTAGTCCTATTGAGTTCTTGTTTGTTAACATCTCCCTACCTGATCACAAGGATATCATTATTGGTGTAATTTACAGACCTCCCAACTCTGACCCTAGACTATTCAACACTGACCTCGAATCCTTACTTTTATATCTTAATAAATTGCACAAACCCTGTTACTTATGTGGTGATTTTAATATCGATCTACTCAATATTGATTCTCATTTTTCTTCTAATGTGTTTCTTGACACCATGTCCTCCTCTTTTTTTCATCCTCTTATCACTCAGCCTACCAGACTCACCCTACACTCGTCGACACTAATCGACAACATTTTTACCAATGTACTTTCCTATAAAGAACTTCCTGGAATCTTCCAAACAGACATTAGTGACCATTTTCCTGTATTTGTTATTCTTGACTGGGAACTTCCGCCTTTGGCTAAATCCAAGTTTATCACTTACCGTCCGAATAATGAACTAGCTCATCTTAATTTCCAATCCATGCTTGATAATGAATACTGGTCTGATGTTCTTCAGGTGGACTGCCCAAATACTATACTCTGCTTAATCAATGATAAAATATTTGATATGTATAATACTTGTTTCCCGCTCACCACCCGTAAAGTCAGGATCTATAAAACTAAGCTTAGGCCATGGATGACCTCTGCTCTTTTGAAATCTTGCAAAACTAAAAATAAACTATATAAAATTTACCTTCGACATAAAACGGAGGAATCTTTAATTAACTACAAAAAATATAAAAATAAGCTCACGTTGCTATTACGTAATAGTGAAAGACTCTATTATGCCAGTATGTTTGAACTTCATAACAATAATCTCCGCAAAACTTGGAAACTTATTAAACAAGCCATGGGCCATTCCACTTCCCTCCAAATGAATGTTCCTCTCTGTATTGATAATCAACTGACCTCTGATTCTTCTCTTATTGCTAGGGAATTCAACAAGTTTTTTGTGGGCATTGGACCCAATATGGCGACCAATATTCCTTCTACTTCTAGTAACTACAAGGACTATTTAAAGGACCCTAATCCTAACTCTCTCTTTTTTGCTCCTACCAACGAATATGAAATATTTAATATTATCTCTGATCTTAAGTTAACTAGCCCTACCACCTCTTCTGATTTCTCTGTTCAGCTGCTTAAACGTTATGCTTCCTATTTAGCTTTGCCGTTGGCTCATTTGATCAACCAGTCTATCGGCCAGGGCATTGTTCCTGACTTAATGAAGATTGCCAAAGTTATTCCTATATTCAAATCTGGTAGCTCTCAAGATATGACTAACTATCGTCCCATATCGACTTTGACTAGTTTCTCTAAGATACTTGAAAAGATTGTCCATAAAAGATTATATGATTTCCTAGACGTGAACCAGATTTTATATGATAACCAGTTCGGCTTTAGAAGGAATCATTCCACTGCTTTGGCTATCCTTGAAACCATTGACCGTATTTCGGAATCTATGGATTCTCATAAACAAACACTGGGTGTTTTCCTCGATCTTTCTAAAGCCTTCGATTCGATCCGGCATGATATCCTTTTGGACAAACTATCACATTATGGCATTCGTGGCTTACCATTGGAATGGTTTGGTTCTTTTCTTACTAACAGATTCCAGTTTGTCTCTTATGCTGGCGCCATTTCTGACCTACTTCCCATTCTCTGTGGGGTTCCCCAGGGGTTATCCCCCCGGACATTATCCCCCCCGATTTTGCGTAGGACATTATCCCCCCGGACATTATCCCCCCCTCTGTGTAAATATATGTATATGTACATATTTATACGTATGTTTGTATATATATGTATTTATATATACATGTACATATGTTATCCTATATTTATATAGATATATATGGATATATATATGTATATATGTATATAACTTAAGACCTGTTAATGTCGCTCAGTTCATAAGCAGTACGAAACACTTTGACCGCCAGACCATTTATTAGCAGTACGCCAAGCCCTCTAGAACATTTTAATCCCGATTATATCTTAGTGGGGGGATAATGTTACCATGGGAATGGTTTGGTTCCTTTCTTACTAACAGATTCCAATTTGTCTCTTATGCTGGCGCCATTTCTGACCTACTTCCCATTCTCTGTGGGGTTCCCCAGGGGTCCATACTTGGCCCTCTACTTTTCTTAATCTATATTAATGATGTTTCTCATTCCTCTAAGACCCTTACTTTTATACTCTTTGCTGATGACACGTCTGCCTTTCTTTCCTCATCCAGAGTGCTGCATCTTTTCCAGGACATGACTCTCGAACTTAATCATCTTTCCAACTGGTTCTGTGCTAACTTTTTATTACTTAATATAAAGAAATCTAATTATGTTTTGTTCAGTGGTCCTAGGACCACCTACACTGACCTAAATATACAACCCCTACTAATAAATTCTGTTGAACTGAAACGTGTTCCTAATGTAAAATTTTTAGGTGTTATTCTTGACGAACACTTGACTTGGCATGACCATATTTTGATGGTTAAAAACAAAGTATCTAAGGTGGTGGGCATTATTAACACACTCAAGTGGAAGCTGCCTACTGGAATCCTAAGGAATTTATATAATTCGCTTATGCTGCCCTACCTAACGTACTGTACTACTGCTTGGGCTGGAGGCTCTCCAAATCGCCTTAAACCTATTTTTTTACTCCAGAAGAGATCGATTAGAATCATTGCTGGTGTACATTACCTTGCCCATAGTTCCCCACTATTCAAATCTCTCAATTTACTCTCCATATATGATATTTATCGTCATCAACTGGCCACTCTTATGTATAGGCATCAGATGGGTCTTCTTCCTCCCATATTTAAAAATTTTTTCACAACTAATTCTGACCTCCACCAATATAATACACGTAAGAAGCACGATTATCGATCTGTTTTATCTAGAATTGGGGCTCGCTCTTCCTCGGTTCGTATCACGGGTCCCAAACTATGGAATTCTATTGATCCTTCTGTACGATCTGCCCTTTCTCTTTCATCCTTTAAATATACTTTCAAATCCTTATTGGTCTCTCAGTACTCTTAAATTATCCTACTTTACTCGAAATTAATATTGTTGACTTCCAGTGATCCTTTCCTGATGTAGCCTTTCTGTTTTTGGTTCTAGTACCACTGTACCACCCTACCCATCTAGTTTTCCTACCTATGGGGATGACTCGATAAGCACTTTGTGCTTCTTCTCCTCATTAGTTGTTATTCTAGTGCTTATGAACCGATGTATCTTATTATTGCACTGTTTATATAACATTAACTTGTCTAGTTATAATTTCTGAACATTGTTTTAATGTATATTATGTTTTTTTTCTATTGAGTTCTTGCTGTAGGCTACACTGATTCAAATAAAATAAATAAATAAAATAAATAAATAAATAATTATATCACAGATATTAGTTCACAATCAAAAGCAACAGAGAAAACTATTTACAAAGTATAAGTCAAATTTTTAACATGATTGAATTTAAAACCTGTAGTCAACTGTAAACACATTTTCTTACAATATTTTTACATTCATGTCAAACATTATTTTTAATAATTATTCAACAGAAATAAACATTTATACGCGTGTTTACAACGTAAAACTACTTAAATAATAAGCGTCACTCGCACGTTGCTAAACAAGCCCAAATATGCACATATATTAATATTTATTACAGTTATTCATTAAATATTTTATGAAAAATATTCAACTGGCCCAGCACCAGATTATCTTCTGTGTTCGTCCCTCTACAGATTCCGAATAAAATAATATCTTATAAATGTATGATTTTAAGACAACAAAACAGCAAATATTCAGAGCAATCCTGATTATATGACCAAACGTAATGTCCAACACTTGATCTAAATAGAATAAGCTAGTTAATTTTATAACATAATAATCACGAATGCAATGACAATAGGTTAAATATCAATAGGAGAAGTTTTTGTGCAGCTAAATTTAATGTTTAACAATAAAGAGGTCATGTAGTGGAACTTTGAACGAAAGACTTACTTGCGTCTTTAGTAACAAAATAGCAGAAAAGGTTATATTTGATGAACTGCAGCAATTCTACAGTCTTACGATTATAATAATATTATGAGAAGAAGGCAAAACTTAGATATATTCTGACTATAAAGAGTATCTACTACATCAGAATGCCTACTGTCTAAGTTTTCTGAAATGAAAATGGTACAAACTAACTATGCAATTATCTTCCATAGCATCTTAAAGTTCTGTAGGTGTGTGGTCATAATTCAGCAGAGGTCAGCAACTAATTCGTCAGGTTGAGAAAATCGATGGCTAGAACAATGCTCTAGAAATTCTTTCTCAATTGCAAGCAGTTTGTCACATATACCACATCCGAAAGATTTTGACAAAAACAGTTTTTCATCCACAGGAGATTCATATTTGCTAATAAACAGACATTCCCCATCTGGAATTTTCTGTAAAGGAAATACAATTCCACTAGAATACGGATACATTATGTTCTCTGAGAAACGTTCTTTTGGTTCATCAATATCGCCCGTACTACTAAATGTGGCGAAATGATCAGACTGGTTAGGAAATACTTCAATTTCCATTTTATGTTCCTGTGGCTGTGTTCCTGTATGCAGTTTAAACTGCTTTGCTGAAAACGCCCTCTCTGGCCTGCTCTTGGTATGGTCTGCCTTAGGCAACATTGCCTGGATAGCATCATCTGGTTTCAACGAAAAAGAGAAGCTGCTGCCTTTCCTGTTCTATTCAATCAATCACGTGCACCGCCGTCATCGACATCTGGTGTCCATCTATGCTGTAGCATTGGGATTGTAATATAATTTGAATAATTATTTATGCTTTCCAATAATGATATTAAAAATTGGGCATTGTTTATTCTCTATGTCTATTGAAGGTTTGGTACTGTAGGCCTACCTCAGTCGAAAAAGTCGGAGAACAGTTTCAACGAAACTACTGGAGTCCCTCGCACCCGAAAATTACACCGAATCTAAATAATTGATAAGAATCTTTCATGTCTGCCTTGACGACACCGCTATGTGCATTTGAAAGAAATCCGTCCTCTAAATGTTGCCTTCGATTTAATCTTCGATTTCGAAACAATGTAGCCTACACTGTGCGTTTACAAGATTCAACGCAGTCATAGTAAACGTTTAAGTGCATTGTAGGCCACCTAACTATGATTTAGGCTAGGCCTATTCTTAATTCCGCGTGTTTTCCTGTCGACGTTTCCCGTTTCCCTTTTTTGGCTTGTACTTTAAAAACTTAACGTGGAAAACGACTTTAATTTTATTACCAGATGTCCCGAACGCACCCGTTCGGACCATCTCGTAGTAAAATAATATTAAAGTTGTTATTACGAATGTTCATTTTACGACTTTTCGGTGCTAAAAATAGACGCCAAACTTTTCAGAAATCAAATTGTTCTATACATAAGCAGCTGCTCATTGCGGCTTCTTTCAGTTTATCAGATTAAACGTGCGTTTTACTAAATAAGTGTATCTTTTCGAAATAATAATAATAATAATAATAATATCTTTGCTTATTAGCGCCTGACAAACGCACTGCGCTGTAGGGCCTACATTTACATGTTATGCAATTGAAATCTTAACTACTAACAGAACAGACAGCCTGCAATACAACGGCGCTAATAGCAGCCTACAAAGCATATCCGCCCAACGGGGGATCGAACTCGGTACCTCTCGGTCTCTGTGCCAGATGTTAACCAATGCGCCACGCCCCCTAAATAAATACACGTAATGTGGTAAATATTTTTTTTTATAATTGCATAAATAGTTACTATGTAATACAATTTGCTGGAGTATATTGCTGAAAACAGCTAACAGTCACAAATGCTAGGCCTCTCCTGACTTGTGGCCGCTATATAAGGACCGTTAACATCGACATTGCGTAGTGGTAGCAGGGTGGTCGGTCTAGAGACTAAACGCGGTTGCTCTATATATAGTCTAATAGAGTCTTAATGAAGCGTTTTAATGGTTGCAAAAAATAACACTGTATTACGAATTGTTTAGTGAGACCTTGTGGCTGCTGAGGCCAATTACATCGACCTTTAACCCACATTATTCTAATTAGATATAATTATTTCCATCCTGTTTAACGACGTTGGGTCATTACAAAGATACTCATCGTCGCCCTCATTTGCCCAGGTTCAGACTGGTACTACCCGAGTAAATGGCAGTGGCTGAGACTTTCTTTCGCATAATATAGGCCTACTCTACGTTGTTTAACGACCCAGTGTCACAACATAAATGATCAGCGTCGCCCTCCTCTGTTATCAAGGATTCTGGCTGGTACCAACCGATGGTAGGCAGTTTTTATCGTTGTTTATCTCAATTTTGTGGCCGCCACAGCCCGCAACGTCGAGTCGACCTAATCCTATTAGTCAACTACAAGCCATTAAATGGATTATCGAAATGTATAGGTTAGGAAGACAGCGTACGTGTTAACCTCGGGCTATAAAAGGGGGTGCAGACCCATTTTAAGAAGTTTGGGGCCCTAGGTGCAAACCATAACCTCAAACGCAACCCGATTTCCGCCTCAATCTCGCAGTCTCAGATATACAGTAGGCTAGAGCAGTGCTTCCCAAACTTTTCAGTGTCAAGTACCGGCAGGACCTAACTTTCAGTGTCACGGACCGGAGGCAACTTTGCCACTTCCAGAGGACCGGTTCCAAATTTATTAATTATTTATCTTGTTCGTTTTCGATTACCCAAATTCCTCAAAATATGTATTAAAATTGATTTAAATGCATGCTTAGACAATTCTGTGACTATATAAATTGCCCATGAAATGATAGCCTAACAAGTGTTTTTGTTATGACTTTTAAAACTATAATTGCCATTTCTTGATTCCGAGACAATTTGACCAGTTTCTTGACTCACTTTGCGGACCTGCAACTGAGGGCTCGCGAACCGGCACCGGTCCACGGACCACCGCAGTACTTTGGGAAGCAATGGGCTAGAGTATGGCATTAATGTATTGAATGTTCATATGTGTCATTTTGTTAAATTTATTGATATAGGCCTAGTACTAAACTGCTTACATAGTTTACACCGCAGTCTTTGAACTACAAGTGTAAAATAAAAATTTAGTTTAACATACGTTAAAGTTCTTGTTGTTAATGTTAATTTGTTAGCCTATATAGGCCTATAAATTGAATGTAAGATTGCAACGAGTAGACACTTAAGGCTTGCTATACATAAATTGTCAAGACATTTTCTTAAAAAACTTCGCTTTCGTGTTTTGCTGTCAGCTCTCTTATAATAATTATCATCGAAATTCAAAGACTTCAATTAATGTCGGACTGAAATGATGACATGTGTTTCTGACTTTGAAAAAAGATAGACCTATACCTGAATGAAGCGACATGACCAGTTTTAGATTTAGATTTTGTTTTAACTAAAAACGCAGACGTTTGTTTAACATGCATTTATTGTTCTTACTTTGCACAATTGTTAGAACTCAAAATATTGTTCAGTAATATTATCGTATTCCTATTGTTATGACGTGGTAGGCCTATGTAGTTTTTGTTTTGGGGCCGCCGCGGGGCCCCTTGTTGCGCGGGGCCCTAGGCACGTTCCTCGCGTGCCTAGGCCTTAAAACGGCACTGCGCGGAACGTCATTATTTTGTAATTTCGTAACGTCACTGATTTCGGAAATTATTGAAAGCAAAAATGGCGACGACGGTGCCAAAGTGGAATAATAATGTAGGCCTACAGTTTAGCAACGGCGCTCTATTTCGGTTGCTGGCCCTAGAAATGAGCTCCCTGTTGCGCTCCGCCAAGTGAATAGAGTTCATACGGTCATGACTTGTATACTATTATTCTTTAATAACTAAACGACTGTCTTATTTAGCCGTGGCTGGACTAGGAACGCTTCTTATCAGTCGATCACCTTGAAGGGGCGCTATATGAAAACTAATTAATAATACTATGAATAAATAATCAAGAGACTTAACTGAGAGAGGCCTACTAGATTAGTACTATAGCCTATAATAACTACTGTTATATGCAGCCATACAAATACGATACACAAAATACGCTGTACACAAAAAGCTCTCGAGGTCGATCGCGCACCGATCGCCTACCCAACCCAGCGCGATCGATTTCCAGATCGCCTTCTATTTTCAAACGAGAAGCTCTGTATGCTCTGTATAGCTTATTGGCTATTCTTCCTAGAAGAGAAGCAGATATACCATTCTTTAGAGGGAATGTAGGGCTTCATTTGCATACTTACATGTTTGGGTATCCGTTGAATTGAGCGCGCACAATTCGCCGACCTTCATCTCAGCGACCTCAATTCGGCGCCGCGAAACAGAGCGCCGACACCCATTTCAGCGACTCTTATGATAACAATGTCAAAGTTTATTTTCATGAAAAAACGTTCTTTTAAGCGACTCTTATGATAACAATGTCAAAGTTTATTTTCATGAAAAAACATTCACTTAAGCGACTCTTATGATAACAATGTCAAAGTTTATTTTAATGATAAAACGTTCATTTAAGCGGCTCTTATGATAACAGTTACATGTTCAGTAAGCTAAGTTGTAATCAAATAATAATTAAATGGGCGGCGGCAGCAATCAATCAACTTCGGCTCCGTGATGAAGATGCCGAAACAATTTTGCTTTGATTTTGCTTTGAAGTTCTAGTCAAGAACACGTGTTGTTTACGCCCAATATTTAGTATTGAAGCAGCGCTGAAATGAATGGCGGCGAATTGTGTAGTCGCTGTGTTTCGCGGCGGCGAATTGTGTCGGCGCTCTGTTTCGCGGCGGCGAATTGAGGTCGCTGAGATGAAGGTCGGCGAAATGTGCGCGCTCAAATCAACGTAAACCACATGTTTGTCTTATGAATACCGGAAGTGATCAAAATAAATAATAATACGCGTAACATGCGTGAAAAATGGCTAAATGCGAGCACTCCCCCATAGTTTTTTGTCTGTAGCGTATTCATTTATCTTCCTGAAAGAGAAACAAATAAACCATTCTTTAGAGGGAATGTAGGGCTTCATTTGCATACATACATGTTTGTCTTATGAATACCGGAAGTGATAAAAATAAATAATAATACGCGTAATCTGTGTGAAAATGGCTGAATGCAGCATCACAACGTAAACCGATATATATATATATATATATATGTATGGATAATATATGTATGAATGTATATTTATACGTATATAAACATGTGTAGGGATGTATATGTGTGTATCTTGGATACGTAGATCAGTTTAAAAAAACATAATCTTATATTTGTTTATCTAACAAGTACAAAATGTACGCAATAATATAAAATATCGCTAATTATCGGTTCCTTTGTTAAAAATGATGTAATTTCGAGGTGCATTCAACATAATGTACAACTAAATATACCATTTTGTACAGAATTGAATGCTGAATCCATTGCTGTATTACAAGTTATGATATGTGAAACCAAACCCGAAATCAAGGGGTGGTGGTAACCCCACCTTGGAAGCCAGTGTTACAAAAAACCTTGGTAGCCTGAGGGTTAATCTAAGTAGAATAACCTAATTAATCATAATATTTAATATATTTTAAAACAGCAACAATATCAATAGTCTAAAATAGTCTCACAAAATGATGTACAGCTAAACGCATTATGAAATATCTCTAGTCCAGCCGAAGTATTTGTGCATATAAATTTAATATTTAACAATGAAATTGTCAAGTAATGCAATCCAGAGATAAAGATTTTGCTGTGTCTTTAGTAACTGTATTTTTATGTCATGCATCAATTGTACAGTCTTACAATTATGTGAGAAAACGCAAAACCTTAGATTATGTGGTGCCCATCAGTGATATTTCAGTTTTGAAAATAATTACAGTTTCAGTTTTTATTCAGTTTTGGGTTCATAATTTCTATTCAAGTTCAAGTTTCAGTTTGGAAATAATTTAAGTTTCTATTACAATTTCAGTTTTGAAATAATTTTCGTTTTCATTTCAGTTACTGGAAAATTTCAGTTTCAGTTTCTACATAGATATGTTTGCATTGATAGACAACAAGATGGACGTACAACATTTACTACACTCTTAACCCTCGGGCTACCAAGGGGGGTGGTTGCCACCCCCCCTAGTTTTCATCTCAAACTTTTTCAGTATAGAATCAAAATTTGACCTTTTAGGTAGCTGTAGGGGGTTCATTTACACACGTTTTGAGGTAAAATGTGAGATGATATCTCACACCGTTCAAAAGTTATACCCAATATACCCGAGGTACCAGGGGGTGGATACCACCCCCCCTAGATTTTCGACTATATCTTATCCGTCATTTAATATTAAGAGACACAAATTATACCATTATATAGAGGGAATGTGGGGCTACATTTCTATGGTCACTGAGTTGACCTTTGACAACCGGAAGTGCTCAAAATAAATTAAAATGTATGAAAATAGGTTACACTTTCACACATTTTTCATGTTTTTTCGATTATAACGTATTCATAATTTATTTTTGAAGAGAAATAAATTATGCCGTTGCATAGAGGACACGTAGTGCTATTTTTTCATACTGATTAATTTGTTTTATGATGACCGGAAGTGTTCAAAATAAATAATAATGCGCGTAATATGCGTGAAAAATAGCTGAATGGAAGGACTCCCCCCTTAGTTTTTTGTCTGTAGAGTATTCAGTTTTTTCCCAGAAGAGAAACAAATATACCATTCTTTAGAGGGAATGTAGGGCTTCATTTGCATACCTACATCTTTGTCTTTGAATACCGGAAGTGATCAAAATAAATAATAATACGCGTAATCTGTGTGAAAATGGCTGTATACGGCATTACAACGTAAACCGATATATATGTGTGGATATATATGTATGGATGTACATTTATACTATATAAACATGTGTAGGAATGATTGTGTGTATCTTTTATACATAGATCAGTTTCAAAACACACATAATCTTATATTTGTTTATCCAAAAAGTAAAAAATGTACGCAATAATATAAAATATAACTAATTAATGGGTTCCATTGTTAAAAGTGATATAATTTCGAGGTGCATTCACATAATGTACAACTAAATATACCATTCTGTGCAGAAATGAATGCTGAATCCATTGCTATATTACAAGTTATGATATGTGAAACCAAACACGAAATCCAGGGGGGTGGTAACCACCCCCCCCTTGGTAGTCCGTGTTACAAAAAAAGCTTGGTAGCCCTAGGGTTAATCAGTAAAAATCGTTGAGCCATCACAAACGTAGGCCTACTATTCCATCTAGTGGTGTAGTCAGCCACAAGCTTTTTAACCACACTTTCTATTCTACTTTTCCACTGCTACCGACCATCTTCTAATCTGGCTAGCAACATTTCTGGTCGTTAATTTTATTTGTGCATAGTGCCTTTCTATAAGCCTGCTTAACAATAGTGGAGAATATGAGCCACACAAGGCATAAGACGACACAAGACCTTCTCAGGGAGTTCTAGGAGTGGGATATTAGGCTTCGGGCTTTCCCTACCATCATCATACTGTTCATCATCAGTTCCATCATCTGGCATCTGCACTACCACTTTCATCATGGATGCTGACAATGGGATTTCACTTTTAATTTAAGTTCGCCTTTCAGATGCTTACAAGAAGAAGAGTCCATGTTTCGTGTATCAGTAGCAGTTCTTTTCCAGTAAAATAAGAAATAATTCACACAGACAAAACTTTATGACGAAATACTGAAGCTATCCATCTGTTGTATAGTAGCACTCTTTAACCAACGTAGCTGACTTAGCCAACACTCTGTACACACCTGTATGCACCACGCCCCAGAAATCCCACACCCAACTCACCGCGAGATATCTTTCTGCAGGCGCTGAATCCTCTTACTAAGTTCGTCTGATGTTCCACTCTACTTTTCTGGCCATCGATCTAGATCACTTAATGCTTAATGATGTTGATTTATCCTCCGATTCAAAACGAAAAATGCTGAATATATTAGGTCCGAAGTAACAGATTTAAAGGTGTCTAAGCTGACCTTAATATTATTGCCTGTGCAAGATGGAAACGACATCTAGAGACTGCCGAGGTCTTTGAAGCCGACCATAGCTTACTTTTAACAATATCAGGGTGTGAATAAGATATAACATACAAACATCTAGCGGCAGAAAAGCGATTTAAAAAGCCTTGGTTTATTTTGTTTGGCATATATTCATTTGGTGTATAAGATTATTGTTTGGTATTTAACGACATCTACGGTTGCCGAAATGTCTGTTTTCATGTCTGTATGTTTATCTTCCAATCTTTACGAACGCTGGACTTCGCGGTTGACGGAATTAGCATTAGTGACCTGACCGGTGTACGGGATAGGCATATTAAGGCTTTTCTTAAGGCGACGACGTCTTCGCAAGGCACTCCGCTTCTCCGTTAATGTTCGTTGTTGTAACGTGTTATAGAGTAATGTAATTTAGAGAATTTACAACGCCTTCGAAGATCACATTGAAGTCGTACAACAATTCATTCTCATGCAAGGGATGATTGAATGAATGGAGAAGTTATTGTTACGTGTGAACCAAGCTGAAAAAGTTATTGACACGGTAATTCTGTGTCCTTCCTCTCAAATGTTTTACTCTCTTGTGACGAAGTGCAAGAATACGGAAACAGACTCTGATTCACCATTAAGAAACTGTATTACTGTGGGGCGCGGTGGTGTAGAGGTATGTTCGGTGCCTTGCAACCGGAGGGTTGCGGGTTCGAATCCACCTCAAAGGGGTATATTTGGTGCCTTGCAGCCGGAGGGTTGCGGGTTCGAATCTACCTCAAAGGGTATGTTCGGTGCCTTGCAGCCGGAGGGTTGCGGGTTCGAATCTACCTCAAGCCGCCGCGTAGGGACCCTGGGCAAGTCCTTCACTCGCAATTGCTCATGCGCTTCGGCGTGAAACTCCGATTCAGTGTCCGCGCTGTAGTCGGAAGCGCCTCTGAGTAGAAATCTTGAAGGGGCGCTATATAAATATCTGAAATGAATGAATGAATGAATGAAAAAAGCTTAAGATCGTACCAGCAGGGGCGGAGACTTAGGGGGACAGGGGGGACGGTCCCCAAAAAACTTGAGGTGGGGGACGGAGCTGCTTATATCCCCCAATATTTCTGAATTCAGATGACATCTTAAAATGCTACCATTACAGCGTGGAAATTTTAAAAAAATTAGATGGGGAGGGGCACATCCCTTCCCCAAACTCAAACACGACTCAAACTACATGTAAGCTACGAGTGACAGCTGGTTACTATCAGCACTCAAATTATAGAGCAATTTTGTTCAGATGACAGCTTAAAATGCTACCATTACAGTGTGGAAATTCAAATTTTTTAAGACATCCCCTCCCCAAACCCCTGCCCCTGCGCGCCTCCAAACCCAAGACCAAGTCTCCGCCTACGGACATGACATTGTCCTCCTTTTGCCGGACGTCTGGCAACTTCCCTTTCTCGACTTCCCTCCTCATCCTCCTCTTCATCTCTAATGTTTACTCTAAGTGGTAAAGTCGCAGTTTACGTTGCTAAATTATTTGATATTATCACTTTAAAATGGAAGCTGGATTGATTAAATATATTGTTTCTCTAAATGGAAGTGGGATTGATGAAAACATTCCTGTGTTCAAAATTGAAGTTGGATTGATCGAAATAATTTTTACCGTAAATAGAAGCTGGATGGATGAAATTAAGTTTTCGATTCAATAGAAGCGGGATTGATGAAAATAATTGTTTCCGTAATTAGAAGCGGGATCCATGAGAATATATCTTTGCTTAAATAAAAGTTGCATTGATGAAAAATATTTTTTCGTCAAATAGAAGTTGGATTGATAAAAGTAATTTTTCCAATTAAATGGAAGTTGGATTGATGAAAAAATTTCTTTATGAAATGGAAGCTGGATTGATGATAGTTAAGATGCACAAAGGTAGACTTCTTACTTACCAACGTCAAGAACGGCATTGAAGACATTAGAATAATTTAGCAACGTAAACTGCGACTTTACCCTCTAAGTTATATGCACAGTGTATTAGAATCTAACCACGTTTGGCATTAAAGTCGAATTTCTTCACATTCAAGTTCCTACTGTCATCAGCACAAAATGGCGAGCGATAAATGTGCCTGACGAGAGTGAAAAATAAGCCGGAGTTTCTGAACGCATGTCCTGTCATCTAGCGAATACATTTTAACGTCCCACAGCAAACTCCAATTTCACTCTCACCTAAACAAATTAAAGTCATATTTCTAATAATACTATTTTGACATTTAGGTAGGCCGAATGCAATTAGGCCGAATATAAAGTATCAGAATCTACACATAACTTAGGCGCTACTTAAGGTAAAAGCAGAACCAACCAATGAATGGACCCATGAACGCTGCATCATGTTAGAAGAGTAAATTGCTGCTAAATCGGATGTATACCGTCTATTGGATGAGAAAGATCCGAAACCGGAGTATTTGTAGAACATGCCAGAATTTTAAGTGAAACCCTTAATTAGAATTATAATAATAATAGTAATAATCGTCTTCTTTATTAATTAAAACCGACAAACGCAGTATGAAAGCTTAACTACTAACAGAACAGACAGCCTGCAATACATGGCGCTAATAGCAGCCTATAAAGCATGTCCGCCCTACTGGAGCTCGAACTCGGTTCCTCTCGCTCTCTGTTCCACTGTGTTATCCAATGCGCTATCGGGACCCCGACGTATATAATTATGACCATAATTATATGATTGTACGCTTCTGGAATAAACTGCCGTCAATATTAAGGCAATCCGCTGATTCGACATAAAAATTCTCCTGTCATGTAGCCAATCACTTGCTACATCTGGGCAGGATTTAACCGGTTTTTCACCAAATCTTTCTGAAGAGATTTTTTGAACTGTGCTAATCATTTCGGCCTTGATGCCTTTTTGAACGTAGGCTATGTATTATGTTTTCAGACTATTCTCAAATAACGCATGCAAATTTGCATAAAGATTAGTCTATGTTCTTATAATGCATCTTACATGACTAGTCTTTATCTTATCTTATTTTGCATTAGGGCCTACCTGAAGTTACCCAATCTTATCTTATCTTAGCTGACAATGACTTATCTTCAATTACCTTGACTTATCATGCACACGCACTGACACACACACACAAACACACACTCCTAAACTCCAGCTGGCGGTGAGACTAGTGTTAAGCGATTCATTAACATTCACTAACTATATGGTTGAACCACGGTATGGCCGCTATGGCGTAACATGGACAGATGGATAAATGGATTTGTGTGGGGTCGGTGGATGAATGGAAAGGTGCTTTATGGGTTGGATGGATGGATGGATGGATGGGTGAACGGGTGGGTAGGCGCATGGGTGGTTGCATGGATGTGTTGGATGGATAGATGCATGCATGCATGCGTGGATATATGGATGAAAAGATGATTGATGGATGGATAGATGGATGGATGGATAAGAGTGTGGTTTGGTGGTTGGATGGAAAGATGGATTATGGGCGTGCATGTGGATTGATGGAAGGATGGATAAATTGATGGATCGATGGTTGGATGAATGGATAGATGGATGAATATATGGGTGGGTGAATGGCTGGGTGAATGGATGTGTGGGTGAATGGATGGGTGGGTGTATCTGTGAATGGATGGGTGGTGGGTGGGTGTGTGAAATGGATGGGTGTGTGGATGAATGGGTGATTTGGGTGGATGGATGAAATTAATGGATAGTCCACAAAAAAAGGGTGGTCCACAAAAACAAAGTTCAAGTTGGAAGCAGACTGCTTCCAATTTGTGCCAGCCCCCCCCCCTCTAGTGAAATGGATGTTGCTGTACAATTGTCGTCAACTGTTGCAAAGTATCGGCACAGACTAATTTTTTTAGTTAAACTCTAACTATTTTGCAACTAAAATAAACAAGTTAAACTAAAAGTTGGGAACTGATTTTGTAAATAAGTTAACTAAATTAAAAAAATTCAGTTAAACTTTTTCCAACTTTTAAGAAACTTTTTTGACAAACATGAAACATATTCACAATAACAGAGGTTAAGTGTCCTGTAATAATGCAGAGAGGGTCAATGACAATTTCACTTTCAAGCTATGTAATGTGTACTAGACTAATAATAGTCGTACTACAGTTCTACCAGAAAATAATGAAGACAGTTACTAATGCAAACAATGATGCATCTGACATACAATGCAATGCAGTTCAATTGACTTAGTAATAAAATCAGTTACTCTGATTACTCATGGCAATAATGATCAGCATCAGCAAGACCACTGTCAAAATATCTGGATCGTAAGAAAAGAAGGTGAACAAAAGTTTCGTCGGACATTTAGTATCAGTTTCGACTCATTGAAGGAAATAGTGACTAATAACTTATTCATTTTTACTGAAGTAGCCTTTGATTCATTAAAGTCGACACTCAGTCAACTCATAAAGAATAATAAACACCAATGTTCTTATTTACACTGCACCCAATGAATCTATATTAATTTTAGCCTTTGCACTGCATGACTGCACCATACTACATTAAACATACATGTAGTATTATTCTAATGCAGAGGTAACACCAGTGTTAATAAGTTAATTAAAGGTCGCATTGAGGCGTTGACAGTTTCATTGCGGACGATGGTTGCCTAGTTGGTGATTTGTTACTTACTGTAAACTTTTAGTTAATAACTAAAAAGTATTAGTTCAACTTTGGTTTTAATCAAACTATTTTTAGTTAAACTTCTGCCTTAACTTAAATATTTTAGTTTAACTAAAAGTTTGCAACTCTTTAGTTAACTTTGCCCATCACTGTCGGCTGTCGACTGTAATCGAGTCTCTGGACTTTAAAGTTAATGCATTATTGTATTATTTCATTCTGTTTGTAATTTTGTATACTTTTAAGGTGGTACGGAGACAAAAAAATTTACCGTACCACTTTTTGTCTGCTAAAAGCTAAAAAATACTTTTTATCAATTTAAACGTGTATTTTAGATTACGAAAAATGGCAAGAAACACTGTCAATTTATGCAAAAAAGCGTCAGATTCTGGGGACCCTAAATTTCCATTTTTTTAATACTACTTTTAAAATCGTGGCGACGCACATTGAGTAACGGGGTGTTGCTTCCAGCTTACAGGGGGAATAGTAGGCCCTGCATTACATTACATTACATATCAGCGCGGAGTTCATGTCGTTCTTCCCATCGAGTTAGTCAGTGTGCCTTCGAAGAAAACCCTTTACCTGAAAGGAGAGGTCAATCAATGCGGACAGGAGAAGAAAGGGAGGATCCCTACTGGCCATTCACGGTACCAGACGAAGAGAGAATGATCCCCCTCAAGCAGATCCCTGCCGATCCGGAAGAGACAGAGGTTCGGTAGCCTACATCTTTGGTACCATTCTGAGAGTAGGCTACACCAACCAAACGATGGGTCCGTCACATCTTCGGCCACAGATGTGGGGTCGTCACATTACCACACGGCAATAATTATGTCACAGAATGATATTAATGCAAAATCGAAAGCGACAGAGAAAACTATTTACAAAGTATAAGTCAAATTTTTAACATGATTGAATTTAAAACCTGTAGTCAACTGTAAACACATTTTCTTACAATATTTTTACAGTTTCAAACATTATTTTTATTAATTCAACAGAAATAAACATTTATACGCGTGTTTACAACATAAAACTATTTATATAATAAGCGTCACTCGCACGTTGCTAAACAAGCCCAAATTTAGCCCAATTATGCACCTATTACAGTTATTCATTAAATAATTTATGAAAAATATTCAACTGGCCCAGCACCAGATTATCTTCTGTGTTAGTCCCTCTACAGATTCCGAATAAAATATTATCTTATAAATGTATGATTTTAAGACAACGAAACAGCAAATATTCAGCAAATAGTCAGGACAATCCTGATCATATGACCAAACGTAATGTCCAACACTTGATCTAAATAGAATAAGCTAGTTAATTTTATAACATAATAATCACGAATGCAACGACAATAAGCTAAATATCAATAGCAGTCTAGCAGAAGTTTTTGTGCAGCTAAATTTAATGTTTAACAATAAAGAGGTCATGTAGTGGAACTTTGAACGAAACACTTACTTGCGTCTTTAGTAACAAAATAGCAGAAAAGGTTATATTTGATGAACTGCAGCAATTCTACAGTCTTACGATTATAATAATATTATGAGAATCATAACCTTAGATATAATATATATACAGTCACAATATTATTGTGACTATAAAGAGGATCCACTACATCAGAATGCCTACTATCTAAGTTTTCCTAAATGAAAATGGTACAAACTAACTATGCAATTATCTTCCATAGCATCTTAAAGTTCTGTAGGTGTGTGGTCATAATTCAGCAGAGGTCAGCAACTAATTCGTCAGGTTGAGAAAATCGATGGCTAGAACAATGCTCTAGAAATTCTTCCTCCATTGCAAGCAATTCGTCACATATACCACATCCGAAAGATTTTGACAAAAACCTTTTTTCATCCACAGGAGATTCATATTTGCTAATAAACAGACATTCCCCATCTGGAATTTTCTGTAAAGGAAATACAATTCCACTAGAATACGGATACATTATGTTCTCTGAGAAACGTTTTTTTGGTTCATCAATAACGCCCGTACAACTAAATGTGGCGAATTGATCAGACTGGTTAGCAAATACTTCAATTTTCATTTTATGTTCCTGTGGCTGTGTACCTGTATAGAGTTCAAACTGCTTCACTGAAGAACTCCTCTTGGTATAAGTTTTATTGCGCTTGTGTTGTCCCTCAGTTACATGTGTCCTTCTGTGTCTCTTTAGACTTCCAACGTATGCGAATCCTTTATTACAAACTTCACACATGTATGGGTTTTCTCTTGTATGAGTTCTCATATGAATCTTTAGAGTACTGCCTAAGGTAAATGTTTTCTGACATAACTGGCACTTGTATGGTTTTTCACCAGTATGGGTTCTCATGTGCCTTTTCAGATGACTACTATCAGCAAATGATCTCTGACACAAATAGCACCTGTATGTTTTTTCACCAGTATGGGTTCTCATGTGCTTTTTCAGATGGCTGTGATCAGTGAATGATTTCTGACATAACTGGCACCTTTGTGGTTTTACGCCAGTATGGATTCTCATATGCGATTTCAGATTACTGCCTTGAGCAAATGATTTCTGACACAAGTGGCACCAATATGGTTTTTCGCCAGTATGGGTTCTCATGTGCATTTTCAGATTATCAACTTTAGCAAACGATTTCTGACATACCCGGCAATTGAATGGCTTGTCACCAGTATGGGTTCTCATGTGAGTTTTCAGGGCACCACTTTCATTAAATGATTTCTGACATAGCTGGCAGTTGTATGGTTTTTCGCCAGTATGGGTCCTCATATGCGTTTTCAGGGCACCACTTTCATTAAATGATTTCTGACATAGCTAGCATTTGTATGGTTTCTCGCCAGTATGCGTTCGCATGTGCTGTTTCTGATTACTATGAACAGCAAATGTTTTCTGACACCACTCGCACTTGTATGGTTTTTCGCCAGTATGAGTTCTCATATGCAACACCAAGCCACCTGCCTCAGCAAATGATTTCTTACAGAACTGACATTTGTATGGTTTCTCTCCAGTATGTGAACTCACATGCTGCTTAAGATTACTACGATAAGCAAATGACTTCAGACACAGCTGGCATGTGTATGGTTTTTCGCCAGTATGGGTTCTCATGTGCGTTTTCATATAACTACCGTGAGGAAATGTTTTCTGACATAACTGGCACCTGTATGGTTTTTCGCCAGTATGCATTTTCATATGCGTTCTCAAATGATCGTCTCGAGCAAACGATTTCTGACATGCCCGGCACCTGTATGGCTTTTCACCAGTATGCGTTCTCATGTGAATTTTAAAGTGAATATTCTGAACAAAGGTTTTCTGACATAGCTTGCACCTGAATGGCTTTTCACCAGTATGGGTTCTCGTGTGCATCACCAAGGCACTTACTCCAGTAAACGATTTCTCACAAAACTGACATTTGTTTGGCTTCTCTCCAGTATGTGTACTCAAGTGCTTTTTCAGATAACAACCCTGATCAAATGACTTCCGACATATCTGGCACCTGTATTGTTTCTCCGCCATATGAATTTTTGTATTAGCCATCAGGCTACTCAGTTACTCCATACTTTCAATGTTTTACTGCAGTGTGAGTTTTTGATGAGCTGACTGATGATTTTTTACCTTGGACATACGGTTTTTGAAATAATTGAAATCTGTGTGTTTTTAACACGATTCACATGTATTTCTCCAATCACCAGATTCTTTAAAAAGTTGGGATTTGTATGGCTTTGATAAGCCTGAATTTTGGTATGCACTTCAAAATAACATTCTGTGTCAAAAGTTTCTGCAATTGTTGTTCAAAAAGCCTTTCCAACATCAGCATTTGTCAGTTTCTCCCATTTATGACGACTTCATATTATAAGTTCGCGATTCAGACGCTTACAAAAAGCGTTCATGTCCCATCTGTCAGTAGCAGTTTTTTCATGTAAATTAAAAAATTAGTCAAACAGTAAAAACTTTATGACGAAATACTGAAGCCATCCAAACTTCATGATGAAATACTGATGCCATCCAACCTTTGTATAATAGCACACCTTTATGCTATTATTCAGAATGATTTTTACCAAAGATGAAATAGTTGACATTCGTACAAGCTGTGGACAGATAAATCCACTGTAATATTCTTGATCAAGATTAATGAGATGCAGACCTTCTGCTACAACTGCATTTAGAAGCTGCAACAGAATGCAGCTTGTTTTCTTCATATACTTCCTAAAACAAACAGAAAATTTCAATTTTTATATATTTTAAAAATATAGAACATAATTTCATGGCTGCTTATGACAGTGGAACGACTGTTCTCCAATCGTGTTTGAGTGACTATATAGTTAGTAACAATGGCATCTTTCAGCTAAGAATTTGTCTTGATTAAAACCTTAATGCCACCGCTGTCCTTCTCAAAACAAAATGACAACTGAACTTACAAGCACACCATTCCATGAAGTCAATTAAAAAGATGCCACTATAAAATCACACCATCTTATACCCCCATAGTAATTCCAAGGCAGCATCACTAAAATACGGTAAATTTGTTAACAGGATGTCCTATTATGTCACAGAATAAATGAATTAAAAGTGCCAACTAAAATATGCGCAGAGACATCACAGATAACATAAGTCTTAGCAGTTCCGTTTACGTTGTTTAAACAAATTCAGGGGTTTACACCTAGAGAGAATGCTTTTTTCACACTAGCTGAAGAGTGGAGCAAAGCCAGAATCTGACACATGATTTTGGACAGAAGACCGTATTTTGGCTGGTTTTAGTGAAGTGCTAAGTGCTGAGTAAAAATGCCATAAATAAATTTAAGGAATGCTTTAGGAATTGCTGAAAAAGTACCTTTTTTAACACGTAAAAGCTTCCATGAAAGAAAAACATAGATTTTGGACAAAAACATAGAAACATAGACGAGACCAAAATAGTATATGTCTTGGAGGAAAAACATAGGAGTGGTAGGTAACACTGAGTATTAATGCACATCAGTGATTAGGCTATATCTATGAGTGTGACTTCAAAGCTGTGTGAAGGGAAGATACGTCATACTCTCTCTAGCGCTTATAATATATCTCATTGGCTGAAACCCACGCAATGGTGAATAATTTACGACACTAAACTACACGTTTACTCTAAATTATATGCGCAGAGTATTAGAATCTAACCAGGTTTGGCATTAAAGTCGAATTCCCTCCACATTATAGTTCCTACTGTCATCAGCACAAAATGGCGAGCGATTGAAAGTTTTTGAACGACAGTGAAATATAAGCTGGAGTTGTGAAAGCATGTTCTGTCATCTAGCGAATAGCCTACATTTTAACGTACCACAGCAACACCTAAAATTTAAAAAAGTCACATTTCTAAAACTGCTATTTTCACATTTTACAAAATACAGACTCATTATAACGCATTAATTATTAGGCTGAATATTAAAACCGTAATATCATAATCTACACATAACTTATGCGCTACTCAGTGTTGTTCAGTAATTGAAATACATGTAATTGAATTACGTAATTGAATCACAATCTATGTAATTGTAATTGTAATTGAATTACATTTTAAGTCCAGTAATTGTAATTGTATTTCAATTACAATATTGCATGTAATTTGTAATTGAATGAAGTGTCAATTACAAATTACTTTCATAAAGTCAGTAAAGATGCCAGCTTGCCGGGTTGACCTGGGCCACCCGTTTAATTGAATAAACTAATTTACATTATGTTTGCGTGGCAACATAATATTATTATTTGTCAACATTATTCTAGACTTAAGCCTCACTTACAAGTTACAGAACACTTTGATAGACCCCAAGGGCAAGGGCTGACCATCATTATCAGTCTATTCATGCAGTCATGCACTCATTCTTAGCTAGTTTACTGCGGCTGCCTACAGAAAACAGAGCTTCCATCTTCAGTTCCAGTTGAGCGTCTCTTTAGCACTGCTGGACGAATTGACTCACTCACCCAGGCGCAATCAACTAAGTTCTCTAACAGGCTATCATTTTGAAAAACTTCCACTCCTAAAAATCAAATAAACTCTAACTTGTTTTAATAGATGATAATTGTAAATCGTATTTTGGATACCTGACAAACTTATAATACAATAATATTAAACATATATAGTTATTGCAATTTACAGGCCATTGGCCCATTGGAAGTTTTAGTTTAAAAATAGAGTAGGTAATTAAAAAAATTATCTAAATTTTTTTAAATCATTTGCCAATTTGAAAGGAATAAATTTTGAAAAGTAATTGGTAGGTTAATTGAATTACAATCAAAATGTAATTGTAATTCAATTACTTTCACAATCATGTAATTGCAATTATTATTCAATTACATTTGCAATGTAATAATATTGATACAACACTGGCGCTACTTAAGGTAGTCGTGGAACCAGCTTAGGCCTACACATGAATTTTGCATCATGTTTGAGGAGTAGGCTAAATTGCTGCTAAAACGGATTTACCGTTTAGGTCTCCAGGATGAGAAAGATAGCAAACCAGAATATTGGTAGAACATTCTAGAATTTAGAGTGAAGTCCTAAGTTAAACATTCAATGCGTCCTCTTTTGGGTAAACCCGTAGTTTAGGTTGCTAAATTATTTTATATTGTAAAATTAAAATGGAAGCTGGATTGAGGGAAAAAATTGTTTCGCTAACTCGAAATGGGATTGATGAAACCATTTCTGTCTTTAAATAGAAGTTGGATTGATCTAAATAATTTTTATGGTAAATAGAAGCTGGATTGATGAAACTAAGTTTCTGATGCAATAGAAGCTGGAATGATGAAAATAATTGTTGCCTTAAGTAGAAGCTGGACCCATGAGAAAAGTTCTTTGCCTAAATAAAAGTTCCATTGATGAAAAATATTTTTCTGGTTAAATAGAAGTTGGGTCATTTTTTCATTAAATGGTAGCTGGATTGATTAAAATAATTCTCCATGAAATGGAAGCGGGATTGATGATAGTTATGATGGACATCGGTAGAATGCTTATTTACCAACGTCAAGTACGGCATTGAAGACATTCAAATAATTTAGCAACCTAAACTACGGGTTTACCCTCCTTTGTCCTCCTTTCCGGCTTTCTGTGTCCTGTTTCGTCTATTATAGGCTAATTTATAGGACTACTTCTACGTAGACATAATCTGACAGCTAGTTAAAGCCGAAGTTGATTCCAGTCCATTCCCGGTTGATGCGTTTATGCGCAAGCATTTAGTATCAAGGTGCGTAAGTTTACGGGCGTCGGACGGTGTCTTTTTGGCATGCTGTGCTGAAGGTACGGCAAGCATAATTATAGTATCGGGGTGCGTGTGTTTTCTCCCGTCTTTTTAGGCGTCGTGAAACGGTGAGAGTCGGTAAGGGGTCGTCCATTAATTATGTCAACAAAATAGGGAGGGAGGGGGTTTGGAAAAGTTTGACAGTTGTTGACAGGGGGAGGGGGGTTCGGTTCAAGTTGACGTCAACAAATTTTTTCCTCAATGTAATGTGAAAAAAAAAGGTCATCTAAAAAAATTCTAAAAAAAGTCGTCGGAGTACAAATTTCTAAAAAAAAGGTAGTTCGGAAAATTTTTTGTCTGGTAACGCTCGTGGTAGGGGGGGTTCTGGGATTGTTGACATAATTTTTAGGGGGGGTCCGTCAATGTTTGACAGTTGTTGACAAAGGGGAGAGGGGGTCAAAAAGCCTAAAATTTGTTGACATAATTAATGGACGACCCCTAAGGGTAAGGTCGCGCGTCGTGAGGGTCGGTTGAAGGCGTTGCAATAATCAGACTACCCCAAAAACTAATCTTCACCCATCGTTGCGCTTCAAGAACAGCTGAATATGGTGAGCTGATGAACGAATTTGTGCACTCCCTTCGAAAGCAACTTCCCAAGGTCGTACGGGTGTTGGACAATGTTGCAACTCGCTCCAAAGGTCACGAGGTTCACTAGGTAGGCTACCAGTGTTATTTTAGTTCCAGCATTAATTTCTATTCCTGTTCTTATTCTATTCCTACTGTCATCATTTAGTTCTAGTTTTAGTTCCTCTTTATAAATAAATTTTGTTCTTGCTCTAGTTCCACTTCCTATTTAGAAATATTTTTATTTCCAGTTCCAGTTCCAGAAAATTTATATTTGTAGTTCCACTGGTGCGTCACTTCAAACTGGTGCCATAGAAATAAATCACAATAATACCCGCAAAAAATGTATTTCAAACCGACCTAATACGAGTTCTAAATCAAGGAAATATCCAGTAAATAAAACACTAGCTGTTTATAACAAGAAGATAAAGCCTTCGCTATCAACTTATGATGATTTTCTTACTTATCGACATAGCGCTCAAACGGATTAGGCCTACATGACTGATTTCTCTGAATGGTTGTCCTAATTTTTTTAAATAAGCAAGTCAATATATGAATTTAGTAGAAATTGGGTAGATTAGAAGAGACGATTATTTGTCAAAGTCTTGTTTATTCTCGACTCAAAGTATAAACATTGACTCCTTCTTTTGCATAAAAATCTCCTTCAACGACGAGAAGTTGCTTCTTCTCATCGTCGTAACACAAACTCAGTGGTCCCATGGTCGTATCATCGTCTTCATCTGGCTCATCTTGTTCTTCCTGTTCTCCCTGTTCTTCTTGTTCTTCTCGAAGATCGGAATCCAAGAGAATCACTCTATGATTTCCGTTGTCAGCCAAAAATACTCGATCGTCTGAATCGAGTGACAGATGTTGAGAATCTTGCAGTTGCTGCGTTTCATCTGAAGGAATGAAACGACGGACGACCATCTGTCCATCTCCGGTCACTTCGCTTAAAACCCACTTCCACACTGTCTTACTTGACCCACTCTCCTCCCCCTCCTTCCCGTCCTCCTGCTCTTCCGGCCACTCGTGAAGGATAATGAAATTCCCCATAGATGTTTTCGCCGCATGAATTGGGATCTTCACTTCTCGTGTTAGCTGAATGGATCGAATATGTTCTGCGTCTGATCCGTAAACCTTCAGAATGGGTGAAATCTCACCGACCAACAGCAACTGGCCATCACTTGAGACTGACAGACTACGTAGCTCAAAATCAATGGTCAGCCATTTGATGATTTTGTGTGTGTTACCTGTTTCTCCTGTAATCTTCCAGATGCATTTCTCAAGTTGGTCAGAGAGATAGAGACAATTTTCTTTCTCACTGGATCCAAATGGACCGAGAGACTTAATCTCGTTTAGTTCAATTCTGTTCTGAAGACGAAAAGGAACTTGATCCTCAAAGACTCGAATTACACTCGGAGCATCAGAATATGATTGACAAAGGACGTAGATTTCATTTCGAAGTTTAGTAACTGCATACACATCTTCCTTTTTCCCAACGTCGATTCTCTCATCGAAGTTGACTGAAATCGGACACACCACTAAAATGTAAACAAGACTATTACCATGTTAATAGTTAACCATTACCTAGGCCTATTCATTTACTAATTCTTCCGTGTCTATTGTGCTGTAGGAAGTTGTATTGAGCGTATTTGGTTACCTAGGTTGGCTAAGGTTAATCAGCCACCTCTAAGGAGGTAAAACAGGAGTGTGACGTGACCGTCGTTCTAGGATGGAGGTGCGGGCCAGGTTTGGGCTGACTAATCAAAGACCTCCGTGCCCACCTTCACGTGGTGCGAACTGTTAGTAACCTCCCTACGGGGAGGCGAACGAACGGGCACGGCAGGCAAAACCAGAGGAAGGCAATGGCAAACCACCTCTGTATTTTTGCCAAGAAAACTGTCATGGAAAACACAAACTATGCAAAAACGATAATCACCAAATGTGAGAGGCTGACTGTCTTGTCATAAATTATTGACTCTAACATCATTTATATTAGCGCAGGGAGCGCCTCTGAGTAGAAACCTTGATAGGGGCACTATATAATTTTTGGAAAATAGATAAAATAAAGAAATAAAACTAAATTTTAAATTAGGTTGTAAATTCACTCTTTTGGTACTTGTGGTTACACGTTCTTAAGAAAAAAATGATTATAATTAGATTGAAAAGATGTTCAACAGATTTTGTTACATGCATACATTGTGAGAAGTTGACATGAGCAGGCGGTAAACAGGTGTTCAAAAGAAGTTGCTATAATAATTTAAAGGGAGCTGACAGATGTAGGCATTTTCTGCAGATAAGTAAGTAAGTAAGTAAGTATATCCTTTATTGAGAAGCACTAGCAAACGCACAACACTGTACCTGGCAAGATTAATACATGTTTTAATAGATGCCATTATATGCATATATTGCGGAAGTTGAGACCAACACGCGCGCGCACACACACACATACATAAGTTGAACTATTTTTATGTTGAAATTAGTCGGTGCATATTGTAGGCAAGAAAATTTACAATAAAGAGATCGCAGATATAGAAAAGACGATTGATAGCTAAAGAAACACAATTTAAGTAGCTTGATGATAATATTGCACCATTTATAAAAAATCTCTCGGTAGATATAGATCCTCTCTCTAAAACAAAGTTTTGCTCAGGCCTTATTTCTAAGTCTCTATTTTCAATCCTTTTAACTCTATTCACATTATATTAACAGAAGTTTATTATCCGTTTCAACATGCCTCTGATTTTGTTTGTTTTTACCAGTGCTTTCTTAGTTACTTCAATCACGCAAGCTATATAATTATGTTCGCTATAATAATAATTATTATGTTTTAAGTATCCTTTACGATGACTGCAATTCTTAGAACTTACCAACTGATTTCTTGAATTGTCTGCTATCAATGTTGATCACTTTCGATTGGGCGATTTCAGAAGTGAATGGTTTAATATTTGTGAAACAAAAGAATATGTCTATCAGCTGGTTCGATTCGTACAGCCACTGAATATTTTCAATGGCTTCTTGCGAACGACACCAGATCCAAACGACAACACTCTGTCTGTCCAGCTGAGAGTTAATGATCTCTATGCCATCCATTTTGAGTCGACTGGTGATTCCATCAGTTTGATATGACCAAGGTTTGTTCCTGTTTCGAAAATCCTCCATGTGTTGATGAAGCAGCTGGGTGTCTATTGATGTTGCACCATAATTTTGTACTTCGACTTTTATTACACCTAAACACAAAAAGAAAGAATTTCAAATGTCATATTAATTTCTTAAGCGTAATTTTAGTTTACTCCATCTAAATATAACCAAAAAAATTTAATACGATACGATCGAGTTCCGAACTGTAGTGAAGAACAGAGTAAAGGTCGCAGGCGTGTGACCAATTCGAATTTTAGAATCATTAAAGCTCAAACTGGACATTTGCTATCAGTGTGCTCAATAGGCAACTTGACATTGTTATATTGGACAAAAGAATGCTTTTAAAGAAAATATCAGTATCGATTGGATGGTTTTAAGGCGCTAAGTTATGAATTCGAGTGTAACCTCAGGAGACAAGGACAGATAAATTTCATATATCAGCGAAAAATGTTAAGATAGAGATTAGAGACGTGTAAAACATGTATAATAATAATGATAATAATAGTAATAAAAACAATAATAATTACAATTGATAAAGAGCCGTATAATAGCCATGCTCTGACAATTGCCCCTCACAGTCAACTAACAGCAGGGTAGGCCTTTAAAAAATATGTCTTGAATATAGGTTTGAAGGAGTTAATGGCAGTAAATAATTACACGGAATGGATTATTTGAAGAAATTTCTTACTAATATTTTTGAATGGTTGGAATAAATAGCTGGCAGAAGGATGGTTGTAGAAATTTTGACATTGGAAAATGAAGTCCGAGTGGAAAGCACACACCAGCAAAGTAAAGCATTTTATGCCCTGAGAATGAGATGCTTCTGATTTATTAGCCTACATGTCAGCTTAAACTTAAGCAACTTGAACCTCCCCAAGGGTGCTTTTATGAAATATTGCTTTCCTTATGACAAAATGTGAGACGGGTTTTTTTTACCCCCAGAATTTGTATAACTTATTATGACTTTTTGCATGAAGCCATTCATTGTACGTGTACTAACACACATTTCCGCAAGCTTTACTTGCACTGGAGTTGTAATAGCAAATTACAGATTGACTAATAGGCTACATAATGCATAATCAATTATTAACATATTCCAAGGTCTCGTTACGATATAATTCGATACGAATGCATATATTATATTATAAAACACATTATTTAATCAAGAGCCTAGATAAACCTCCTCCGTTTTCTATGATTCTTGCCACTGTCTTTTGGTTTCTTTGTCGAAGACATTTGAGGAAATTTGAAAACTTCGTCTCGTCGAAGGAACTCAAGACGTGTAAAAGTTCAGCGTTCTTATCAGCGTTTGAACGTTGTCTTTGAATCAAGTGACTTTGTTCTTCCGTTATGCAGTTGCAAGACAACAACGAAACAATCAATTCGTCATTTGGTAGAATATTTTCCAGAAGATAATTTCTGCTGTTTAAAATGATTGTAGGTCTTTTCTCGGTTTGTCTATAGAAATCTAAACAGGCCAAAACAGTGACTAGTTTTAACAGATTACAGCATACTAGTAAAGAAACTCTTGTTTGAAATGTGAAGAAATCTGTGTCCTTGCACACTTTTGAGAACGTTTCAATTCGTGAAAAGTCATAACCTATTTAAAAATTCATAATAGATAGGTGCAAAGTCGTCGTCGCTGTTTTCAAGATGTGTACCATGTCCAAATTCAATCTTTTTCTCATGCACAGTGACTCAAAATACAAGAATTTTTAATAACGTACCCAGACATTTAACTTGGGGCGCTGCCTATCTTCTATGTAGGCCCTATAGGCCTACTGTTTGATAATAACGTTGTTTATGAATATTCTGAGAAAGTAAAGTCACTGCGCCACTGAGGTAAAATGTTGGGATTCAAACAATGGTAGCTGAAAAGTGATTATCAAAGGTATTATGACTATAGATAGGCTATTAGACTTATTAGTACTAGAAAAAAATCAACCTTTCAGCCGCCGCCACATTCTTTTCTTGAATCTTTGTTTTGTTATTCGTTGATACCAAGTGAAGTCGACTGAGGCCAAAGAAATGATGACATCTTCATCTCTGTTCTGTGGTGAAGAATTCAGTATCCCATGCAAACACGAGTTTTCTAAGACAGCGTCCAACAGCTCAAAAGGAAATTCACTCAGCTAAAAATGAAATAAATTTGTGTTATTTTTTATCGCCTTAGTGTCTCAAATTAATTGCACCCGATACTATTATTGTTTTCACCTATCAAAATCATTACATCGCTTTCTGTTATAGTCTGCGCATAAATATTTAAGAAAAGGGACTGTAGTTAACA
The DNA here is from genome assembly GCA_020284085.1 of Aporrectodea caliginosa. NCBI lineage: Eukaryota > Metazoa > Annelida > Clitellata > Crassiclitellata > Lumbricidae > Aporrectodea > Aporrectodea caliginosa. The sequence goes on along the minus strand of JACEVL010000414.1, from coordinate 131,329 downwards.
CGTAGCCTAAAGCTGAAATATTTAGCCTAGGTATAAACGCTGTGCTTTAAATTTTGTATCGCATTCCTGTTCAGTAGGCCTATAGAATTTATTTTTAATTTGAGGCTCATAGTTTAGTAATGAAAAACTTTTTAGCATTAACTGACGTGAATCTACATTTAAATTGCTATTCAAAACTTGATTTTTTGGAAGACCCCTTAATTTCATTAACATGACTCAGAACTTAGACTAATCACGCTTGCTTTTAGGGTTCGAAGACAGTTTGAAACCGGGAAATACTTAAAGTGTAAGAAATGGTGACTTTTCGAAAATATTTATGCAGTCTGTGATTTTTAAATGAATTCTTTGTATGAAATAAATTTACAATCTTACCGTTGTCTTTGAAGTTTGTTGATCTTTTTCTGTTTAAGATACAAAAATGTGCGGATAAAATTTAATTTTCTTGACTATGGTTCGAAAATAAAATTAACTGTATATAATACACACATTGCATAAATTTTCCATCAATGGTCCACAGAAAATTTAACGATTTCCACTCTTAAAACTGGTTTCCAGCAAGATAAACTGACTGGAAAGGTCAGTTAATAAGATCAATTTGCAAAGCCTTTTACATTTTTAGCTTACAATTCGCAAATACTGAATATTTAGCCGAACATTGATAGGATTTAGCAAGCTCTGATAGTGAAGACATGACATCACGTCTTTACTGCTCATGGAATATTCTCAAATTCCAAGTCATGTGCTGCGATCGGTCTTTCCTCCTACTAATATCCATCATCATGATCTTCGACCGAGACCCCGTGACTTTCAATTGCCGCCCAAAGATGACAGAAATTTCATCCCGAGGTCATTGTTTAGGAGTCTAATGTTGCCCCGATGACTATGTTGCCCCGTGTTTGAACAGTGATTTAAATTGATTAATTTGCTAATTTGTAACTGGTATTACTGTTTCTGTAATGGGTTGCGGTGTGCCAACCCAGTGTTTCGTCAATAAACGAATATTATTATTATAATATTACCACTTTGGTTATTTACCTATAACAACGCGATTCCTTGGTATGAGTCCTATCTCTCCGCTGTTCAAATTTCTCACCATCCACCATCCGTCTGTATCACTGCAAAAAAACATTAAATTTAAATGTCATGTAAGTGCAAGTTAAACGTTTTTGATAAGTAGGCCTACTTTCTCGCCCCTTTTAAATTATAATTCAAACCAATGTATTTCTTATTTAGTTTGTTTAAAGGTTGAACAATGTTTCAGATATAACTCAAGTATGGCAGTAGCAATTCAGAAACACCACAGCATTTCTGAGGGCGGTACTTTTACCAGCCTTTTCAATAATTATTTTGCATAACGCACTGTGATTAGAACCGAGGTTCTGAAATAAAAGCTAGCACTTTGATACTCCAGTCATTACTATCATGGCCTTGTTTACGGTCATTATTAAGATACCTCTAGCCTACGTCTACGAGATTAACTCGAGAGTTCTTATATTAGGCCTATAGATCTACTCTCTAGGGAATTAGCTGAAAATGTAAAAGTAGTTTAATATAAGAAATGAACTCCAGTGACAGATAAATCAGAAAAGGATAATAAAGCAAAGAAATGAAACCATAATAACTGAATGAGCCGATTAAGCCGTGAACAATATTCATCGTTGCAAACTCATCGTATGAAGCGAATTGCCTAGAAAACTTGAAGCGTAGAGCGAATTGCCTGGAAAACTAAAAGCGTAGAAACAGTTGTCGGACATATATGCTTTACCGATCTGTTTATGTTGTAGTTGCTTGCGACGTAGCTGTGTACAGAAGGTCTGGGACTAGACGTTGGAATGTCTCTGACAAGTTCGGTTTTGATGCTGATTGATCGTACAGTACATGCTGAGATGCGCGAGAGAACAGCGCCCAGTTCTCTAGGTTAAGGCAGGATCTGCCCTTGATGACAACCAGCGGCTTTTAAATTGGCTGCGGTTGATGGCGATGTGAATACACTTTCGACATTACATTGTTTTGTCGAGTGCAGATGGCTTTATAGACTCGATGTTCTTGCAAACGTAGGGTGATTGATGATCGTAGCACTGGGGATCGGGAAATTCCCGGTAATATTGACGCAGCTAGATGTTTGGATTTTGGATGACACTTTCGCAAAAGGATTCAGGAAGATGAAGGTTTTTTGGCGACTTGTAGCGGAGGAGTGCGGCGATGGGGAAAGACGTCGCTAATTATTTTGGGTGGAGACGGGTTGGACGATGTACTAACGATGAAATGCTTAGGGCCTATGGACTGGGCTGTAAAAATTAACTTCACGTTTACTTTGTCAACATCTTAACAACGGATGACTGCTCTACCTGAAGAATGACAGTGGCACACGCTAAATAAAATCTAAAGGCAGAATTATAGCAATGTTAATTAAATGCACTTGAACACCGAAAGTAATCATCTTCAAAATATAATGGCGAAACAGAAATGAAGTTAGCTTAAACAATCAATATGTTTACAAGTACGGACTGAAATGTAATGTAAACTTAATTGCGCGGACTGGTGTGAAAAGCCCTGTGAGGAATAATAGTTGATATAAAATTGGATATCAGGTTATCAACTCTACTGTACTGATGATGCATAGGCCTGATGCATCCGCGTCGGCGTGCTGACTAGGATGGAGGAAGGCCAGAGTTCTGAACTACTTCGGGCTGCATGCCGCCAGGCTACGATGACGAAGCATGTGCATCGACAAGGCTGTAGAGCTATGCGAGTCGGCCTCTCGGATAAAATGCTACGCGGGAAACATGCACTTAGGACTATTAAATGATCTCTGATAGAATTAGACACACCATGACACATGAATTATCTATTTACTACAGGTAAAAGACTATCCATTATAATCATAAGTGTAAAGTTATCTAGCATCAGAGAATCCCAAGAGAAACACAATAGGGGCACTCAGAAATACTGCCGGTGTCACGAAATAGAGTATCCCCTCATACATGAGTATCCCCTATAGCGAAATGGAGATTCGGTTAAGTTTGCATTTTTGGCGGTTTCTAAGTGTATTCGGTCGCACTTTTTGGATTTATTGTACACATACAATATTTTAAGTTGCGTATCTTTAGTTTATACATCGACCTGAAATAAATTTGCTTCGTTTTTGTTGATTTTACTGGATTTTCGTCTTGGCTATCGTGATGCATATGACGCTGGGGGATAGAATGGTTTATCCCCCGGATACTCTAAACCGGTTTATTCCATCCGGGTATATGCTTTAGGGGGATAGAATATCTAGGGACAACGGCGTGAAAAGAAGAGATTAACTGGGTAATTATAATGCAGACCTATGACTTAAGATAAAGATGCTGAGAACAAAAGGACATATTGACCAATGCACGTATTATAGATGCTCAAACTGGCATATTTACATAAGTAAAAGTCGTAAGAACGGGAAAGAAATGTTTAGATGAAAGATTCTGAAAACATTACGGATAGTAGTAGCCTATGCTAAGAATACGTCTATACAGGTTAAAACTGTTGAAAGACTCCGTGTGAATTAAACGAGAAAATCAGCGGAAGGGTTAATGAAGTTGCCTATCAGAGCGGAATGCCGCTCCAGTAATAGAAAAATGAAAACAAGATAATAAAAATAAAGAAATGAAATCATAATCAAAATAAGAATAAGAATTAACTCTCATACACGCAGGCCCGGATCTACAGTTTTGGGGGCCCTGTGCTGATCGAATGACGGGGCCCCTTACAATTTTAAGAAGCAAGGCAGACATACAATAACCCGACACATAATTTGTTATACTTTACAGCACATAAGAAGTAGATAGGACAATTGTCACGAGCTCACGACTCGTGCACTGACATGGAAAGAACATAGTCTGTCAAAGAACAATATTCTGTATGAACCATTAGCCTACTACCTTCCTGTGCCACAGTGCTAGAGTGCATGTATAGACTACAATGAATGTATCATAGGCTACTACGTACTCACGTTCGTTCCCTACAAGTCTCTTCAGCGAGTGAAACTGTAACTGTTTAAGAGAGGGTCGATGTATCCCTTTGAGAGGGATACATCAAAGTGACGTCATCATATACTATGACATTATTTGGTTATATATTTAGTCATAGCTATGATTGCTATGCATAGGCTAATGCATTGCAATTGGCACTGTTTCTGTCCTTAATCCAGGGGTTTTCAAACTGTGGTACGCGTACCCCTGCGGGTACGCCAGGTGTCGCTAAGGGGTACGCGAAAAATTTCAAAAATTAAACTTTTCTATTAGGCTACTTTATGGACTTCATGTTCTTTCTTTCATTAGCTTTTCTACGTCCACCGTTCGCTTATTTTTCTATACATTTCTATGAGTTTATGCCATCGGATGTAGTGTTGCCGGATAATTTTTCAGTACAGGAAAGAGACCAGTTTGTTGAACTATCATGTTATGGTGGATTGAAGAACGAATTCAAGAAAGACATGTTGTGTGATTTTTTGGTGAAACGAAGAGCTGAATATGGATTAATTTCTGACCGAGCTTAAAAATTGTTGACTCCTTTCAGCACGTCATATCTGAGTGAAACAGATTTTTCAGCTATGCTTGCGATCAAAAACAAATAGGGCCTACAGAACAAAGCTTGAACTCGAACCAGAGTTGCGTTTGAAATTGACAACAGTTACCATAAAAAAACCAAGATGCTGTAAATCTGTGCTTGTCAAAACAAGCCCACTGCTCACATTAACACTTTCTAATAGTGATTTTATTTTTCCTTTTTGTTGATATGACTACATTCTTAACCCTCGGGCTACCAAGCTTTTTGTAACACGGACTACCAAGGGGAGGGGTGGTTACCAACCCCCCCTGGATTTCGGGTTTGGTTTCACATATAATATCTTGTAATACACCAATGGATTCAGCATTCAATTCTGCACAGAATGGTATATTTAGTTGTACATTATGTGAATGCACCTCGAAATTACATCATTTTTAACAAAGGAACCGATAATTAGCGATATTTTATGTTATTGCGTACATTTTGTACTTTTTGTATACACAAATATACGATTATGTGTGTTTTGAAACTGATCTGTGTATCCAAGATACACAAATACATACCTACACATGTTTATATACGTATAAATATGCATCCATACATATATACATGTACATTTATGCATGCATACATGTACAATGCCGCATTCAGCCATTTTACACAGATTACGCGTATTATTATTTATTTTGATCACTTCCGGTTTTCAAAAGACAAACATTTAAGTATTCAAATGAAGCCCTACATTCCCTCTAAAGAATGGTATATTTGTTTCTCTTCTGGGAAAAAAACTGAATACGCTACAGACAAAAAACTAAGGGGGGAGTCCTTCCATTCAGCCATTTTTCACTCATATTACGGGTATTATTATTTATTTTGATCACTTCCGGTTTTCAAAAGACAAACATTTAGGTATGCAAATGAAGCCCCACATTCCCTCTATAGAATGGTATAATTTGTGTCTCTTAATATTAAATGACGGATAAGATATAGTCAAAAATCTAGGGGGGTATCCACCCCCCTGGTGCCTCGGGTATATTGGGTATAACTTTTGAATGGCGTGGGCTACCACCATAATGTTTATCTCAAAATGTGCGCCAATGAATCTGCTACAGCTACCTAATTTTCAAAATTTTTATTCCACACGGAAAAAATTTTTATGCATAAAAACCTAGGGGGTGGCAACCACCCCTCCTTGGTAGCCCGAGGGTTAAGTTAAAATTATATCACTTTAAAAATTTTCTACCTATGACTAATAGGCCTACCCGGTTTGCACCAATGATTAAAAGGAGTTGTTAATTGCAAGGGAACTTCACGCTCGCATGTTGTTTTTGATCTGACCTTGTTTGGGTACGCCAAAATTAATTTTTTTTACCTGGGTACAATAAAAATAAAGTTTGAAATCCGCTGCCTTAATCCTTTATTCTTTATAATTTTTTACTTTTACAATTTGGGGCCCTGTGCTGCAGCACAATCAGCACTGTGGTTAATCCGGCCCTGCATACACGGAATCCACAGTAAACGATCATCAGCCACGCAATGATTCAGATTGGAACCATGGTTTCCATCCCGAATTACGTAATTTTAGTTTTCCCGGGTTGGTCTCGTGGTAGGCTACATGCCATCATCAAAAATACGATTGCGCAACCATCTTGCAGCGATGACCGAAAAGGACTCCTAACCCGGTACCATGGGTCAGGGTCCTGTCGAGAAGATAGATCGCTTCGGCCGGAAACAGTGTCGAATGATGATGCTAGTTCTATTCTATTCTATTTAGGCCTACGGATTTATAAAGCGCCCCTAACAGTAGGCTACATAATCAGAGACGCTTCCAGTGCTAATACCAAGGTACAATGGCGTGTAGGCCTATGTGGGTGACAAACTATTTGTGTACCTCCATGTATTTTTTAATAAAAATCGTCGAAATACGATTATGTTTTTATAATTTAACAATTGCGAAATGAAATAGAGATTTCCATTGTCTGTTGTATAGTAATAGTAAGCTTACCCAATGTTTGTTGGACCAATTGTCTCCATCTTGTCTCCTCTTTTAAATGTAAGCATTAATGCATAAGGATCGCCTTCTTCAGAATCTGAACTTTCAACAAGTGCTTTCGTTTTTTGAAGATCGTCTTTGTCCGTGGTCAATTCTTTTTCCAGCATGACCGTTTTCAGCTCTTCCACTATGATCTTTTCTTCTTGACTCTGTATTTCGGATGCTTCTACACGTGTCCTGTAATCTTTATTTTCTGACGCTATGAATTTATCCTCCAAATTGTTGGGTTTTTCTTGAATCGGAACACCCACTTCCTGTAGATCGCATAGGCCTACTTCTCTATCGTTTCTCATTTCACACTTCCCACATCCTTGTTGATGCCTTTCGTTTGGGGGTTGTTCGTGGCCTTTTATCTTCGAAACGCTCAAATGTTCCATCAATGTTTCCCTCCGTGAATCATTGCTGTGTTCTATTTTCTCTCTTTTAGTCTTCAGTTTTCCGCTCTTTAAAATAATTTTAAGTTCCACTTTCTCTCTGTATCTCAACAGTTTGGGGTCAAAGTCATCAACTGCGCGCAATTTAATATCTTCTAAAAGCAATAATCGTAGGAAATCTTAACTGACACGTTCCTTTCAGGTATGACATAGGGCCTATCCTACGAATGAGCAAAACGGCAAGGACAATGTTACTTTTTACTTAAGAAATTTATAAATTTTTATCACTATTTAATGTCTAAGCTACCATTCTGAAGGGTTTGTGTTGATTCTTTTGCAAAAACATGGTTTACGTCAATTTATATCAAACCCCTCTCCCTTTCCAACAGTATTATTGTCAAACTTTCCAAACACTACCCCTCTATTTTGTGACGTAAATAATGGACGATCCCGTAACCATAGTCCTCTCTAATGCACATGAATGCCTGCAGCATCAGAGTAGAAACTTCTTTGCAGACAGCGAGAGGCGTAGCCTATAATGCGGATATGACGTTGATGATAGGCCTATAAGCATTAAGCATGTTCGACATACTGTTTCGCATGCTCAGAGAAGGTAAATTCATGGTCGAGTAAGGACACGCGCCACGTAGGGAATGAGGCATTTGGAAAGCGAAGCTGCTAGCTTATGTATTGCAAGTCTTTCTTTTGGAGGGGCTGGCTCCTAACAGGCCAGATCAGTTGAATTTTTCTGGAATTAAACCAGAGGCAGTTTGAACAGGGTCGCTTGTATAAATTTACAAACAATCTCGATAAAGTAGACATGTTATTCTATTCTGGGCAACTCGAATCTGAAATTGGCTGTAATGTCTGGTCTGATTTCAAATGCAAGCAATTATGCCCTTAGATGAGTCCGTCGTATTGCCGATTATCATTGAATGATGTCATTCATGACTGTAAATTAAAATTATGTGGCAACTTATTTTTTCGAAATGCTGTCATTAATTATCTGCACCATTTTTTAATCACACCGAACTACTTCTTACAGGAAACGATCCGGATAGGCAATCCGTACATTCATTTGTAATGCGCTGCTGTAATAGTATTCTTTAACACTAGGAATTAACTGCACAATCATGATTAAAATTACCTGTCGCTGATGCCTTGAGTTGTTTATTTGGCAAATACTCAGTCAATCCTGTTTCATCAGAATGTCTTCTTTTTATAGTCCGTCCACCGATTTCTTCTTCTGTAAATAAGAATAGGCAATTATTTTTATGGTGGAGAAGAACTTTTAAGTCCTATATTATAAAACATAAATTCGCAATTGACTGCTTCAGTCAATTGCGAATTTATGTTTTATAATATAGGACTTGTAGTCACCCGATTTTGCATTTCCTCCCTCGTTACAATTTAGGCGCCACTCCAAAAATCTTCATTGTTGTTGAATGAGAAGTCTCATTGAAGCGACTCGTGTTTTGCAGATCATCTTGTTCAGGTCTATACTTTCTTCGAGAGTGCTTCCAAAATCTTCCATTTGGATAGTTTCTTATTCATGATGAATTCTGTTCTTGTGTTCTAATCTTTGTCCTGTCTCAATTTTGTCAGATTTCCGTTTTCTTCCCAGTCGCATACCTCTCTGTCATATTCTGTATCATCACAGCTTTGTCATTGAATTATGTCATTCACGAGTCTGATGAGCGTAGCTAATAAGTAATCAATTTTTCGTTACTATATGCAAAACAATGCGACATTTCCCAAACTTCAATTTACAAAATGATTTTCACATCCTACTATGAGATTAAAACTCCGGGCAGGCAATCTGCATATTCTCTTATATCGCTGTACTATAATTTTCTTCTGCAAAAATTTTCTCACGGTATAGAAATTAAGTATCTTCAATCTAAACCATTTAGGCCTATTTCGATAACCAACCAGAACAAGGAGTGTACAGATAATATAACTTGTTTGACTAGTTTGTTCGGTTACACTGGAGACCCAGAAGGGTCCATACAACCCCGATAAATATTCCTCTAAGTAGCAACACAACATGATGAGGAATAGTCTTTCGTGCAATAATAGATAGTTTAGGCAAAACACCAGAAAGAAACATTGAACTAAAAAGCTCAACATCACGCTTGAATATTAACAGTCAATATTGGTGAAAATGCTTAGGTCTAGAGACAAAAGATAGAATATCTCTTTTATTTATTGAGTATTTAAATTGATTTGACCCAATCTCAATAACGCATCAAATCTAACTAGGAAGCTGAGAGTTTTCTACAACTGCACCGGGGTCAGGGGGGGGTGCAGAATCAATAAGATCATTTAAAGGCCTTTTGTCGATTAGATAGGATCACAGCTCGTCTTTGGAAAGCCATAGATTTGGGAGCTGCCAAATAGATAGGGGGGTCTCGTTCCATATAACACCTACATGTAATTTTGAGCTTATGGGTCACGTTACCTGTTACTGATGCCTTGAAGTGCTTATTCGACCAATTCTCATTCAGGCCAGTGTCATCAGAATGTCTTCTTTTCGCAATCCGTCGACTGACTTCTTCGTCTGAATGTGTCACAATAAACAATTATTGATGATTAAAAATGAGAAATGTTTTAAACCGAATCGGATGTTGCAGCAACGTTCTAGCTATGCACTCTTCTTAAAATTATAGCTGAAATTTTTCGTAGTGCTTTTAATCCACAGCTAGATGATGTCGCACCCAAAATGTAAAATACATTTCACACAAAGCATCACTTAGTAGTGCTAAACGGTTGCACACCATTAGACCTACTGTATCTATTTACCTACTTGCCATAACAACCCAAACTTATGTTGAGTCTGAAAAGAACTGAGAAATAAAATATAATAAAAACAAAGAACTCTGAATGGCCAAAATACAGTGACAGATTCAAAAGTTTACATAGGGAGGTAATAAAGATCCTAAGACGTAAGCCTCTGTCATAGTTTAGGTGTTCGATAGTGTAGTGGTCAGCGTGATGGACTGTCAATCGAGAGGTCGTGGCTCCAAATCCCAAGGCAGAAATTTGGTTCGAGACTTCTGCCCCACCTGCGCCCCATAGCCAACTCAGCTACGATGAATACACTGACCGTACACTGTCGGTGGGAAGATGAGACGGCGAGATAGAAGAGTGGCTCCCCGCCCTCATATGCCAAGGCTAAGAAAATAAAATCGCTAACACTTCATACCCATGGCTGCCTCAGGGAAAGCTTAAGGGACTGATCTTCTTCTTCGTGTTTTACATGTACATGAAGAAAACTGTTAACCTAATCTTTCAACGTTATAAAGGAAATAGAAATTTTAAAAAGTAGGCCCTAATAAGGAAAACCACACGGTGTAACGATGCCTTTCGTACACTGATGGAAGGCTTGAGTAGTCTTTGCAGGAGTGAATAAATAAGTTTTGACTTTACCTCCAAGAGAGATAGCAATAATTTCCCAGTCTTTATTGAACTTGGAACACATGGTGATACACACACCGAAGTTGATTTATAATGCAATAGTAGTAACAAAGTTAATTTTCTGGCTCATTTTAAAAATACAACCAAACAATTTCGTTATTATTACAAATTGAACTTAAAAGAAACCACATTTATATATAATACCCAAGTTCTCGCTATGACTCATCGATCTTTTCGAAATTCCCAAGGTATCGATCGATGATAATCTCAACAGCCTTCCGTGTCGGAACGTTCCCGCATCGATACCCAGTTTCGATCAGTCGTCAGTCTCGATGATCGATCGTGAGTCATCGCGTAATAGAGCCGTCACACGGTTGAAAACTGTTATCTCATTTTGACTTAAAGAAAAATCTTCTGTATATAAAATGGAATATTAAAACGAAAACAGTAAAACAATTACGAAATATTGCCAAAGAGAATGGCTTGGTTAGATATTCGGGACTGCGAAAAGCGGATCTCATAGCATTAGTATCATCGAGACTTTTGCAAAGCGTTAAGACTGTACACGAAAGCAACCTACTAGACGCTCCAGTTCCAGACATCAAAGTTCCAACGCTTGTTCCAGGTAAGTATACACCTCCATCTAATACTTGGAAATCTCGTTTGACTGAATGGAAGAACAAGGCAAGGTCGGAAATTAATTCTTTTGCGGATTGGATAATGAGTTACATACCTCCCGAAGTGAAGAAACCCGTGAATGAAAAATTTGACTCGTTGAAGTCAAAGATTTCGAGTATTTTTAATGAAATCAATGAAAAGAAGTTCGAAATCCTAGAGACCGCGAATGCTATTAAAGGATTTACTAAGCGATACACGATCGAAGGAACTGAGGGATCGACGTCACATCTTTCCTCGATGCTGTAAGGCCGCGGGTAGTCGGTCTGCTAACGAAAAATCGAGGGGTAAAAGTTCAATTCAATCTTTTGTGTGTAATGGAGAAAGTAGATATGAAATCTGGGGAAGTAGTCGAGGCTGAACCTAATTTTAAATCGAAGAATGAGATTATTTTAGACGCAACCGACGTGGGTGAAATATATAGCGACGCAGTGGATAAAATTAAGGAGAGCATGGCGAGTTATCAGATGCTAGGTAGTAATTGGAGGTTTAAATCCGTTGTGAAGTTGGATATCGATACGGTGGAATATAAACCGTTGAAAGGAAGTTCTTATATTTCACTTCCTGAGTATTTAGCTAATAAAAAGGGAATTATTAATATGAAAAATGACGACGAACAATGTTTCAAGTGGTGTGTAACGAGAGCCTTAAACCCAGTTAACAAAAATATAGAAAGAATTACGAAAGAATTAATCAGACAGTCTGAGGATCTCGATTGGTCCGGCATTGAATTTCCAGTAGCGGCGGATGCTAATGTGATAAGCAGGTTTGAGAGAAATAATAACATTAGTATTAATGTCTTCGGTTATGAGACAGATGTTAAACTATACCCATTATATATATCTAAGCATGAAAGCGATACCTATGTAGATCTATTGCTTATTTCCGATGAAGAAAAAAAACATTATTGTTGGATAAAGAATTTTAACAGATTGATGATGAAACACACAGAGAAATCTAAAAATTCAATGCACTATTGTAGACGATGTTTAATCGGTTATGCACGAATAGAAGCGCTTACTAAACATAGCGAGTACTGTTCTCAACACGAGGCGCAAAAGATCGTACTTCCAGACCCGGGAACTTCGTTGAGTTTTAAAAATTATTATAGAAAGATGCGAGTCCCCTTCGTAGTGTACGCAGATTTCGAAAGCTTCATTAAACCTATAGACACTTGTCAGCCAAGTCAGCATTTAAGCCTAAGTAAACCCGAGCGACATAGAAGATTCAGCATGCCCGTAGGGTTTTATCTTTGGCTAATAATACAGTGGATATGTTAAGTGGATGGTGATTCCTGAAGAACTGCCCAAAAGCATAACGACTTCTTGGGATTACCTTCAGCTGCTGAAGTTGTTTTCGACGCCATGTCTTCTTCTTCGTTTAAACATAAATAAACATAACAAGGTTTTCTACGAATATTATACACGATTTTGTAAACATGTTTTCATTCATTCATTTAATTCATTTCAGATATTTATATAGCGCCCCTTCAAGATTTCTACTCAGAGGCGCTCCCGACTACAGCGCGGACACTGAATCGGAGTTTCACGCCGAAGCGCATGAGCAATTGCGAGTGAAGGACTTGCCCAGGGTCCCTACGCGGCGGCTTTGAGGTGGATTCGAACCCGCAACCCTCCGGCTGCAAGGCACCGAACATACCTCTACACCACCACGCCAACACATGTTTGTGTAACTTTAACTGTCCATCGTTGGTTATAATATAATTATACGTCGTTTCGCTACATGAACATTAACGCAATTAAAAATACAAAAAACACACGCAGAACGAAACGAAAACTCAAACCAACGCTCTACTGGATGCGTAAATGCTATAAAACACAATCAAGCATGTGACATATTTTTCTATACTCACAGACCAAGTTCATTAACTGGAGAATTAAACTCGTGTCCATGGGGGGGTGAAGGGTGGCGCATTGGATAACATCTGGCAGAGAGACCGAGATTTACCGAGTTCGAGCTCCCGTTGGGCGGATATGCTTTGTAGGCTGCTATTAGCGCCGTTGTATTGCAGGCTGTCTGTTCTGTTAGTAGTTAAGATTTAAATTGCATAACATGTAAATGTACAGCGCAGTGCGTTTGTCAGGCGCTTATTAAAGAAAAGATATTATTATTATTTATTATTATGATTATAAGTGTATATCAACAATAGCTTACAATATGTATTATTACCAGCAGTTAGCATTACTTTCGGAAGTTTGAACGTGACAATAACTTGCATGGATATAATGTCCGAACTGCCTACAATAAATACTCTTACTGATTCCCAGAGACTAAATCCAAACTCTACGATGAACATTGTTCCAGCAAGCGTTAATTTTACTCAGCTGAGACCAAGAAAACATCACTGCTACTGAACCAAGTCTTAAAAGCGGAGAGGCTATATTATGCTGTAAGTGAAGCTGAATCAGATTCCCATGAACCAAAGATTTAGTAAAAATAGTATTACTGGCTGCGTAGAAAATTACGGATTGTGCTGTCCACACGCATCTTAGTTTATTACCAGCACAAAAGATGACTTCCAAATACAGTAGTTCACCTCTGCGTTCCACAGAACCTTTTTGTAGCATATATCTACATATCAAGTAGAGAGGTCTTGTAATGTGGACCGAACGCTAGACATTAGGATTTAGCACAATTAAATGTTAGGCCTAAATGACTACTAATTACACCATATTCATCTAATAAGACCTGAAGCCCAATTACCAAAGCCGATAGCAAACTGATATCATCCGCATACATGATGCACCCAGCCACGACTTGTTAGTATACGTCAACCTAGATCTGATTCTCTCGAATACACAATGAACTTATTAACAAAAGCCTTTAACAGCGAAGGCTACAAATTACTGCCCTGCCGTACACCACTATTAACTGCGAATGACATACTGCTGTTCTAACGCACTGCAACTGATAGTTAATTACATCAATCTACCAGAATGTCAACCACCGACACAGGGCAGCCGGACGCTAGGAGGTTAGAAAACAGCTCCTAATGATTTACGGTCACATGCCTTACTAATACCCAGAGCTGCAGTGAATACAGTAGCGACCTACTTAGCCTACTGTATGCTTAAGCATTAGACCTACTGGAATTTGATTCTGCCGTAGCTCTGAAGCGAATCGCTGATTTCAAATTAGGCTAGTGACAAGAAGAATGATCTTAAAATACACCGTATATGCTGACGACAGGCTATTACAATCGTGGTAGCGTCTAGGGAGTTTCTTCGTATTACCTGAACATTACGGATCATAGTTGACCTAGAAACTAAGCCCTATGTTCCTTCCATTGACTGACAGGCGTTCATCTAAGATATTCTTAACTCTCAATAGTTTCTTAACCCCCTCTTCCTTTAATGACCATTTTATTCAGCTCCAAACAAATTCCTTGAACCTCATTCACCGTTCATCGCCAAACACGACACACAGCAGTGACCCTTGGTTCACCTCCTACCTCCAAGCATTCTTTTCGCAACCTTTCGTTATCGGCTTGACCACACCTGCAGGCTCACTATCGACCCCCATAGCTAAAGCAAAAGCTCTCATTTCCCCCAAACCATTCACCAATAGGCCTAAATACTACCAACTCATTTCTGCCTCCCAAAAATATTGCTCACTCATCTATTTCAATTCCTCCAACCCCAGACATATCTGAAGAGCTCTCAACTCTCTTTTCCATCGAAAATCTCCCTCTCCACTGCCTAGTCCCCTTCCTTCCCCTCTATCGCTGATACCATATTATGTTCATTCCTCTTCAACAAAATCTTACCCGCACTGATTCGTTGATTTCCATTAAGCCTTATTCCCTCTGCCTCTCTGTCATCGCTCCATATTTTCTCTCTCGTCTCTGAAGCAGAAGTGTCACTTCTCCTCCTAATTTCTCATACAAACAAGCAATGTGAATTTTATCCTATCCTCACATCTCTTCTTAAAGACTGTTCCTCTGTGGTCCTCATTTCTGCAATCACCAAAATGATCAGTTTCTCGCTTTCCAATGACAACTTCCTCGTGGCCTTCTCCAAAAGCAACTCTTGAAAAGGGAAAACTTATCTACCTATCATTCTATCTCCAAAAATTTTCTTTCTACAGGGTGGCCCAATAAAAAATGTCCCACCGGATAAATGAAATTTTCTCCGCAACCAATTGAGATTTTTACAACAAACTTTCAGCATTTACAGAGGAATGATTTTTAACAATCCACGAAAATTTCGATAAACAATTTGCATAGCTTCCGAAGTTATAGCTGTTTAAATATTCAATTCCATTTTTTCAAATTTCCGAAGAAAAAAGGACAGTCATTTGCAATTTTTAATGTCAAATAAAATCATCTTTCATTACGAAATAAGAAATCTGTTTAGCAGTTTATCTCAAGGCATGTTCAAAGTGTCCACCACTAGCTTTCATACAAGCTCGGAGTTTTGTTGTGAAGCTCAGTATGGCCTTGTTGATTGAGTCCTGCGGCAGCTGGTCCCATGTTAACTGCAAGACTTGTTCAGCTCGTCAATGTTCTTCGGCTTGGATGAAATGTCTTGTAGCGTTCAAGCATAGCTCCCAAGACGAGATAATGAAGAGGGTTAAGATCTGGAGAGTTTGGTGGCCATTCATCTTTACCAATGAATTCACTGCAGTTGGTGGTAATAAAGCCTTGACCCAACCTTGCCATGTGAGCAGGCGCACGTCCTGCTGGAAAACGAAACCGGACGGAAGAACAGACTTGCAGTCTTCAATGAGTCTGGGTAACAGAGTTTCAGTGTAAAGTTGAGCGTTTACTTTAGCCTTGTCTGGGACGAAGTGCAATCTTCCCTTACCGCCGTAACACACGCCAGCAGAAACCATGACGTGCTTCGCAAACTTGGATCTCTCGACCACCAGGCGACGTTCGTGAACATCGCGCTTTTTGCCGACACCAAACGCAGTCGTTCTGATGGTTAACCGGCGCGTTCAGGTAAAAAAAATCATCAGTGAGAAAAACTTTCTGTGCAACAGTGGTTGTTACAAAACAATTTCTCTGTGAAAAAATCTTAAAGAAATAACCATTATTGGACCGTTCATCTGCGGAAATTTGAAAATATTGAATTTAATATTAAGAAGCTGTAACTTTTGAAGTTATATAAATTATTTAGTAAACTTTTCGTGGATTGTTGGAAAATCATTTCTTTGCAAATGCTGAACTTTTGGTGGAAAAATCTCAATTGGTTGCGGAGAAATAGCATTTTATCGGGTGGGACATTTTATATTGGGCCACCCACCCTGTATATGAGTTAACTGAACACGGTGTCCTTGTCCGGATAAACGTCTCTTCTAATTCAATCCTCTTGGCTTCACTAGGCACCACTCCATAGAAACTCTACTTGCCTAACTGTAAAATAAACAGTAGCAGAGATTCAGCCTTTGATGGATTAATGATGAGCTCATTGGTCATGCATGCTATACTGTACCTCATCAAAGTCAGCAGAAAACAGCTGCACAGATGAGTCTAATGACAGACTGTCAAATGAAAAAAATAGTTTTGAATATCATAAGCATCATGATTCCTCCGTCTCAACATAAACTAATGAGATGCTAACTGATGTGTTATTCTGATAGATCTTCTTAAATCTATTTCTCTAAAAGATATTTTTCTTACCAGTCTCTCAAGTGTGTGGCCTATGTGTTATTCCGGATTGTAGGTTCTCAGTTAAGTTCTCACCATTATACAGTTCTCATACGTTTATCTGATGTAACTCTGAACTACGCCGCCCGTGGTTTTTACTCGTCCACTTTCACTATTGCATTTCAACACTCTACTCTGTTACTCATCGTCTTTAGGAAACTTCGTCTGTCAATCGAGGATGGTTGTCTCCTGACCTCTCTTCGCCCTACATATGAATAAATAGGCCTATTATAGCGCCTCCAGTAATGTCCGTTTATGGAGTTCTTTTGGCTGAAATACAACAGCAATTTGGAAAACATGGTCTTACCGTTTTATTGGCGGGGTTGCTACTTTAATTGGTTATTCGAACCTCAGTAGCAGATGGGAAGAGCAAATTTAATCGATCATTTTACTTAATACACTTTATAATATTCTCAGCATGAGCACTACACCGGTGCTTTGACGATGTGCAGATGTTTGATAATATTTAATGCTAATCGATCGCCATACAGTGAGGTAAGAAATATCGATTGTTTTCATAGCAATATTACTTAAAAATTGGCATACAACTAACTTCGTTGTATTTTGAGCTTACCTGTGAACATCATAACAATGTTTACGACGATGTTTCTTGGTAACTTACATTGAATCCTGTGAGAGTTTCTCTGCTAGCCTGTAGTGCTCATGCTGATAAGCTATGACCTACTTATGCAATATTTGCTTCTCTTACGTGGCAAGACAATCAGGGTTCGAGTAGCTTGAAGTCCGAATAACTTAATCGTGAGGATCTTCAACAAATGTCACAGTAAATCAGTGTGTGAATACGAACATGTTAAATAATAGCGTTCAATTAAGAATAAAGCTACTGAGACATAGACTAACACGTTTAATCAGAAGAGACCATAACCAATTAGAGACAATCTATAGACTGTTCTCGTACTTTTTTAAGATTCAGATACATGCATGTGATCTAATTTAATTTAATGACTTCTATAGCGCAGTAGGCTAACCATAATGTACGAGGCATTTAAATAGATGTTCGCTTTAAGTGAAAGCAATTCAAAGTCGCTGTCCAACAGTGAAGCCAGGTCAAAATATCATGAGTCAGTGAAACCAAAGTCAGAGTGTACGAATAGCAAGTAAACTGAAACAGATGGGTTTTAGTTTAGTTCTGAATGTCATCAGAAACAGAATTCACCAAAACTGGGCTGTGAATTTTAAAGTTTCGGACCATGTACTGAAAATGCTCATTGTTTTGAGTGAATGAGCGAGCGAGAGAATGCGTGAAGGAGTGAGGAAGGGAGGGAAGAGAGGAAGAAAGTTAGTGTGGTAATCGAAAGTGGACGAAATGGCCAGCGGAAAGGCATGCTTTGCTAACTGCTAGCCTTGGCCTTTGCATGGCCACCAAATGCATAAACGGGCATTTCTCTTAGGGAAAATGATAAATGATTCTGTCAACCAGAGCTCTTACGTTTTCTTTATCCTTAGCGTTCCACGTAGTTTCCGAAAAACCTAACGCCACTAGACAGTGGGTGTAGTCTTAATGCTGAAAAATGTAAACTCGGCAGCAACAATCTGTTAACTGGAAACCTTGTATTGTAGTGTTACCAACTCGTCGTCCATTAACAGGTGGGCGCATGTGGATTTGAAACTTAGTGGCACGTATGAAAAGAATAGGCTACGATGTACGTATTATGCACCCTTTAGATATTAGCTTTTCACACGCAGCTACAATGCAAATTTCTTCATAATGCGCTGTTAATATTATATTAGTCAACCTTTATTCATAATCGAACTGTAGCGTAAACTATAATTTTCTTTGTAAATAATATATTGCATGTAGCATTTTGAGCTTACCTATAATTACCTGAAAACTGATTAGTAATGACGATGCGTTTTGATAACCTGCGTTAAATCCTGTGCAAATTATAATTTGCTACTGTTAAACTGACTATTTTCAGACTCCGCATTCACATGCTGTTCAGATGTATTTGCCAATACTTATAAATGAATAACAAATAGTTGAAAAGAAAGTCGTTGAACGTGTAGGCTGTTCAAATATTGTGAAGAATCCTTACCTGTAGTCCACAGGACATACACATTATATGGATCGATATACAAGTGTGTCATGAGCCGCACAAACCACTAATAAAAAATCTGTACTTATTGCATTCGCAATTGATTATCCGAGCACATATTGCTAGCTCATGCATTTCATACTGACGACTGTTACACCTGGCATAGAGACGTGCGCCTGAGATGAACTAAATACGGTCTAGATACAATAATAGAGACGCCTGACATCGTTCTACGCAGTGTACACCGTTAAAGGCGGTGGTGATGATCATGGTATTTGACTCGTATTATGAAACAATCATGTACCCAATACCAGAACCTTAGCTGTGAGAAGCAGCTCAAGAAACATTTTGATTTCAACTTTCAATCTGCTAGTTAGCCAATGTAAAATCATTTAAAAGGTTTATAAGTAGCAAAATACATGTTTACATGCACACAGTATTCAGGGTCCCAGTATTTGCTCTACCTGTAATTCGGCAGCGACAGCACTTGGTCATATGCATTGTGCAATTAAATAAATCCTTGTCTACAGTAGGCTAAGAATGGATTTTACGGAGCGCAGATATTTCGATTTTGTGCTTACATATTTCATCACATATGAAAATTGGGGGTGGGTGGGTGGACCCGATAGCGCAATGGATAACACACTATTATTATTATTATTATTATTATTATTATTATTATTATTATTATTATTATTATTATTATTATTATAATTATTATTATTATTATTATTATTATTATTATTATTATTATTATTATTATTATTATTATTATTATTATTATAATTATTATTATTATTATTATTATTATTATTATTATTATTATTATTATTATTATTATTATTATTATTATTATTATTATTATTATTATTATTATTATTATTATTATTATTATTATTATTAGTTCTATTCCCTCAGTCGATTAAAACTAGGTCCGAAGACTGTGTGGTGGTCATCTGGAACGGCCAATCACTCGACAATTTCTGGATGTTGGAAGGAGCCACTGAAGGCAACGGCATTGACACGCTGGATGCAAAGTGCTAAGCGCTAGAAAAGCGCTTGCGTTGTTGCGTTGAGGCACAGTTTTTCTCTAAAAATAGACGACAATCAATTATACACATCCTGCTCTTTGATGCAAACACTGAGTAGACCGTATTTTCATAATGTTTCTAGTTAAATCAGTAGTCATTTTTCATATGGTGAAAGTTCTTTTAAAGTAAAGGTTTTTAATTAGAAAACCATCGTTTAGTAAAGCAAAATAATTGTAGCAAATATTAAGGACTCCTCAAATGCAATTCTGTAAACGAGAAAAATGGGCTCCTACACAGGAAAACACAAGCGAGACGAAAACAAAAGTAAAAGCCAGAAATCTGATTTCAGAGTTTCCTCAAGTTTCAAAATAGGTAAGTGGAAAGAAATAACTTTATTACTGATACTAAAACAGAAAAGCATCGACGACGTAACAACTGATAAGACTATGTTTGAGATCAATGCAAAGTTTACATATAAATAGGTCAAAATAATATTGATCCTGTATAGTGCGCCAACTGATACCTTTCGCATTATGTTCTAACTACAGAATTTTCGGTAAAAAATAAAAGTTAATGGCCGGCAATTTTAACTTTCAACAAATGCGTGTAGGTTCAATCGAGTTTCACGTAATATAAATTATTATAGAGCTGTGCTTAACCTAATCTATACTATAAGTCTGAAAGTTTGTCCTTCTGTTTGCCCGGCTAAAGGCTCGCGAACGGAACGCTTGCGCGATACGAACATTTTCACGAAACCTTCATAATGAGAATTTGTAGTTGAAAAAAATTGGCTACTATAATTCTCAACTCACAATTACCTTTAAATTACGATTTATCGACATTTTAAGTTTCGAAATGGTCTAACTCAACGAGGTAATATCAATAACGGCAGCCATTTGTCTTACGTCACGCGAGGCTAACTGTGAAAATTAAGTGCATTCGTCATTAAACCACGACCCTGCCCCGAAAAATTACGATCCGTAATGGAACACTAAAAACTCGAGAATAAGAGACAAAGCTCAACAAGGTAATAGAAGAACGGCCGAGCTGAACAGTTTAAATATTTAAAGCCAGTCACCATATATATAGTAGGCTAATTATTAATTAAGTAGCCTTTATTTGCAGCCGTTACAAATTACGACTGGGGAAAACCTGGGCGAAGCTGGGTATTAAATGCTAGTAAAACATAAACCATTGGAAACCATAGCTATTGAGCTCTTATTTTTCTGTTGTATGCAAATAATGCGATATTATAGGAAGCAGAAACTAGATAGCCCACTTGCCTATTTTGCTTTAGGTATTCCTCTTTATCGTTCATGTGTCTAAACGTGACACGCTTATTGGGGATGGGAACTCCCAAGGAGCACACTATTATCATCATCAGTAGGCCTAGCAGCAACATGTCTGAAGCGTTGCCATTTTCACGACTTTGCAAACCCTCCCTGTCTTGAGATTATGTAACTTCACGTTCAGCGGGCTGGAATTTGACCGGTCCATGTGTCAATGGGCAATTTCTTGAAGCCAGATGTCAATGCTCGCAGTGCCTTATGTGGTGCTCTTTCGCCGTTGCGACTTTCGAAATGTCCCAACATCAAGTGCCTTCTAGTTAAGGTCATCTCCTTGAGTACACAGGATTCCAGTTTTGGCATTGTGGAAACAATGCGGTGAGCACACAATGACGCTATACAACGTCGATGACAGTTGAAACTAAAAAAGGTGATCTTCCATTGAATACCACGCAATCTGGAGGAACTCTGCTTGCATTTCTTGACCAGAGGTTGGAAGATTAAACCGTGACTGGGTTTTGCATCTTGCATCTCATCATCATCATCATCATCATCATCATCATCATCATCATCATCATCATCATCATCATCATCATCATCATCATCATCATCATCATCATCATCATCATCATCATCATCATCATCATCATCATCATCATCATCATCATCATCATCATCATCATCATCATGGTCGTCGTCGTCGTCGTCATCATCATCATCGTCGTCGTAATCATCATCATCATCATCATCATCATCGCCAACACTACAACCATCATCATCATCAGGAAATTCCGTTAATTATTTGCTGAAATTGTTCATAAAATGAATCAGCTTCTTATTCCGTAGCTGCTGACGTCGGCGCATAGGATTTGATGACTGTCATCTTTGCAAATTTGGTGCTAAATCTTGCAGACGTTTTGCTATCAGCTGGTATCCTAACATTACTTTTGTTGCTTCTTATTCAGAATCATAGCAACTCCTTCTCGGAATTGATTCTCTTCGCTTCCGGATGTTAGAATTTGTTCACATTGTGGTAAAATTCTTCTTTCCACACAATTTTGTCTCACAGAGTCCTTCGATAATAGTCCTGACGTTCCATGGTCCTATTTGTCGATCTTGAATTCTCTTATTGCAATGTTGTACCCTGTGGCGGTGGTAGAGGTGGTAGCTGCGGCGGTAGTTGATGCTCCTCCTATTGTCGCCATCGTTTTCACCGTTGTCATTACTGTTGTTATTTTAGTTGTCGGTGGTAGTGCTCTGGTAGCTGCATTTTCATATCCAGCCTAATCTCCCGGCCATGAGCGCAGACCTGTGTGGTCCGGGCGATGTCCGAGCCGGCATGTCGTTTCAAAATATGAATCATTTTATGACTTGGCCGCGCAATGCGCATTCATCTGGTGCACGCAAAGGTTCACCTAATGGCTTCTACAGTGTAAATGGTCAAGCAAATAAAGAAGCCTTCCAATGACCTTCAGATATTCTTATGACACAAATGTTTAATTGAAAGTCAACATATTTTATCAATAAAATCCACGTCTCTTGGTTCGATTAAACTTCTTTCGGCTACCAATCAGTTTCAACAAGGACTGCAAAGCGCATTTGAAAAATACCTAAGAGAATTTGCGGGGTCAACATCTGTACTGAATGCTTTATGAATGCTTTATGATGAATTGTTCCAAAGAGCTTTTGGTTAAATATGAGCCAACCGGGACACATCGTGCGGTCATTCGAATATCAAGACAGCTTTTAGGCCTTGTAGATAGCCTAGGCTATCTAGTCCGGAAGCATCCCTTCAGAACAATGCAAGAAGCGCAATATACCTGTATGAGCTTTCTATGCTTTTCATTCGACATTTTTATTCGTCAAATGAAGCATGACAAAGCAGCTGATTGAAATATAACTCCTATCGTGTCTGTTTACGGACTGATTCATTCATTCATTCATTTCAGATATTTATATAGCGCCCCTTCAAGATTTCTACTCAGAGGCGCTCCCGACTACTGTGCGGACACTGAATCGAAGTTTCACGCCGAAGCGCATGAGAAATAATTATTGCGAGTGAAGGACTTGCCCAGGGTCCCTACGCAGCGGCTTGAGGTGGATTCAAACCCGCAACCATCCGGCTGCAAGGCACCGAACATACCCTATGTGTTCGAATTTTAATTTTCACACATTTTCTTGGCTGAATTATTTGAAAAATTAAGGAACAATTCTTAAACAATTCTTGTTTTCCACTCGAAACTTAAGTCTCTCCTCTTCAAGAACTCTTAACCCGACTCAACTGATCATCTACCTTCTTACTCTCGACCTAAACTACACCCTCCTTTACAGATACTCTGCCCCTTCTGATCATCTTGAAACCGGACTCGGACCTCCTTCGGACTACCCTCTCGGACAACCCTTCTGACTAGACACAGCGCTCGTGAATAAGCTGGCGCCATGCGCTTGGCTTTCGATCGCGCATTAGAAGTTTGGAGATTACGATTATGATTACGATTAAATAGATCTCACAATTTTGTATTTGGTTGTCAATCGGTTAATTAACTTGTTTTCTAATAGGCCTAATAATAATATCTGTCTAAAGACGAAAAATCAACCGATATCGTTTAAAAAAGTTCGTCTTTTTCAATGAACGATAAGAATTACAAACTTAAAGTAGGGAAACTGGAGAAATCTTGAGTACATTATTTTCAGGGTGAAAATAATTTCTTTTCAAAATTTTTTTTATTTAAAAGAAGAACATCAAAGACTGCTGAATGAAACAACTGAGCAGAATGAAGTTCCATCTGGTACAGCGGTAAGCTTATGTACTAATTACTTACTATGAAACAAATAGTAGAAAGGAGAGCAACATCATAAGCCCTTTGGAAATCTTATTTGAAGCTGCCATCGAAACGATTTTCATAAAAAGTCAATCACAGTATGATATTAAATGACACTGCAAACATTAACAGCATCTTCTGAAGGCTATACATTTTATTCTTATCATTGTTAATATTATTTATACTATTTTTATTGTCTGCAGAATACGGCTAAAATATTTTAGTTCGTCTAGCGCTGCATTTTGTGACCAGATAGGGCCTGAGACCCATTGCATGATTGAAATGACAACGCCACCAGGATGGTCAAATCCGACTCTGTCCTCTACTGAATCTGACCTTCTTACAACCAAGTACTTTGAATGAGATTCGTAGTCTTATTTTTTCATCTTCTGATACAAATAGTTTGCCTTGAACTTTTCCCAACTGCCCTTCCGAAAGAATAATTCCATATCTTGGAACCCAATTATCACACTCGCCTTCAAGTTTTTCATATGCCATACGTGATCCTATTCTGAAAAAGTCATCCCTCTCTCCTGCATGATTGTCTCAATCTATCGCTCCATCTCCACCGTCAACTCTTCTTCTTCCTCCTCTTTTTCTCTCTCCTTCTTCTTCTTCTTCTTTTCTTCTTCTTCTTTTCCTCCTCGTCTTCCTGCTCCTGCTCCTCCTACTCCTCTCCCTTCTCCTACTCCTACTCCTACTCCTCCTCCTCCTCTTCCACCTCCTCCGTCTTCTTCTCGTCCTCGTCTTCGTCCTCCTCCTCCTTCTTCTTCTTCTTCTTCTTCTTCTTCTTCTTCTTCTTCTTCCTCTTCTTCTTGCCCCTAAATATTTAGCTGATGTATTACTCCGGCCTCTTTCAGCCTCCTCCCATCGACCATTACGCTCATCAAACAGACTTGAGCTTCTAGTTCCTCATACTAGAACAGCTATGGCTCAGGCCCGGTCCTTTACCTCAATTGGTTCCTCTCTTTGGAATGCGCTGTTTCCATCTACTCGCTCTCGAATTCCAGCTAGCAACCTCTCTTCCACCATTGCTTTTCTCAAAATCTTTTTCTTCTCTTTGGCCTTGCGCACTGGGAGCGCCTCTGAATGGTTCACCCTATGAGAGCCTCTCATTGAGAGGCGTTTTATAAATGTTTGAATACAATACAAAACAATACAATGTGGGTGGCAAACCATTTATGTATCTACATGTAACTCTTCTGTAGCGCCTTTACTACTCTGTGATAATAACATTCCCGCACTACTACAATTAGAAGAACTCGATTTTTTGACCCTGTGAAATATGAAATTCTACACCGCATTTGTCAGTGTACCTTATCTGTGTGCTTAAATAAACATATTTCTGTTTTGGCGGCCAAATCGGCCGCTATCTTGGATAGTAGTATTCCCACACAGCGGATAGTTTGATCCCTTGACCTTCAAGACATAAAATTTGACACTTATCTGTCATTATAGCTTATCTGTGAGCTGAGATATACACATTTTTTTTGCGGCCATATTGGCCGCCATCTTGTAAAATACTATTACCACACTATTGCAACTGCTATAGTTCGATTAATTGACCGTGGAAATGTGGAAATCGACTCTTCACTCGCTATTGTATAATTATTACCTGTGAGCTGAGATATTACAAATTTCTTTCGGGTAGAAAAATACTCCGTTCCGTCCTCCGTGTTTCGTGCAGAGCTTCGTTCCGCGAAGGTTAATCTATCTTTATCTCTCTTTTTGTCTGTCTTTCTATCCTCCCTGCCTGTCATTCTCTGACAGCCCTGAGCCAATAGATAAAACAGTTTTAAAATATTGTAGTGACTGCTATCCTCCCTTTCTGAATTGGGTTATCCCGTAGTTTAGGTTGCTAAATTATTTTAATGTCTTCAATGCCGTACTTCACGTTGGTAAGTAAGCAGTCTACCTATGTCCATGATAACTATCATCAATCCCGCTTCCATTTCATGATGAAATTTTTTAATCAATCCAGCTTCCATTTCCACGGTCAAGTGTCATTTCATGAAAAAAATACTCAACTTCTATTTAACGAAAAAATATTTTTCATCAATGAAACTTTTATTTACGCAAAGAACTATTTTCATGGGTCCAGCTTCTACTTACGGAAACAATTATTTTCTTCAATGCAGCTTCTATTGCATCAAAAACTTAGTTTCATCAATCCAGTTTCTATTTACGGCTAAAATTATTTCCACCAATCCACCTTCTAATTAAATACACAAAATTAATGGTTTCATCAATCTCACTTTCATTTAGGGAAACCATTTTTTTCATCAATCCAGCTTCCATTTTAATTTGACGATAATTATAAATAATTTAGCAACCTAAACTACGGGTTTACCCTGAATTGTATGTATGTATGTATGAACATTTGTTATAGCGCCCCTTCAAGATTTCTACTCAGATGCGGCCCCGACTACAGCGCGGACACTGAATCGGAGTTTCACGCCGAAGCGCATGAGCAATTGCGAGTGAAGGATTTGCCCTGGGTCCCTACGCGGCGACTTGAGGTGGATTCGAACCCGCAACTCTCCGGCTGCAAGGCACCGAACATACCCCTACTGTAACACCACGGCGCCCCAACAATTATTTCGTATACGTGGCAAAATATACATATTGATTAGGCTAACCATTATTCATTGAATATGCTACGATATCCTGAAGCGGAGAAATGAAAACTCATCATTCCAGTTGCATAAATCACGCATATTTAGAACTAATAGGATCGTGGTAGGGCTGAGTAACCAATAAAATTTAAGGCAGTTAGGATAAGAGATAGACAGCATTGTATCGTAACAAATTAGGAAGGAAAAAGAGTAGTCTTGAATGAAGTTGACCTCTGAGATGGAATCATGAATATGGGGAGCTTGTAACTTTCAGTTTGGCACTAAATAAGGTCATAGATTTAAATGTACTTGTGTTATTAGTAAAGTCTTAGTTAAGTAATATTTTAAGCTATTCAGCACTCTATTTCTTCATCTACAGTTGACCACATGACATTATGTAGTGCTTAACTATTCTCAGGTGGCCCTGGTTAGCGGAGTCATAGTCCCTTGTTGGGTCTACTGTGCAGCCTTAATTTTTCGCGCCAGTTCAGTTGAATCTTTACTTGTGAATTTGTGTTTACCGAGTAAATAAGTAAATGAATGAATTCAAGAAACCTACAGATATTATTAGCACAGAAATTACTCAATACAATAGTTGTTACTTGTTTGGATTAGTATAAAGTTTATCGCACACTGACAACGGACACCACACAGTTTAAATTGATACTTTGAAGAATTATTGACGACTAGGGGAATCTTGTTAACTGCACTGGTTCAAAAGTCTGTTAAACTGTTGCAATCTATGCTAAGATAATTTATTCGGTATCCCGCATAAAATTCTAGATTAATTAATCACAACATACAAAATAGTCATCCAGTGCAAGTATTGCATCTTTTTCAATTTCAGTTGTACGATCTTCCACTGGAGATGTTGGACACAATTTTGCAAAAGTCCTATCTGCATTGGATATTGAATTCACCAACAAAACAGAGAGACGAAGAAGTGATCAGGTCTCTCATATCAGTCGACGTTTGCTTCAATCGAAGAATTACCAGACAACGTTACAAGAAGGCAGTCTGGCGTTACCTGAAAGGTGAGATGTCTTCCAAACATTGCTGGCCAACTTATTTATCTCGACCATAAATGGCCACTTTGATCAAATATTCTTAGTGTGAAATTTCCGAGTGTCATTCACAGTCACGCATACGGCTAGATAGATATCCAGACACATTCAACAGTGCAATTAAGTAGGCCTACCACACAAAAGTACCTCGTTCAAAGTCTATATGATATGAAAGTCATTAAAACAAAGAAAGCGAGTAATGCTCATATAACTAGTGGGTCCTCTCACGTAGGAAATACCCTACGGAATAAGCACCATCAAGATTGAACGGATGACACCGTGGTCAGAAATCCTGAACGAAGTTGCATCGAAAATGCCTAACGACGATGGGTAGCGATATCCGTGGTACACGATGACTCTACCTCCAGCGATCCCTCGTAGATAGCAGAAGACTGAGCAGCCCCAAAATCTCCCGAGAAGGACAGACAACTTAACTGGCAATCATATAACATACGGCTCCATTCGCCAGGAGACCAGGAAGAAGAGGCAGAGTATCTGCTATGGCGGATTCCTTCTGCAGCGAGAAAGACCGAAAGACGGAGGACACAATGGATCTGGGTGGGAATTCGAGAAGAAGCGAGACTTTAGTTGATATTGAAAAGCCTGAGCCATGGAGCTACTTTGCTCGGCTACTAAGCAATTGTGTCCTGTTAAAACTGAAGAACTACAACATTTTATTATTTTGTTGTCATTGATCGAATAATTAAACAACAAAAGTTAATGCACCAATTTCTTACACAATAATATTTTGCGCATCGTCTATTTGAAATTCAAATATTTAATTTAAACAGCCTCGGCAATATAAATCTCGTGGTACGTTTTATAAATTCGTATCTCATAAATCACAGTGTGAGAAAAATGGATGACGTATTTGCATTTAGACGAATCTTGTCTTGAATTTTGATATTTGAGTCGAATCTCCTTCTGTCTGATTAAAAGTCAGCAGAGGGGCCCGATAGCGCATTGGATAACATCGCTCACAGAGAGCGAGAGGTACCGAGTTCGAGCCCCCGTTGGGCGGATATACTTTGTAGGCTGCTATTGGCGCCGTTGTATTGCCGGCTGTCTGTTCTGTTAGTAGTAAAGATTTAAATTGCATAACATGTAAATGTACAGCGCAGTGCGTTTGTCAGGCGCTTATTAAAGAAAAGATAGGCTATTATTATTATTATTATTATTATTATTATTATTATTATTATTATTATTATTATTATTATTATTATTATTATTATTATTTTTTTTTTTTTTTTTGTTGTTGTTGTTGTTGTTTTTGTTGTTTTGTTTTTTGTTATTATTATTATTATTATTATTATTATTATTATTATTATTATTATTATTATTATTATTATTATTATTATTATTATTATTATTATTATTATTATTATTATTATTATTAATTTACCTCAGGCAAAATGTTTCGCTGATGATGATATGTTGTGAAAGCTGTAATGCATCTGACATAGGCTAAGTAACGATAGCTTGTGTCTCTTTAGATATCTATGGAAACACCAAGAAAAGATCTGCAATCATTAGAAACAACAGAAATTATCTCCTAGCAAATATTCAACCAACTGACGAGTTAATAGCTTCACTGGTGTCACTCAACTGCATAACGGATAGACAAATACACTTCATTAAACGACAACGTTCAATCCGAAATAAGAACGTTGAACTTTTGAAAATCATGAGTTCCTTCGACGAGACAAAGTTTTCAAATCTCATCGTATGTCTTCGACAAACCAATCAGAAGACAGTTGCAAGTGTCATAGAAAACGGCGGAGGTTTATAATCCAAACTTCATCTGAATCTTAATAATAACGTTATTTGATTTATATCAATTTTTTTTTTATTTAATTCAATTTTATTTTTCTGTACCAATAATATTATATAGCCTAACGGATTTGACAATTATGGAAGTGTACATAGTAGCTTACAGCGTTGTGGTTACCAAGAGGAGGACCCTGAAGCGACGGATTTTCCTGGTAAATATGACCACCTAGGTAATAAAGAAGAAAACCACAATGGCACAATTATACAGAAGGTTCACATTCAGAACAGGAATTAAATAAAAATCGAGAGTTAACTTAACTAACAGAACTTAACTAAATACCCATGACGGTGAATAATATTTAGGCCTATATAATTACTTTGTGGTATCAGATAATGACGTAATGTATTCTTACAATTGAGGAACACATTTCCAAAACTCACTCAGTCCAATGCTTATCAATAGGGTCTGAGTGAGTTTTGGAATTATACTCCTCAATAATAATATGAAAGCCAGGCAGTTGCTATGCTCTAGCCCCTGCCAATGTAATAGAAAACAACCGAGTATTTGCGTCGATACAACCTTGTGCTTCTTGTGCGGTAAGAACGACTCTCAGAGGTAAGGAGGAAGAGTTGTGTCAATATATATCTGGCAAGAGATTGCGCTCGTAACGACATATGAATTTACCTACTCGTGGTATCCCAATTTGTTTAACTTTTACTCATTTGAATTCGATAAACAGCTTACTAATATGAGATCTGTAGGCCTACGGTGTGCAAGCAATGAATCGGACATATCGTTCTTGTAGGACGTTCACCTTTTGTAGGTTTTACTTATAAGTAGAGGCATAACCTATAGATAGGGCTATATTTTCAATGATTATGAGAGTGTAATCAAGCGTGGCAATAAATAGAAGACACGATTTAGGATCCAAACATTCTTTGCCATGTTGGAGGCGATTGTTCTTATTCTGATCGAGGATTTTCTTACCCAGAGATTGAGCTATTTCCGTTAAGTAACTATTTTCTTCCGGGTTCTCAATCTTAAGTACATCGGAATTCAAAGAATTATAAAAGTTACAGAACTCAGCAGCGTAAGAAGTTTTTAAGCTCGAATTCGAATATATTTGAACAATAAATAATAATAATAATAATAATAATAATAATAAAAGCAATAATAGTAATAATAATAATAATAATAATTGGGGCGCCAAATGACAGCCATTTCAGGCGACCCTCTGGAGACCGTGCACCTGTTCCAGCGTTTGTCCAAATGCACTCAGAGATTAAATTTTTTTATGTCGTAGCATTCAGGGGCACTTTCGCACAATGCACCGGGGACGAGGACCACTAACTCCAGATTGATAGCACACCTTAGGATAGTTTCTAAGTCCATGAGGGATCATGTATACCTCGGGGCCAAATAATAATAATAATAATAATAATAATAATAATAATAATAATAATAATAATAATAATAATAATAATAATAATAATAATAATAATAATAATAATAATACAAAAATAATCATAATAATAATTATTATTATTTGTATTATTATATTGTATCTATCTATCAATTTATATAGCGCCTCTTGCAGTGCACACCAATCAGAGGCGCTCCCAATGCGACAGACCCAGAGAAAAGAGAGGGCTTCAGACAACGAAAAGAGGCACATGGCCCACCAGTTAATAAACAGGAACGAGTCAAAGGAGGAAGCTGGTTCCATAGTGCAGGGCCAATGAAGGCAAAGGCACGCGTTTTAGCCATAGAAGTTCTCGCTCGCAGGACAAAGAAATCATGCCGGTTTAGTGAGAGAGTACCGGGCGAAGAGAAGTAGCCGAGGCCGGCAGCCGGATAAGGTCACATAGATACTTGGGAGCTCGGCCAGTATGCGACAGGTAGATGAATGAAAGTACATTGAGCTGAACCCGAGCAATGAGAGGGAGCCAATGAAGGTGGTCAAACATGAAAGCAGAGATGTGGGATGAGCGAGGAAGTCGGGCCACTAGTCTGGCCGCAGCATTTAGAACAGACTGAAGGGGAGAGAGACTAACCTTTGGGAAACCAACCAAGATAGAATTACAGTGATCAATCCGAGAGCAGATGAAGGCATGGACAATAGAGGTAAAGACAGAGGAGGAGACCGAGCGTCTGATTGCTCTAAGACGTTTCAGGTGGAAGTAAGAGGAACG
This sequence comes from Aporrectodea caliginosa, assembly GCA_020284085.1. Taxonomy (NCBI): domain Eukaryota; kingdom Metazoa; phylum Annelida; class Clitellata; order Crassiclitellata; family Lumbricidae; genus Aporrectodea; species Aporrectodea caliginosa. The sequence goes on along the minus strand of JACEVL010000414.1, from coordinate 99,756 downwards.
TGCAAAATTGGCAATATGTTCAGAAAAGTTAAGGGTGCTGTCCAGGACTACTACTATAATTGTAGTAGTAATAGTAGTAGTAGTAGTAGCAGCAGCAGCAGCAGCAGCAGCAGCAGCAGCAGCAGCAGCAGCAGCAGCAGCAGCAGCAGCAGCAGCAGTAGTAGTCTTCCTCAATTGTACCTTGTAGCGGTCTTTCTACATGAATGTCATTAAACGAATATACAATACAATACAATAACAAGTTGTAGTAGTAGTAGTAGTAGTAATAATAATAATAAAAAAAAAAATAATAATAATAATAATAATAATAATAATAATAATAATAATAATAATAATAATAATAATAATAATAATAATAGTAGTAGTAGTAATAATAATAATAATAATAATAATAATAATAATAATAATAATAATAATAATAATAATAATAAAAGATGTGAATTTTTATCAAATCACGTCAATGACTAAAATGGTAACAAATAGCTTGAAGCAGGTAGGCCAATAGATATTGAAAAGACGCGGTTCGATACCCTCAGCCTTCCACTCCCTAGCTGTTAAATGAATGGACCCCTAACAGGCAGCCAAAACGTGTGTTCAATAGGATCATGAAATTTGTACCGTCATATTTCAATGTTTCAATGTTACCTACTGCGGTTTGTTAGTGAGCGTGTCAATAAATACAAATATTGTTATTAAGATCGTTCCGAGGCATTAAATAGTTCCTCTGCTGACTTGTGCTTGCACACTATATTCTACCAGGGTAAAATTGTCACCATCTTAAAACTGTCAGTTTTTTATAGGCTACCAGACATCCAATGAAACTATTGAGGTTTTAGGCTATGTATTTTGCACACACAGTATGCACTATTTAATTCACTGCTTCTGGCTTTGCTGTTCCTAATCTTTATCACAATCAATTCGAGGGGTCCCGATAGCGCATTGGATAACATCTGGCGTAGAGTGCGAGAGGTACCGAGTTCGAGCCCCGTAGGGTGGATATGCTTTGTAGGCTGCTATTAGCGCCGTTGTATTACAGGCTGTCTGTTCTGTTAGTAGTTAAGATTTAAGTTCCATAACATGTAAATGTACAGCGCAGTAATAATAATAATATTTTCGTTTATTCAGACAATACGGTTGACAAACCGCAACCGGTTACAGTGTACAATAGGGTGGCCCAAAACAAAAAAAGGTGGAAATTTTTGGCTCCACAAGGCTGCCCTTGTAACACATGAAAATATAACCCTGTATGCAAAATTTTGGACAGATTGAACTATATTTAGAGGTCGCGCCTTTTGCACACTTTTACACTATATAGTATGAAACGTCAAAAGACATGTATCATTTTGAATTTCAAGGCAGTTATTTTGAACGTTGAACAGCCTAATAAAAAATATATATATACCGCAGTGTTACTGCTTAGTCAGAGTGCATTAAATGCAAATAATTTGTAATGCAATATAATTTTTTATTATGAAAGTAGTTTTCCAGTCTGCATAAATAACCGTCATTGAGGTGCCGGAAAACGCGAAAACCGCGATTATTTCAGTTTGCTCTTGTCGGAAAAGAAATCATTGTGCGATGACTGGAGTCAAGTTGCAGCAAGTATTGTTTCTGTGACTCATCCTTAGTTAGTACATCATTGTGAGACAAGATCAGAGCCACTCCACGTTCTGCACAGTCATTGACTACATCAAAAGTTTGACATTAGGCTTCATCGACTGGAATGTAGGGTTCAATGGTCAGAGAGCAGAAAGCTTCGATAGGAAAGTTTTGGCTTGTTCTTGACCATGGATAGTAAGACGACCAAGCAGTTTTAAAGAACTCCTTGTGACATACGCCTTCAGTGTAGTGTGGTGCTCAAAGGACCTCCTGTCCAGCCGTTTCGTGGATAGCTGATTAGGTGGGTAAGTAAGGTTTTCACCATAGTGGCCTTGATGTTTCACTGTTTTCTCATCAAACAAAGCAAGTGGCACAGGGTGCACGGTGAAATACCAGAGAAGACGACTGAATGCCTCCACTGCTTTTTCTTTGATGACACGGTCTGAGTATTCAAGGAACTATGCAAGAAGCTTCAAATCATTGAATTGTAACAACACTACTTAGTTGCAATTGGTCGGCTACTTACTCTTACTTTCGAACTGCCGCTTGAGCGCCGCTGAAATTCTTGTGAGTCTCTCTGTTCGTCAAGATTTTGGCAACAAACTTGAAGGATCTTTTTTCTCATTTTTAGAAAGAGCTTGTCCTCTTGACTTGTCATCAAAGTCATTGCATCTTTTCGTGAGATGTCAAATAGTTAATTTAAATCGACCTTAAACTGTCCCTCTTTGAGTCGGCAGAAATCTTGAATTTAAGTCTATTCTTCTTCAGCAGACTGTAACCGTCATACAACTTCCGGAGCTAGCTAACACCCGAATCACTCATTTTGGTGATGAAACATAGCCCCATTTGTTGGTAGTCCAGACCCAAGAATGTCCTTGTTAGGCATCCCTAACAGCCAAAATTGTGGAGAACTCCTGGTTGATGCCATGATAGCTGCTGTTTTTGCTACATATAAGCGTTTATTATAAAAAGTGAAAAGGCATGCGTTGTATTTCACAGTTAAGGAGTGCTTCACAAATAAAAAAATACTTTAATCATGCAAATTTAGCGGTATGAGGAGCAATATTGAACAATCCAATTGTAAATTAAACGAATTGTTATGAAAACTTTAGTCTATAAGTTAGCATGCAAAATTTATAGATTAGGCCTACCTCTAATTCAGCAACCATTTTCTAAAGACAATTAGAAATTGAAAACAAGCTTTTTTTATTTGTAAGTAAGCTTATTGTTCTTCAATTTACTGAAATACAGTTGACATCTAGATTATCATTTAGAAAGAAGGTGCTTGGAGTTCATGGTGTTAATCCTAATTTATAATGTAGCTATTAAAACGCGACTTGCGGTTTTTGCGATTTCTAAAAAAGTGTCAAAATGGCGCGACCTCTAAACATGCTCAGATCTCTTCAATTTTTTCACCACATAGACTTCTTGTCAAGTGGAACAAGGGCAGCCTTGTGGAGCAGCAAGTTTCAACAAAAAAATTTTGCCGTGCAAGTTTGGGCCACACTAGTGTACAATTATGCAATTGAAACAATTCACAAGAACACAAATGACAGAAGACATAAATCTTAACTACTAACAGATATTGCAATACACCTGCGTTTGTCAGGCGCTTAATAAAGAAAAGATTATTATTGTTATTATTTATTATTATTCGGGTATTTACGTTTTCACGCGAATTCATAAATTGGCGCATTTTTAATACCTGAACAATGATGACATTTTATTTAAAAGTCATGACAGTGCCTATTGTTCGTTTTGAAAATTTCGCTTAACTTAGATGAAACTCCTTACTGCTCGCTTGTCCACAACAATAATAATTTAAATTCAACCGCAGCTAGCCTAACTAAAGCAACGCCCGAATAGGCCTAAGTAGCATTTTAAATATGTTTTCGTTTTCAGGTGTTATAGAAATCGAAGTGCAAAGTCGTGGTGGAATGTGTACAGCGTCCTTGGAAACACAGCTACTTCATCAAACAATCGAAGATCTTCGAAACAGAACCAAATCGTGGTCACATCAAACCGATAAAGTCATCAGTCAACTGAGGGAGGAAGGCATAGAAATCCTGAACTCTCATTTGGACAGACAAACTGTGGTCGTTTGGATCCGTTGTCATTTGCAAAAAACCCTTGGACATATTCAGAGGCTCTATGAATCGGATCAGCTGACATATTTAATCTTTGAAGAAATGCAACCTTTTACACCAAAGATTATCAACATCGATATGAATCAATTCAAGAAAACCGTTGGCAAGTTCTCGTGATCGCATCCTAGCTATAACTTAGAACTTGTAATACACATAATTATAGGGTTTAGATTTAGTATAGTACTAAGACAGCGCTGGTTATCAAAATCAGCAGAATGTTGAAACGGACGAGAAGAGGCAGTTAATTTATGTGATTAGAATGAAAATCAATTAAAATAAATACTCAGGAAGAGGCTCAGTACAAATATTTGTTATAGAGAGAGAAACTTTATCTACCTTATAATCGTAAAGCCAGTTCAATTAAGTCGATGTAGTCTACCTTTAGTGAAATCAAGACATTAGATGGGAGAAGAAGATACATTTTGTACAAAATATGGTAAAAGTTTAAAAGGCCCACAGGCACCAAAAGGCAATTAGATAGAAAATATTATTAAAAAGACAAAAAGTGAGATAGGCTATTCAGACATTAATGACGAAGACAGGTAGTCAAATGGAAAGCAAATAATTAAGGTGTTGCTAATGAGCAGGAATATCGGGTAATTAGAAAGATAATTATTTTTATGAAGCTAATTGGTCGAAAGTGAGATATAGAAGCAGTAAATACCACCAGCAGACAAACTCAGCACAATAGAAAGACAATGAAAAAGACAATGAGCATCAACCTAGATTAATAAATAATAAAAAATGTAAAGAAACATAATGCTGGTAATAGACTCGCTGATCTAGGTAACCTACATTCCTACAGCGCACAATTCTAATTCCTATTGGAAGATAGAAACACACAGACTAAATTACAGTAGTTAGTTATTAAAGTAATAATAACTTTGTTTGATTTTACTTGTGGGTGGAAGACATTGAATGCCAAACATTTGCCAGATGCACTTCGATTCTGATTAAGTAAATGAAATAATAATAATAATAATAACAACACATAGGCCTAAACAAAGAAATAAGTAATTAAAAACCAACTGAACATTTGCAATTAATTATTATACAACAGCTACTACTAATAAGTAGAAAAAAGAGCTGTTATTGCAAGTCAAATATTTGCATATTTATGACTATTTTCTTTCTGTTTTAGTCGTTTATAAGATTTTCATCAATCTCAACAGGATTATCGAGATACGAGACGATGAAGTATATGGAGTGACTAAACTGCGTAATGAAATTTACGTCCTGTGCCAATCATTAATTTGTGTCTTTGAGGATCGAAATCCATTTCGATTTCAGAGGACTATCAAAATAACGGAAATTATCTCTCCCGTTGACATTAGATCCAGTGAGAAGGAGAATTGTCTCTACGTCTCTGACTATGAAAATAAATGCTTCTGGAAGATTACAAGGAAAACAGATGACGAACACAAAATCATGAAATGGCTGACCACTGATTTTCAGCCACGTACTCTGTCAGTGTCCAGTGATGGTCAGTTGCTGATTATCAGTCATTCGTCGTCCATTTTGATGATCTATGGGTCAGACGCAGAACTTATTCGATCCATTCAGTTACCAAGCGACATAGAGAAACCATATCATGCAGTGGAAACATCCATCGGAAATTTCATCATCGCTCACAGGTGGATAGAAAAGAAGAAGGGAGAGAGTAGGTCAAAAGGGGGAGAGAGGGTAATGAAGTGGGTCGTAAGTGAATTGACCAGAGATGGACAGATGGTCATCAGTCGCTTTATTCCTTCAAATGAAATGCAACAACTTAACAGTCCTCAATATATCTCTCTCAATGCAGAAGACAGAGTATTTGTGGCTGACATATGGAATGATAGAGTGATTCTTTTGGATTCTGATTTGAAATTAAATGTAATTCTTTGTCCAAGAGAAGAAACGAATAGCCGTAGGCCATGGAGATTGTGTTACGATGAAGAAAAGAAACAATTGATCGTCGGAGGATATTATGGAGTTAATGTTTTCACCTTAAGTAGAAAGTAAACTTACTTTTCATAACAGATTCTGACAAACAAATATCCCTTTATTCCGGCTTTTGAGATAAATCTACAAATTCCATCAATATAATAATTATTTTCAATATTGTTTAATATTACTTAATAGGGTAAACTGGTTATCCCGTAGTTCATCATTCCAGCTTCTATTGCATGAAAAACTTAGTTTCATCAATCCAGCTTCTATTTACGGTAAAAATTATTTCGATCGATCCAACTTCTATCTAAAGACAGAAATGGTTTTATCAATCCACTTAGAGTTAGTGAAACAAATGTTTTTCTTAATCCAGCTTCCATTTTAATTTTACGATATGAAATAATTTACCAACCTAAACTCCTACGGGTTTAGGCCTACCGGGTAAACTTCCATTTTACCGTATTTTTTTCTTGTTTTTTTTGCAGTAGGCCTATAACTAGAGCGCATAAAATGCAACACTGTCATAGCTGGACTGTAGTATACCTAATTTGGGCACCTGGTGCCCGATTTAGGGCACCGTGTCCTATTTTGGGCACTTTAGGGGGTTGTCGTTTTCTCTGCGCAACTACAAATTTTTCACACTCTATTGTATGTATTCAATATATTTTTATTGCCTAATGTTTCAGCTAACCAAATAACACCAAACAAGAAGTATACGTATCAATATCACTTTTTTACGAGCCTTTAATCCTTAAGGTGCCCAAATTAGGGAACGGTACCCTATGCTACAATGGGCGAATAATTTAGAACGCTAAAACGATCAATTACCTTATTTCGTTTAAATAAAATACGTTAAAATGGAGTTCATTAGTATAAGCCTAAAGGGAATAATAAATTAGGCTAAAATGGAGTTGAATTTTCATGGGAATAATAAAATACGCTCACTTGGAGTTTTACCTTTAAATAAGCCTAATGGATATAAAGATTTGAGAAGAATTAGTTTCTAAAATTTTATTAAACCTCCACTTTACAAAAACCGCAGCTATGCAATTGAAAAGAGCGCCATCTTGATAAGTAAGAAGATCGCAACGGACCTGCATCATCGATATCTAAATATAGATATCGATGACCTGCATTGATTGGTTGAATATGATGGCTTTTAAAAAAGTAAGCAAGTAAGTAAGTATGCCCTTTATTGAAAAACCAACTGCTAACCGCACTTAAATAGGTAAACAAATTTAAGTATAAAGCATGTTCTGAAAACGCCGAGACGGAGTTTAATTAACTATTTAATTAAACCTGCAAACAACTTATATGCAGCGTGGATAAGGTATCTCTGTACACACTGGAAACATTTTCCTCTATGAATAATAATATGAATAATAAATACCAAACAAATTGGCATACTTAAACGAATTTCACATGTAATACCCGCCCACATATTAAGCAACCTCTCTTTCACACGCATCTACCCTTATCTTTACTGTTGCAACATCATAATTATGGACCTCGACTTACACAAGTAGACTAACTTTAAAAAGCTAATAGCCAAATCTCCCATAAAAAAGCAATACGCGTAGTAGGCTAACTAAATCCCACCATAAATTCACACACTAAACCCTTATTTTACACAATACAACCTATTAACATTATGCAACTCAGATTCATGCAAACCTGAGAATTTATGTACAAGTTCCACAATTATCTCCTTCCTCCTTCATTTGCTTCATATTTTAGTCAAATTCCGCATACAATTTATTAATATGAGAAATAAGCAAGACTACAGAAGCATAATTTTACTCCCGAACAAACACTCCTAAAATGTATATCGGATACTAGGGCACAGTCCTATTGAACAGCCCAGTATTCAAGCTTCATTATGTTACAGACATTTCAGACACTCCTTGCGTGCACACACAGTGGAGCATATAGTTTAGTCTCTTAGTTAAGATGTAGCTAAGATGAATGTTATGTTTTGTAAAACACACATATGTTGTATATGTATACATAGTACATACATGTATGAACAATGCTCCAGTGTCATTATTTTCCATGGTACACTCAAGACCACTATGGGTGTGCATTGACAGATCCCGACTAGTGTTTCTACTGTCTTATGCAGCCTCCTTCATTTACCCACTTTACTTTGTAATAACAGACCTCTCCTCAGCGGGACTAGTCCATTTTTTGTGCCTATTGTTCTCACTAACAGCAACATTGTGCTAATAAAGTTTATCAAGCATGTCTCATATGTAATTTTGAAAACAACTCTATATCATCCTATTGCTTGTTTTTTTTACTTTCCTGGCGTTTTTTGGGAATCAATAAATTTAATTGAAAAAAACCCACTTCGTTGGTGCATTCCGTCATACAGGACGCCTAGACTAATGTTCATCGCTCTATTTTGGTCTCCTGTCTAGCCAAATAGCGTGCTTGGATCGTGTTCTGCGCTCTGCAGCGCGTCTCATTGGGCAACTCCCTAAATATGGTCATAATTATCTCCAGCTACATGGTGAAGGTCTTTCACTGGCCTCTTTTCCGCCGACGCATCGAGTATAGGATTGCTGCCCCGGTATGGAGATGTCGCCGGGGCCCTGTCCCTGGCTACCTTCGAGAGATTTTTTGTCCCGCTTCGGGTACCATAGGCCGTCGTCCTCTGCGCTCTGTAGATAAATGATTTTTGTCTATCCGCCCGTATTGTAGCTATGCAGAGTCGAGTTTTCTCTGTGTCAGGCCCGGTGGCCGAGACCTGTTCCCCTTAAAACTGCGTCTGCACCCTGATTTGTTTCTGACTAAACCCAAAACTGCTGTTTTCAGGGATGCTGGTGTCGGGACGACCCCTGAGTAGTCCCCGTCAGTGGGCGCTATACATAAATTTCCGAATTAAATAAGTGATAAAATCAATTGATTACCCAATGCAAGTCTCTACATTCTTGAGTATATTGCAAGTTGGACTCGATAGTATCAAAAGTTCTCTTGCCGTGTTAGCTCATCTGCAAATAAATTTCAAACAATAGCATTTGGTTTTCAGTAGCTGCCTCACAGTTTCTGCCTTAGGTGCTGGTTATCAAATTTTCTGTTGGACTCTTTTTTGTGCATGTTTTGGCTGGTCTGTGTTTTTTTACTGAATAAACTTGGAATCAGTTAACAATTTATAAGTTACCGTATCCAACGCCACATTATTTGACACCAAAGCAGTTTCAAAAGTGAAGTCCAATGGATTGGATCCAAAGGTACCAATATATGGGTTCGAGCTTCCACTCAGAAGGTCACTCTGCAAGGACCGCTGAACAAATCTTTCACTCAAAATGCACAGCTCCTACGATGTTCGGAATGTTCAGTTGTATGGTCGTGAGTGCACCAATCTGAACTTTCGAAGGAGGGCAGTAGACCTATTTCCAATTCAGTTGTATTGTAGAATTAATTATTCTTCTCACTGAAGATAAACAACCGGTTCTAGACATCTTTCCAGTTCAACTTGCAACAGCTTCAAACGCTCCTTGGTGTCTCAACACGGTGACTACAGCTGCGTTGTTGCGCCTACAATAACCTAGATAATAAAATTAACCTTGATACCACCTCTCAAATGAAACAAGAATTGGGCTGAAATGAAGTTTAATTTCAAATGATCATGGCCTGCATTCTTCAACCTGTTGTTAGACACGTACGTATCACACGAGTAACGACGCAAATTCGAAATTACCGTTTAACGGAATTTCCAAAACCAATCGGTGACAGATTTTTTAGAACTGATAGACGTAGAAGATTCAGCCGTCGTGACCGTTTGCGCATAACTATGAGTCTGTGTGTTATAAACCTTTTGTGCTTTTCTCAAACGTACCGAGGCCTAGAATGTCGCGACGTCGCGTATCAGTTGATCTAAATCGACGCCAAAGGTCAGTTAAGACGCAAAAAGAGACGCCATGTTTTGTTCGTTCTCACATATAAAGGATCTCCTCTCGCACCTGCTTGAGTGTTTGGAAGAAAGTGGTTCCGAAACGATCAGCCGACAATCGACATGAAACGGATCTTCTCGCAGATCGTCAGCTGTACGTCGCAGTTCTTGCGAGCGTTGCGCTCTTGCGAGGTTAATAATAGATCCTATAAGAGTCCACGGCGTCCAAATTCACTTAGGAAAAGCCTGAGGTAAACGGCAAGGCAGTTTAAGGTAAGGCAAGAAAGATAATGCGAACGTAATGTTGGTTAGAATAAGCAAAGGTAAAAGACGTGAGTTTTGTGATGTACTGAAACTGAATAATCTTCTATAAAAGTCATACTGCATCAATTGTTGTTATAAGAGTTTAGAGTACGATTTGCACCTCACCATGTTGTTCTGCGGTTCCGCGGTCAGATATTCGTGGAACTCTTTTACTTGTAGCAACGTCAGCATTCAGTCAGAGACCACCGATAGGCTACGCACCATACAGCCAAGTTTTACTGTTAACCGTCAAGGTTGGTCTATCTTTTATTGTCATCGTCGTCATCATCATGAACAATAATAATAATCATAATTCGTTTTAAAGTTCTGTGATATTATTTTGGTCAATTTTGTTTCTGCAAAACGTCATCAAAAGAATCATCGCTAAGAAAATAGGAGAATCCCAGATCGCTCAGAGTATATGTAGCGCATTTGAAAATTTATATATATATATTAATACATACATTATATACACATAAAAAGACTGTGTACATGCATACATACATAGAAACAAATATTCATGCATTGCCTACATTATATAGATACAAAAGCACATACAAGCAAGCCTATGTATTTCATACTTGCATACATGTATACAAACTCAGATACCTGCATACATACAAACACAGATACATGCATACACAGAAGAGTGGTAGTTGATTCCTGTATATGTTTTGTGTCTCGTATTATAGGTATGCCATGCGATGGTGTAACGTGTCCGTCGGGCAGGCGCTGTGCATTGGACGAGAACAACCAGGCTTCGTGTGTCTGTGTGGTATACCCTGTCTACTGCTACGGCTACTACAACCCAGTCTGCGGTAGCGACAACAGAACGTTCATGAACTACTGCGAGCTTGTTCTAGAGGCCTGTAAAACCAATAGCGACCTGACGGTCATCTACTACAGCCAGTGTCAAAATGAAGGCAATGGTCGATGCTGCTCGTTACACAGGCGCTATATAAATGCTCTGCGACGTATGTGTAATTGTGTATTAGTGACAAAGAAGTACCGACATCATAGTCGCATTTGGAAACTTCAAACTGCTAAAGCGCAACTGTAAGGCTAAAAGGAGGGCACCAGTTTATCAATGAGCGCTGCCTATGGAGGCCGGAGTTCGGTTGCTAGAGAGACCAGAGAGATGATCCAGATCAGCTGCTAAGGCGGGTTTCGTTGAGGATGAGAAAGCGTGGAAGGCGGAGGATCGGACGGTTCAGGGTAGAAAGTCTTGAAGACTTGAATAAGACTTCAATTTGGAGTGGAAAGCCTACGTGTTGGGGTCATAAGTAAAGTGCAGGAACCTGAGGCAGATGACGGTCGGTGAGTGGCAGTATTCGTGAACGATCTTACAACTTGCCCAATTCAGAGGAAGTGCAGAATGGGATATGGATAATCAATTCTGTTGTGAAAGGGTTGATGTTGCTAAGGCTGGTGGACATCCATTTATGGATTAGGTTGATCACATCGAGGAGTTGAACAGTGGAGTAGGTGAAAGAGCTAGGAAGAAGGATATGAAGAGTTGGTTGTCGTCTTCATAAAGATGGTGGTCAACAGAAGAGGATTGTATGAGTTGGCTCAAAGGCGTAGTGTAAAGGATAACGAGGTAACCTTAGCACGGTACCTACTGGCTGAAGGCTTTACCAGTGAAGTGGCGCTAGGACAAGAAAGATTGGAACCAAAGTAGATCAGTACCAGAGACGCCAAACCAAGAAGGCAGCCGAAAGAGAAGTAGGTCATGGTCTTCGTAACAGATCTTCTTATTACCTCATAATATCTGTTTTAACTTGTGTTGTAATTAGTCTCTGTAAAATAGTTCTTTTTGACAGATTAGCATTTTAATAAAATTTAATAACATTTCATTACATGTGTTACTTAGCATTAGGGGCTTATGGAACTGGTAATGACATTGTCATCATCATCATCATCGTCGTCGTGGTCGTCGTCGTCGTCGTCATCATCATCATCATCATCATCATCATCATCAAGGGTTCAGGGTAATGGCAATACTCTGGCACGAAGAGACAACGGACGGGGATCGCTTCCCGCTGCCCTCCCGCTGCCCTCCCATTGGATCTTGTTTTTCTGATCTTTCTTCATGTTGATTTTGCAGGGGTTTCGCTGGTTGACGACCGAGGAGACCCTACCCTACCCTACTATTTAGATAATTAGTCTATTAGTCATATGTTTTTTTTCTTTCTATCTCTCTGTACTAAGTTGCGGTTTGTCAACTTAACGTTTCAATAAAGATATATATATACACATCCCCTGCCGGACGCATATTAACATTCTATATACGAACTCAGACTCTGAATATTCATGAGTAATATCGGTCTGCTGTTGATTGGATGATAGGGTAGGTTAATAAATATTCATAAGCAATTACGTTTCTGCCTAGGATTAACGATGCGTAGATTATACAAAGCAGCTAATATTTTAGTTTTGCCGCGCTTTACTATTTAAAGCATGCATTCACGTGATTTATGTGCTATAAAGGGTTGATTTTTCACCATTTTGTCTGTCTGGCTGGCGTGATACTTTCCGAATATTATTTCGAAGCTATGATCGTATATTGATTAAAAACAAAAGTTATGGTAGGCCCTAATCCTCCAGTTCAGGTCCCCAAATTATTTTGCATTGGTATCCATTGAAACTGCAGTTTATTTTTTCATCAATCCCACTTCTATTCAGCAGGAATTCTTTTCATCAATCCCACTTCGGTAAAGTCGTAGTTTACGTTGCTAAATTATTTGATATTGTCACTCTAACATGGAAGCTGGATTGATGAAAATATTCCTGTGTTCAAAATTGAAGTTGGATTGATCGAAATAGTTTTTCTCGTAAATAGAAGCTGGATGGATGAAATTAAGTTTTCGATTCAATAGAAGCTGGATTGATGAAAATAATTATTTCTGTAATTAGAAGCTGGATCCACGAGAATATATCTTGGGGGGGGGGCCGTGGCGCATTGGATTAGATCTTGCACGGAGACCGAGAGGTACCGAGTTCGAGCCCCAACGTCGTAGGGCGGATTTGCTTTGTATGCTGCTATTAGCGCCGTTGTATTACATGGCTGTCTGTTCTGTTAGTAGTTAAGATTTCAATTGCATAACATGTAAATGTACAGCGCAGTGCGTTTGTCAGGCGCTTATTAAAGAAAAGATATTATTATTATTATTATTATTATTAAATAAAAGTTCCATTGATGAAAAATATTTCTTTCGCCAAATAGAAGTTGGATTGATAAAAGTAATTTTTCCAATTAAATGGAAGTTGGATTGATGAAAACATAAAATTATATCGATTAAATGGAAGCTGGATTGATGATAGTTAATATGCACATAGGTAGACTGCTTACTTACCAACGTCAAGTATGGCATTGAAAACATTAGAATAATAATTTAGCAACGTAAACTACGACTTTACCCCACTTCTATTTAGCAAGAATTCTTTTCATCAATCTCACTTCTATTTAAGCAGAGAATTATTCTGATCAATCCAACTTCTAGTTTCACGATAAACTATTTTAGTCAATCTAGCTTTCATTTAGGCCTACGCAATTATTTTCGTCAATCCAGCTTCTATTTACGTAATTATTCTTGTCAATCCAGCTTCCATTTAGGTAGACAATTATTTTCATCAATCCAGCTTCCATTTTAAATTTAAAATACAAATGCCAGTGCAAAATAATGTGTGGACCTAAGCTGGAGGATTGCCAAAGTAATTATATTAGGCCTAGATGAGGATGGCAGACATAGTCTTTACGGAGTCTCTGCAACCGTGGTCCGTGGATAAGTTTTTATGACGATCAATTGTGTCGCTGACATTTCCTCATAAGAAAGCAGCCACGTGTCAACATCTTCGGCGCATTTTAACAGCTCTGATCTCAATTCTTTCTTCATTATTTATTATAGGATACATTCATTTTCGAATGGCAATCGAGAAAATATCCGCTGTCCACCATTTTGCTTTTGCTCGTGTAGGCCTATCGAGGACCAGTATAGCATCCAATCAACGGCAGGCCGTAATTCCTCATGAATATTCAGAACCTGAGTTCGTATATAGAATGTTAATATGCGTCCGGAGACAGTCCAGAACTCTAACAATTTGCTCATGCAAATCCATCCACTCCATCAGGGGATGAACAAATAAAGACGATTCTTTGGACTTCAAGAATTCCGCCTCGTACTTCAAACTGTAAATTTGAGGTCAGATCTGACTATTGAACATCGTGATGGCTTGACACTTAGTGGTAGCAAGACATAATCAGAAATCTAAGACCATGGGATTTCCGACTATGTTGTCGCAGCCAATTCGTGATTGCCTGCAATAATATCAGTAATCGACTGACTGATTGACTTAAGTAACTAACTGACTGTTTGAACGATAGAGTGATAGGCTACATGACAAAGCCTATAGGCCTACCTAAGGGAACATTTCAAACGCTCTATATATTGCATGTCATTGTAACTCTTGGTGAAGCATATCCCAAAGCTAATGACGTAACATAAACGTGTCACTTTCTATAAAAAAACGTTGCGCTACAATAAAACTTCACCACTGTCCTAACTGTGGTAGCGCCAGTCCCACTCCTGGATAAAGAGGTGGGCGACACTATTCATCTTTGCTATGACACAATGTCGTTACACAGCAACTAATCTACAATCAAACATTATTGTATTGCGTTTAGTTTAAGAATAATAATTTCTGACTTACGCAAAATGTTACAAACTCGATTGTTAAAAACCTTCAATTTTCCTTTGAAACACTTTTGGATTAGTCTTCAGCACGACGCCGTATGACAATCATAATTGTACACGAAAATAACCATAGATTCCAACAGAACCTATTTGTTGGTAAACATAGGCCGCTCAATAGCTCTATCGCCAAAAGAACCTTTGCACAATTCAAAACTAGGTCATTGGGCATAACCGAAATAATGAAGCAGTGAGTTTTTTATGTACACTCTTAAACGTAGCCACATTTCAAACCTTACATTTCAAACACAGGAATTAAACAATAAAAATAGGATAATTTGGAATTTGCACTTTTGTATTCTACGCACACGACAAACACACATGCGTTCATATCTACCAACGTTGCATACATCTATACATACATACTCACAATTGTGCATGTATGCGTCTCCTCCTCTGCAGTATCCACTCCTCCCCGTTCCATCACCTGCTCCAGGCTTTTTTCGCCTGGTCATGAGGGTAGGGAGCGCCTATGAGCAGAGATCTTGAAGTGGCGTTATATAAATAGCGATTGCTTTTGATGATTTGCTCTATCATTTTTTCATACATTTCTCTTAAGAGCGAAGACTACAATGACTGCACCTATGCCTGCATATTAACGTCATAATAATGTCAATATTTACAGGCGTCATAACGATCATGGCTGCATTACTAGATAGACGTGTGAGAAAATGTTCTGTGTGCAAAAGGTGCGGTTGACAACGGACTGTGTGCAAACGTGTGCAAAAGAACGGTCTTGTGCAAACACTGGTAATTTCGTTTTTGCACACAGCACCTGGTCGTGACGAACTTACCGCCATTTCTGACAAGCGACGAATGATCTTCACCGGAGTTTTGACAATCTACTCTAATCTAATCTAACGCACAGTTAACTTAACTTAATGTCAATCTATTGTCGCTTCTACAGGCCTAATCGCTATCAAACATTATAATCCATCGGAGAAAGAAATTTAAAATCCGATCGATCAGAGAAACTAGGATCAAAGTGATGGTGAGTGTTACTGTTATAATTCTTACGTTTGCAGTTGAATAATAAAAAAGATTTACCAGAACGAATTTAATCAGAGAGCGAATTTAAAAAAAATCGAACCAGCGACCAAAATGTTCGAGAGCCTAACACTTTTCGTGTGTAGGGCACATTGTCCATCGAAAGAGTGAAATAATTATTATCTATTTGTGTGAGTTAAGAGCGTGGGGCAACATTTTGCTGCTTCGAAGAATTACTGGTGCTACGCTTGTCATCAAAACAAGCACCAATTGTTTGGAATTAGTGCACAGTGACTAATGGCCAGATATTGTGGTGTTCTCATAATTAAACGATATTATCTGGAGCTTGAGTATGGTGGTGGTGGTAGTGGTTGGTAGTGGTAATGATGGTGACGCCGATGTTGATAATGATGATGACGATGATGATTATTAGCCACGTAAATGCGATAAAATAAGCGAGATCCTTTTCGGAACCGCTTCTGATGGGCGTCTAGCCGCTTCTGTACGACTCATCTTCATACAAAAGACATGCCGAAAATTGTTCTTTTGTATTCAGCAATAGTACGTGACAAGTAAGCGAAAACAAATAATGCTAGTTCCCCGTTAAACTCATACAGTCCAGGACAAAATATTGAACGCAGGCTTCATCATTGCCATCTTTGCAGTAGTACCACATCAGGACACCTCGTAGATTATCAGTGCTGTCTATACCAAAATGAGTTAATTTTTAGATTATATAAGCATACGTTCCCGGCTTCGCCCGTGTTTTCTCAGGCGTATTTTTCACGGTTTCGCTATATTTCGATGTCATTGTTTAAATGTAACAAAAGGAGAATTCTGCGCTACAGAGTGCAGGTGTCACGAACTAGAGTATCCCCCCCATGCATGAGTATCCCCCTTAGCGAAATGGAGTATTCGGTTTAATTTGCATTTTTGCGGTTTCTAAGTGTATTCAGTCGTAGGCCTACCGTTTGGATTTATTGTATACATAACATTTTAAAATTGCGTATCTTTAGTGTGTAAGTCGACCTGAAATCAATTTACTTCGTTTTTGGTGATTTTTACTGGATTTTCGCCGAGGCTATCGTGATTTGTATACCGATGGGGATAGAATGGTTTATCCCCGGATACTCTAAACCGGTTTATTCCATCCGGGGGATAAATTCATACATCCCCGGATAGTCCTAGGACGGATACTCTATTTCGTGATACAGGCATTTAGATTGCCCAGTGGCGACATCTGCCGAGTCGGCCGTATGTTTAAGCTCTTAGAACTTATTTTCTTCCCAGACTTTCGTGTATTTCTACCCTTCTATAATATTATCATGTGTCTTATTAAAGTGACAATTTTCAGTTCTTCAACCTGCTTCTGTTTCTTCGTTTTCGCCCTAGTTTTTCCAAGGCATTTGTGTATTTCTACCTGTAAGCTTACATATTGTTCCCACTTGATTTGCATAGTTAGCCCCGCCTTCGTATGGCGTGATCCGTAAAGAGAAATGTCAGGCTTGATTTGTCACGAGATTGAATGTGAAGATTAGTGAACTTAAAATGTCAATACTGTGTAAATACAACTGGGAAAATTTGATTCCGTTTCCCGCTGTGAATAATTTCTAAGTGAACTAGCGACAGACCTTCACAGACTATGGAACATACCAACTCGGCCCGTTAAATTGACCATCTTCGAAAAACAATCAGTACAATAAAGTAGAGGCGATGAGTTGAGTCTTTGCTTATTGTACCTCTCGTAGTTATCATTTGCCACATAAAATAAGATTTCCATGCAAAATAGTGACACTTTATTATAATCTAGGATTCATTGCATTACACCTAGCACAAACTTAAACAAGCTAAAGACCACAAAATGACTCGGCAGGTCTACACCTTCGAACTTGGTTTTTCTCAGTGACAGCAAGCGTTTTTGGTGCCATTTCTCACGGCGTTTCAACATACAGCTTAAGCAATTTTCATTTTCAGCTGAATCAACTTCCACTCGAGCTACTGGACATCATCTTAATAAACTCGTTTCTGCAGTGGATATTTAATTCCACACCTCAACAGAGAAACCAAGATGTCATTAATACTTTGATATCAGTCGACTTCTGTTGGTTTCAGCGAATAACAAGAAAAAGATTTAAGAAAAGAATTTGGCGACGGCTCAAAGGTAAATTGATATTCTGGTATTGTCATTTAAAGTCGCCGTACCAAAGCACAAGTTGAATTATTCTCATGTAATAAAAACCAACCATTAAACCACATTTATTCTTAAGCCCAGCCTTTCTTACTTAAAAGGTGGAGGAGTCTGGCCTACAGACGGAGTGCTGGACGGAGTTCCAGTCGCCATTGTTTCATGCACTAACATGCTAAACTGTAGAGACCAATTCAAAGAGTCAGGTCTCGAAAGCTGGTAATTCCAATGCTGCTGCAAGATCAATATATTATACAGTTGCAGAATGTCGGTCACTGAGCAGTTCAGATAATTATGGATAATTGCTGAGGATTCTCCACTCTTAAAAGAATGACAAGGCAATTATTAATTTTTAAGACACTAGTATATGGAAATAGCATACAATAAAGTAGTCAGATTATGGCACTCTTCGTATGATGGCTGAACATTATTTTGGTGGTTTGTAACAGTTTGGTCGAGAGTACATTGACCTTTTTAACCACTGCAGTTCTGTAGATGTACTGTTGGCTCACAGTCTATGTACAAGTTTGTTGTCCCACCTCGGGTATTCAGCGTCGATCAAACCTCCTGCCAGCGGACCAAGCTGAGCTTTTGGTCCCCGCTCGTTTACTGTTATTAGTCCGCGCCGTTCTGTTTCGGTTGATCGTCTTATTACCGGTACCTGGAATGGTCTCCCTACAACACTGCGCTTTACTTATCAGATAACGGAATCAAATTTTCCCAGTTGTATTTACATGTATTGACATTTTAAGTTCACTAATCTTCACATTCAATATCGTGACAAATCAAGCCTGAAATTTCTCTTTACGGATCACGCCATACTAGGGTGTGTCAATTTGGGGTGTCAAATGATTTTTTTTCGAAATTCACAAACGTCTAGTGAGGAACGTGTGCATTTGAACATGCTGAATCCAAATATGGTTTCAGAAACAGCCTAAAATGAGTGCTAGCTACTTCGATTTACAGTTCAAATGAGCCATAATTATATCAAATTGATTTGAACGTACAATAGAACTGAAAAAATCTTATCCAATACTACCCAAGAAATACAATCCAAGGAAGTGGAAGTAATTATAAACAACACTTACGTATTCGTTTGAAATGTATTTGATGAGTGCTAATCAAATACAATAGCCTACCTCATGCAAGAGGTGCATGTGGAACAAGCTAAACAAACTCCTATGCGGCGCAACTGTTATGTGACGCAAACTTCGGGACGCATTATTATTTTGTCTCTCATCTTATGGCGCAACTGCTGGGATTTCCTGTGACGCATTAATTTTGTCGAGGCGGTTTTGGCGGTTTTGGCGGTGGTCAAAATCAATGGAATTAGAAAGTAGTGTTGGTCTTTGTAGATTTCTATGAAAAAACCAAGAAAACTTCTGCAATCATTGCCAACAACAGAAATTATCTTTTGGAAAATATTCATCCGAATGAGGAGTTATTTGCTTTACTGTTGTCTCTCAACTGCATAACGGAAGACCAGAGTCACTTCGTTCAGCGACAACGTTCAGCACGAGATAAAAACGCCGAGCTTTTGTACGTCGTGAGATCCTTAGATGAGACAAAGTGTTCTATTTTTGTCAGTTGTCTTCGACAAACCAATCAGAAGACAGTGGCAAGGATTATGAAAAACGGAGGAGGTTAACAGTTGAAATTTTATCAAAAGTATCAAGATTAACAAGATTTTCTTAACCATTATAATAATGGATATGCATTTATATTGATGAAACTTTAAAGTATTGTTCTAATTAGTCTTGGCATATCGCGTTAGGTATTAGTCAATGTATAACACGTTACAACAACTCAAGTGCAAATAATGAAAACTTTTGGAACTCTGATAATGCTGGTATTATGCATAGTACCTTGATATAAATACGTCATAAGAGGATACTTTCTCGACTAACGGAAAATATGACGGAATTTACACAACCATCGTGACACTGTGTCATGAGCACTGTCTATAAACTACTTTTCCATGAAACACCATAGTGGAGGTCGAATTAAAAGGTAGCTCACGTGTAAAATGGTTAAGTAGATATTATGACCTTGAATTGACCTTGAATTTACCTTGGGTCATGTTAGCCTTTAAGTACTATGTAAACGTATCTCTTATCGGCCCGAGCAAAAAAGGTAAAAGAATCACCCAAATAAAACAATTTTTGGCTGAATTATGGCCTTATTCCATTGATTTTGACCATTTGACATTTAATTGGCCTTGGATCATATTAGCCCTTAAGTACTCTGTGCTTTCAAATGTAGCTCTTATCGGCCCGAGCAGAAAAGTAAAAGATTCATCCAAATAGAAAATATTTGACTGAGTTATGGCCATTTCCCCAGATTTTCCTCTGAAACTGCTTTTTTGACCTTGAAATAATCTTGGATCGTCCTACATTTAGTAACCTTGTTTCTTAACACAGGTAGCGCTTATCAAGTCGAGAAAATGCAAGAAAGAATTAACCGAATTCAACAATTATTAGTTGAGATCTGGCCATTTTTCTCTGATTGTAGCTAGATTTAATTTTTTCTGACCTTCAGGTCAAAAATCCAGCTTGGAAACAGCGATTTTCGTAATCAGCAGGGTCAAATTAGTGTAAAATGTATGTTGCCAAAGTGAACATGATTTCCTTCTTGCTCTGTATAATTTCTATTATGTACAGGATTTTCCTAACATAGATTAATTTGTCTAATGCTGCATTGTATGGGCAAGGTTAGATCTAGGGCCCTTGCATCATTGAATGAAAAGACCAAAAAAATTTCCACTCTGATTAATGGCCACTTCACACGTCATTGTGAATGTCGTCACGTACACGTGTCAAAAGAAGCAATTGCTAAAATGTCTAGAAAAATTTATGTTTCTAGAATTTGTCCTCCCAAAAATCATCACCTAACACAAATATCATTCGATTAAGAATAATGCTTTAAGAGAAACCGTTTAATCAAATCTATTTGAACTGTGACCTAACAAAAATCTAACGTCATATCACACGGCGTCACACATGAAAAACTTCGTGAAAACGAGTGCCACGACAATTCGTCTACAGGCTTTTCGTCTACGACACTTCGTCTACAGACATTTCGTCTACCGACATTTCGTCTACAAAGTTATTTGATATTGTCACTTTAAAATGGAAGCTGGATTGATGAAAAACAGTTTCCCTAAATGGAAGTGGGATTGTTGAAAACATTCCTGTGTTGAAATAGAAGCTGGATTGATCGAAATAATTTTTACGGTAAATAGAAGCTGGAAACCAAGCTGGATACCTGCATTAAACTAAGTTTCCATTCAATAGAAGCTGGATTGATAAAAATATTCTTTTCAGTAATTAGACGCTGGATTCCTGAGAATATATAGCACGTTTTAGTGAAACTATAAGAAAGCGGCCTCTGTTGATTAGCCGTAATGGATGCAGATACACTTGTAGACGAAATGTCGTTAGACGAATTGTCTTTAGACGAAGTGTCGTAGACGAAAAGTCTGTAGACGATTAGTCGCGGAACCGTGGAAACGAAACTGTTTTGTAGGGAAAACATATTCAGGAATAGTCCTCCAATTAATTCTAAATATTTCTTTCCGTTTGAAAGCTTTACGTGAAAAACGATTCTGAGTTTAAATTCACAATCCAAGTTGCGGCATGAGAGTTAAATTATATTAAATCCGAATCGGTCACGGATCTACACCTGAAAGAATATTCTTCATTTCAGTTTGGAACTCGATTATGTTTTATTTTTATTCAAATGCAGTTAACTAGTATTACCAATAGCAAATTGGTTGGACACTTGAATTTCTGTTACTTTTCCTTTTAGTCGTACTAAAAGTCGAAATGCAAAACCATGGTGCAAAGTGTACAGATAGGCCTACTGGTGACGCACAGCGACTTCATCAAAAAATCGAGAACATTCGAAATACAATCAAACCAATATCACATCACGCTGATAACCGCATCAGTCAACTGAAGGAGGAATGCATAGAAATCCTTAACTCTCAGCTGGACAAACAGACTGTGGTCGTTTGGATCTGGTGTCATTCACAAGCAGCTCTTGAAAATGTTCAGAATCGGTATGAGTCGAATCGGCTGACAGATGTCTTATTTGGTCGTGTAAATATCCCACCATCTACTTCGGAATCGATTGTGATCAACATTGATAGCAATAATTTCAAGAAAACAGTTGGTAAGGACTTATGTATGCACTAATCCTTAAGGAAACCTAAGACTATAATATAATCAACATACACTGTACAACATCGTTGAATTAAATAACTAAGCCAAGAGCTGTGAATTTATATGAATAGAGTGAAAATAAATAAAACAAGAGACTCAAAGAGAGACTGTACAAAAGTCCATTATTGACAGAAACTTTACCTGCTAAGAGAATTACATCAGACTTGCTGTGAAGCCTAATATGATATGAGAGGAAAAGATATTGGACAATAAAAATACAATGGGAGCAGAGGGAAAACGTAGAAGAGAAATAAGACTTACAGTGAGATTTAATGTAGGTAACCTTACCTTAGACCTTAGTCCTTCCCGTGCAGAACTGCACATCGGGCAACACAGCTTCTCCACTCCTCTCTGTCCCCTGCCACCTTGACAGCATCCTCCACCGTCATCTCCAAACATCTCAGGTCCTCCTGGACAGTTCCCATCCAGTTCTTTCTTGGTCTTCCTCTCCCGCGCTTTCCTTCAGGAGTCCACCTAATCACTTGACTTGCTCTTCTATCGTTGTCCATTCGGGCCACATGCCCCATCCAATTCAGTCTTTTCTTTCTAATGATGTTCTCTAGCTTATCTTGTCCTGTTCTTTCTCTGATGGTTTTATTTGTGAGTTTATCTTTCCAAGAGATGTGTAGAATTCTTCTCTGCCACCTGTGGTGTGCTGCCTCTAATTTTTTCCTGTTTGCTACCGTCATTGGCCACGTCTCTGCCCCATATAGCAGGGTGCTCAGCACTACGGCCTCATATAACCGGATCTTTATCCTAACGCTACATCCATTATTTTTCCATATCTTCTCCAGTCTCCCGAAGGCTGCATTTGCTTTACCAATACGTATTCTTATCTCCTTGTCACAGCTGCTATCCGCCGTCAATGTACTACCAAGGTAGCAAAAATCATCTACCACCTTAGTTGGTTTATTGTCGATCTTGATCCCATCTGCCTCTTGCCATTTCCCTATCCTCATGATCTTGGTCTTCTCTGGATTTATAGCAAGCCCGACTCTAGCTGCCTCCTCCTGTACTTTTCCTGTTATTTCCTTTATTCCATCCCAAGTATTATCCAGCAGAGCGATGTCGTCTGCGAAGTCCAGGTCACTGAGCTTGCTGGTGCCCATCCACTTCAATCCGGAGCTATTGCCTTCCGTTGATCTTTTCATTACCCAGTCCACCACTATTGCAAAGATCATTGGTGACAGAACACATCCCTGCCGAACTCCAGTCACGATCTGGAACCATTCTCCCACCTCTCCTCCATGTCTCACCGCACACCGGCTATCATTGTAGAAACTCTTGACAATGTCTATAATCTTGGATGGTATTCCGTAGCTCTTCATTATTTTCCATATCGACTCTCTGTGGACGCTGTCAAAAGCCTTCCTGAAGTCGATGAAGTTTATTACCACAGGAGTCTGCCACATTAGAGCCTTCTCTATGATCTGTCTGAGTGTGAAGATTTGTTCACAGCATGACCTCCCCGGCCTGAAGCCTGCCTGTTCTTGTCTCAATCTCTCGTCGATAGCCGCTCTCATGCGATTCAACATTACCGAAGCCATGATCTTACCCGGTACCGATAGGAGCGTGATGCCTCTCCAGTTTGAACATTCCTTCAGATCACCTTTTTTGGGGAGTGGGATGATGATGCCCTCTTTCCAATCTTTCGGCACGCTGCCAGTTTTCCACACTTTGTTGCATAGATCCGTCATTGATTTGACCAACGTCTCTCCTCCGTGCTTAAGCAGTTCCGGTTTTATTCCATCGTTCCCTGCGGCCCTTCCGTTTTTCAGACTCTTCAGTGCTTTCCGGACTTCATCCTCGTTGATGTCATCTCTGTCTATTTCAAGCTCCTCTATTTCTTCTCTCCACTCCATTTCTCCTATGCATGTTGTCGGCTCAGGGCAGTTCAATATACCCTCAAAGTGTTCTCTCCATCTCAAGACCTCCTCCTCGTGTGTCTTTGTCAGCTGTCCATCTGTCTTTTTTAGTGAGAGGTTTTGTACTCTTGTACCTCCTGAGAGCTCTTTCACTATCCGGTATAGTGTTTTGGAGTCTCCTCTTCTCCCAGCTTCCTCTGCCTCAGTTGTCTTCTGCAAGATGTACTTGTTTTTATCCTGTCTGCATCTCTTCTTAACTTCCTTGTCCTGTGCCTTGTACTCCATAGACGTCTCTTGGTGGCCAAGACCGCTTGCCCTTGCCTGCTCCAGCTCCTGCTTGAGTTGTCTCCTCGCGTCTATTGCCTGCCACGTTTCTGTTGATATCCATGCTTCTTTTCTGCCTACTCTCTTGAAGCCAAGCACTTTTTCACCTGCCCCCATGATAGCATCTCTCCATTTTTCCCATTCTTTCTCGACTCTCTCACCACTCCGATTTGGATCATCTCCCTCCTCGCATCCCTCTAGGATTGCAAATCTGTTCTTTATTTCTAGTTGGTACAACTGTCGTGTCGCTTCCACACTCAGAGCGTCCGTGTCGACCATCCTCTTTCTTTTTGGCTTATGTATTGTCTTCAGTTTTATCTTTATTTTCGCCACCAACAGATGATGATCCGATGCTATATCTGCTCCTCTGTACACTCTTACATCTCTCAAAGATGACCCCCATCTTCCAGACACACATATGTGGTCTATCTGATTACATATCTTCCCATCCGGCGACGTCCATGTGAGCTTGTGAATCTTCTTATGTTGAAAAAGACTCCCTCCAATCTTCAGTCCATGGCTGCTGCAAAGGCTCAATAATCTCTCGCCATTGTCCGATCTTTCTCCCTCTGCCATCTCTCCTATAACCTCCTCCCATCCAGTTCTAACCGAGCCAAGCTGCGCATTGAAATCTCCCATCAAGATCTTCATATCATGTTTTGGGACTTCTTCCATGACCCCATGTAGTTGTTCGTAGAATTCATTCTTCGCATCGTCGTCTGCCGTGTTCGTTGGAGCATAGGCCTGTATTATAGTGGTGTTGAAAAACCTTGTCTGCAGTCTTGCTGTAATTATTCTGTCATTTACCGCCTCCCAGCTCAGCAGTGATCTGGATGCCTCCTCACTCAGTAGAATGCCCACTCCTCTCTCATGTTTCTGCCCGCCGGAATGTAGTATCGTTATTCCATCCGATTCCTTCCTCCCAACTCCCGTCCATCTCATTTCACCTATCCCCAGTATCTGTACTTTGTAGTTTCTCATTTCCCTTATAACCTGTGCCAATCTCCCAGTGATGTACAAAGATCTTACGTTCCATGTGCCAATGCTGGCCACATGCTTGGCTGAAAGGAGACGAGATCTCCGAACCCCAACTTCCGAAGGACGGCTTTCATTGTGGTTCTTCATTTCGGAGTCAGGAGGTCCACTGTCCTTGGCGAGACTGTGTAGCCTCCCCACTCCATCTCCTCCTTTCCTCCTGTTTCGAGTTGAGTGAATATTCTGCATTGTTTCTGTTGCTGGCTGTTTTTTACCTGGGTGGGTTGCAAGCCCACCGCAGAACCCTCCTCCTTTATCCTGGCTTGGGACAGGCACAGACTTCCTCGGCGGAGGCAGCCTGTGGCGGAGTTAGGCCAGAGGTAAAGCATATGAAAAATGAGATGATGAAATGGATAATAATAATAATAATAATAATAATAATAATAATAATAATAATAATAATAATAATAATAATAATAATAATAATAATAATAATAATAATAATAATAATAATAATAATAAGACGATTTCTATAGCGCCGTAGCACAGCCGAGGCCGAAGGTAAGGGCGCTGTACATGAGTTCAACAAATCAATCACTGTCATATATGATTGTTTAAACGGATAGGTCTTGAGCTTTAATTTAAATGTCTCTAGGCATATTAATGACAGTGGCAGATAGTCAAAGGAAAGAGTAATGCTTGATATTGGAAGTTATGAGTTGCAAATGGACATTCTGGTCTATGCAAATAAAAATGGAATGGTATGTAGTTAAGAATTCGGCAGTGAGACCTGGGGGGAACAAAATTAGCCGTAGTCACAAAGAGATAGACAGACAATGAGATACGTCGACTTCATATCTGTTCATAGGCAAAACTTTTTAAAAGATGTTTTGAAAGGAGCCTAAAGTTGAAAAGATGAGAACACAAATGATTTAGTTTAATAAAGTTGTAAAAGTTACGCAATACTGTCATCCTATTGGAGCTTCAAATGAACTGTGATGAACAGTTACAGAAATGCGAGTGAAGCCAGTTAGGCCTACATGTAAAAGACGAGCAAGGTCAAAAGACAGCTAGAGATTAACAGAGAATAACACCAACAGATTAACAGCAAGAGTGAGATGAACATTCTTTAACCAAATAAACAACTAGTTCACGAACAGAAATAGGCCTAGCCTCACAGTTATTAATAAATTGCAAGTGAGATTGACAGGCCGCTTCAGACGAACAGTGATCAGTGAGTAATACATTAAATAACAAAATATAAACTAAAGAAATTTAAAGTCGCCAATGCGTTTGATGCGTATGTAAAGACACAGAAGTAACTGAATAAAATAGAAGTTAATCATTAGTATATAATTTCTGTTTTAGTTGTGAGTCGGGGACATCGAACCAGCAAACGGCTGTCAGATGCTAAGTAACTAATGAAAATTAAAGCAGCGATAATTAAAAAGAAATAAATGATGTAAAAGTAGGTAAATGTTAGCAGTCAATTATAAGAGCAATACTAAGATATGAGTAAAAAAGCTATTATTTGTGTAATGGAGAGAATTTTATTTTTTATAGGCTCGTGTCCAATTCCCCTGGCTGCAGTGAAGTTGAAGGAACTTGACGTTTTTTATGACGGAAACGAATCTGTTTGTGGAGTGGCTAAACTTCGAAATGAAATCTACGTCCTCTGTCGATCACGTCCTCCTCTTTCTCCTCCTGTAATTTGTGTCTTTATGGATAAAAATCCATTTTGTTATAAGAAGGAATACGAGGTGAAGCAGATCATATCTCCCGCTGATATGGTAGCCAGTGAGAAGGAAAATTGCCTCTACGTGTCTGACTCAGATCAGAACTTCATCTGGAAGATTACAAGAGAAACAGATGGCCAACTCATGATCGACAGGCTGACCACTGATTATCATCCAGAGACTCTGTCAGTGTGCAGTGCTGGTCAGTTGTTGGTGGTCAGTCAATCATCGTCCATTCTGACGATCTACGGATCAGACGCAAAACTTATTCGATCCATTCAGTTACCGACAGACATTGAGGAACCAATTCATGGAGTGCAAACATCCATCGGAAATTTCATAATCCTTCATCAATGGACGGTGATCCCAAGTGATATGGAGTTGATCGTTTACGAGATGTTGAAGCAGAAGAAGAGAAAGTGGGCCGTGAGTGAATTGACAAGAGATGGACTGACGGTCATCCGTCGTTTTAATCCTTCAAATGAAACACAAAAGCTGAGTATTCCGAGCTATCTCTCACTCGATTCAGACGATGGAGTGTTTGTGGCTGACACAGGGAATAGTAGAGTGATTCTCTTGGATTCCGATCTCACATGGAATCGAATTATTTGTCCAACGCAAGAAGAAAAAGAAAAGGAGGAAAATGAAGAAGAAGAAAAAAAAGAAAAAGAAGAAGAAAAAGAAAAAGAAGAAGAAAAAGAAAAAGAAGAAGAAGGAAAACAAAAAATGAAGCTCTTGGTGCCATTGAGATTATGTTACGACAAAGAAATGAAACAACTGGTCGTCGGAAGCTTTGGTACTGGGGTTCATGTGTACACCTTGAATAGAATATAAATTCACTTTACATCGCAATATTCCGACAAGCAACACTTCTAATTTATTGCGATTTATTAATCGATTTACTAATTTCATTAATATATTGAATAATAATTATGATAATAATAATAATAATAATAATAATAATAATAATAATAATAATAATAATAATAATAATAATAATAATAATAATAATAATAATAATAATAATAAGTGGGCCGTGAGTGAATTGACAAGAGATGGACTGACGGTCCTTCAAATTATGATAAAGAAGAAGAAGCGCGGTCGGTTGTTTTCACGGTGGTGAGTTTTCATTGATTTTAAATGTTCTAAAGTGGTTCCTCGAACTGAATTGCAGCAAGTTTACTCAGTTAGCACTTCGTCCCGCAGACACGGCTGGAATTTGGATTTTGAGAATTTCGTTGGAGCCATTTTGGCCAAGTTTGCACGCTTTGTCCCGATGACCGATTTTACCTGTTAGCGCTATGTCGAGGCGCAACAGCCAATCACAGACCTCTATCGATCAACAACCCAATGTCAACAAAGCCAGCGGAGTGTGTAGCAGGTGCTTGGCGGTAAGACAACTGCACCTCAAGGACGGAACCGTCCACCTGCACGGCCCCAGGAACAGCCCCTGCCCCGGCTCGCGACAGCCCCCGCTGTCCTCGACGTCGGTGAGTGCTGTAGGGACAGAAGAACCCCAACCTGTCGATGGAGGGGCAGTGGGATCGGCTCAACCTGACCCCACAAACGGGGCCTACACAGCATGCGCCAACAGTGGTAAAGACCGACTACAACACCCGAGACAACAAGGCGGCAGGATACTTAAACATATCCCCAAAGGGGCCCGATTTGCTTGTTCTGCAGCCCTTACTGCCATCATGCAAGCCATCTGTGACAAACCAGAGAGAGTCGAGCCCTAGCGTCAACTGTTGTGGTTCGCCGCTAACATACTGGAGCAGCCACCGCGGGCAGGCCGGAGACGCAATCTCGCGAATATAGTCAAAAAACGACTGGACAGACAGGACTTTCATCGAACCGAGGACGCGATTGAGAAGGATAGGGACAGCGGGCGCTACAGTAAAGGATGGAACGCAAAGGACCTGCTCCTGGCGGCGGTCAATTCTAAACTTGAAGAGGGAAACATACGGGCAGCCACACGGATTCTCTGCAGCCGCGACTTCCCGGTTAGAGCAACGAACGAAACTTTTGCCTCTATGCAAGATAAGCACCCCACGGACGGCTGGAGCGCTAACCTAGCGCTACTACCGAATGTGGCAGAGACCATTCCAATTCAGGTCACAGAGAAAGAAGTAGAAGACGCGGTCCGATCTTTTCCGACTGGATCGTCTGGAGGCCCGGACGGCATGCGTCCCCAACACCTGCTGGACCTGCTGAAGAATCGCGAGTCCTCGGAGGATCTTCGTCAGGCCCTGACAGGATTCGTCAACATTATGCTGAGGGGCGAATGCCCACAAGAGGTCCGCAGCTTGATGTTCGGTGGTAGCCTCATAGCTCTCTCAAAAAAGACCGGAGGGCTCAGACCTATCGCAATTGGCTACGTGTGGAGGAGGCTTGCGGCAAAATGTGCTAACAAATATGCAGTTAATAAGCTGGCGCCAGTCTTCGCGCCCCTCCAGGTTGGCATCGGCACTCCGGGTGGAGGAGAGGCCGCGGTCCATGCGGCAAGAGGTTTCGTGACTGACATGACTCAGGATAAGATCTTTGTCAAACTGGACTTTGCCAACGCCTTTAACACCATGCGCAGAGATGTGATGCTCCAGGCAGTACACGACACCATTCCCGAACTCTACGCCTTCGTTCACCAGGCATACTCGGCGGAATCTCTTCTTCAGTTCGGTGCGTTCGAGGTCAGGTCACAAATGGGGCCACAGCAAGGAGACCCTCTGGGTCCTTTACTCTTTTGCTTGCCGTTACAGCCGTACCTGCGCAATCTTGAAGCCGACTTCCGGTTAGGATTCCTTGACGACATCTCACTGGGAGGCAAAATAGAAAACATTCGACACGTTCTGGCCACAATAGCGGATCTGGAACAATCACTGGGCATCCGTCTAAACCGACAAAAATGCGAGTATCTCTCGGATATCGAGTGCACGGACGACGCTCTTGCCGGCTTCCAACGAGTGGAACGAGATACTGAAACCCTGCTGGGTGCACCATTGTTCAGAGGGAAGGCCTTGGACAAAGCACTGCAGGACCACAGCGACACACTAGAGATGGCGTTGAATGATCTAACTTGTCTCCAAGCACAAGGAGCGCTCATGCTACTACGATCCTGCTTCGGAGCGCCGAAACTTACATACCTACTACGCTCGGCCCCTTGCTGGGGTCACCCCCTCTTGGAAACTATTGACACCAGGATGAGACATGGCCTTGAGAGTATCCTTAACATCGAACTAAACGACACTCAGTGGCTACAGGCCACACTGCCAATCAGGGATGGCGGCCTCGGCGTGAGACGGGTCACGATGCTGGCATCTTCAGCTTTTTAGCGTCAGCTGCATCGACCAAGACACTCGGGGCGGCCATCCTCGACCGTGAGGAACTGATGAATGATTTCGAGAAGGAAATACAAGAATCTCGCAGATCGACGTTACCAGTAGGCGAGGCACCAGCTTGGAACAGACAGAAGACCTGGGACAGACCCTTGATTGATCAAGACAAGGCGACGGTCTGGTCCGCGAACATCGACCCACTAAACCGAGCAAGACTGGGAGCAGTTTCATCGCCCCACGCCGGAGACTGGCTTTCAACCGTGCCAATTGCTTCCTGCGGACTAGGTCTGAGCAACGAAGCGATCCGAGTGGCGATTGGCCTACGCCTGGGTCTCAACCTATGCGCTTCACATCAATGCCAATGTGGTCAGATTGCGGACCCAGGAGGTCACCACGGACTGGTGTGCAAGCAATCTGGAGGAAGAGCAAGCCGACACTTCGCAATGAATGACGCCATATGGAGAGCCCTTCAGAGAGCAGACATCCCCAGCTCGAAAGAACCCCCAGGGCTCCTTCGCACCGACGGAAAGAGACCGGATGGAGCGACGCTAGTACCGTGGGCAGGAGGAAAGTACATGACCTGGGACGTAACCAGCATCCATACTTGCGCTGCATCTTACATTCATATGACGTCGACAACACCTGGGAGCGCAGCTGAACTGGCAGCCTCGCGCAAAATCACGAAATATGCAGATCTCCCCGCAACTCACAACTTCGTTCCCATAGCCCTAGAATCACTGGGCCCAATAAATAGGTCAGGGCGAGATTTCATTTCGGAACTAGGACGTCGGGTGACTACCGCCACCGGCGATCCCTTGGAAACCAAATATCTGTTCCAGCGTTTGTCAATCTGCACGCAGCGGTATAACGCCATAGCATTCAGAGGGACTTTTATGCACAACACCGGGGACGAGGACCACGAGCCATATTAGGCGTGATTATTCTTCGGAATTGCTTTTAGAAGCCTGAGGGATCATTTATACCTCGGGCAAAAATTCTCTTAAAAAAAAAAATAAAAAATAAATAATAATAATAATAATAATAATTGCAACAATAATGAGGTAAATATATACTTTAACGTGCTTGTATCCTAAAACATTTCAAACCTCCACTATTGAGAAATGACTGATATTAAGTATGGACCGCTATGTTTATGAGTAGGAAGATAGTAATTTGAATACGAGGCGAATGAGTCAGAAAAATGAGTCTACGTGATCATCGCGGCATTTTCAGAGCATGAGGACATCAGCCAACATCTGCACGGCCTCTTCCAGGGCTTTTAAAGGAATTTTTAGAACTGCACGATCCCTAAAAAGCCATGGTAAATTATTCCAAATCCGATGACAATGAGCATTTTAAACTAGTTTTAACTGCACAAAAATGCTTCCACCACTGCATAAATTAATTTAGGACTGCTCCTTTGTGTAGAACTGCACATTAACCCTCAGAGGCTAACCTATAAAAAAATCACACATTGGATAACCTGGGGTGAATTTTTCACCCCACACTATTTGAGGCATGTGATATAAAATTAAACCATGTTAAACAATGGTAATTGTACCAAGTTCAACATATAACTGCAAAACTAGGAAACCTAACTAAAGTCAACTATCAGCACAATCATCGAGTCTACAGTCATCTACACACAAGTAACGCTTTGTTGCATGCGTTCCACAGACAAAGTTGCTACACATATGACAGCGAATACTGGTTTTATTGTCCTTCTGGCGGCTGCATTTATGGCAACGACCTTTGCAACTGCTCATCTGCTGTGTGTTGCGTTTTGCTTTCTTGACCGGCTTTCCTTTACATATTCCTTGCTCTTTTCACAGATGGCTGAAGAGCTATCGTCTGAGTTTCCTTGCGAGTTTCAATCCAATAAATAAAAATGGCCACGGTATGACGTCAGTCACGTGACCATACATCCAAGATAAGTAAGACAAAATATATGGAATTAAGCAAAAGTCATCTATGAACAGATACACAAAGGCGCACGGCATATTATTAACTCCAAAGCTGTAAAAAAATTCAGCGCAAATACTGACAGTGGGGTGAAAAATTCACCCCAGGTTAGCCTCTGAGGGTTAAAAAGCCCTGGCCTTGTCAATTTGATTTTGAACAGGGAATACGAAAAGTGAACAATGTGTTCACCTCGATAGCTTAACAGCTCTAAGCAAGAAGGAAGATGACATACAACCAATCGCGGTGCGCTACACGTGGCGAATTGATACACCGGTGGGCGGTGGCAAGACTGTTTCTTCAATTCGGTCCTTGGGATTCCATGAGGCGCAGTGGCAGATGTTCACGCAACATTTTGTTGGATGAACACAAGACATAGAGATAGGGTTGGACCGACATTCATTAACGTCTTATAGACACAGTGTCCAAACAGCACTCTGCAGATTTGTGCACCCTTCTACTCCAGTCGTCCGCAGTTGCTGTATGGCTCGAACATAAAAGGATAGGCCGAGGGGTTCCAGTAAGGCGATCTTTTGGGCCCCAAGAGCTGTGTCTTGCACTACGGCCAGTTCTTACAAATTTAAGTTCGATTCATCGTCATATACGACCTCAACATTTAGTGGTACCAAGGAGACAACAGAATTTAAGAATATGGAATTGCCACTGAATCTCAGCCACTGTGAGGTTTCTGCCATATTATCCAGGTATTCATCGATGGCTGATTGACTTACTGACCGACCGACCGACTCTTGACCAACCCGTTCATTTACTCGCTCACTAGCTTACTGATTGACTGGTTGAATAACTGACTAGCACAATGACAGGGACTAGTTCTTATAATATGACAATTTTAACGCCCTATGTATTGCATGTCTGTGTTTCTTGGTTAAGCAATAAGCGTATCACCCTATGCGCCAGAACAAGTGGAACAGTGGATACAGAGTTCCTTTAAGTAGATAGGGGCGCGACCGTTTAGACAATTTCGTACACGAACCAAGATCTTGAATACGATGCGCTCTCTAATTGGAAGCCAGTGAAAATGCCGCCAATCAAACGAGCCGCAGAATGTAAGACCAACTGTAACTGGGAGGTTCAGCATTATACAAGACCCACAAAACTCGTGTTGCCAATTCAAATCCTGAACATAATATTATCAGGGCATGGACCAGAGTATTGGAGACAGAGGCGAAAAGAAGTGGCACATGGTGCAGATTTGGCGCAAGTGATAAAAGCAAATAATGGCCTATATAAAAATAATAATGTAAATCTCCGAAATTTGTTAGCGTTTCCACGACTTGACCAGATTATGGAACATGACACATCGTGAACTGACCTTGAATTTATTTTATTGTTGCCTTTGTCATGAACTAAGTCATAAACTTGGCAATAAATCATTTCATAAACCGGGATTGGATCGCTAACTAACCATCACGCCTAATCTTGAACTGGCCCAACAGTTATTATCCGGCCCCTTTGAATTTGAACCATGAACTGACTTCAAATCCATATTAATAATTGTCTTAAAATCGGTAAGCGCGATATGCATTTTGCCGCAAAGCTGTGCTCAGGTAGGCTATGAGGTATGGTAAAGCCATGTAAGGTAAGGTTTAATGTGAGGTAAACTAATATCACATTCTGAACTTAGACCAGTTTTAATAATCAAGTATTTGTTAATTAGCTGATTATGTGCTTATTAGTTTGTTTATATTATGTCTATGTTTTAACGACAATCAATGAACCGAAAAGTGTGTGGTCCTCAGCAGGTGACACGTATAGTTCATCCCGTCCAAGTCCTTAATATGTTCTCCATCAAGGCTTTTAATGGTCTTCCACTTGCCTCCGATCCAGATGTTGTATCCTGCATTAATTCTCCCTCCACAAAGTCATTGTTATGTAGCCTATTCGAAGGGATCGTCCATTAATTATGTCAACAAAATAGAGGGGAGGGGGTTTGGAAACGTCTGACAGTTTTTGACAAGGGGAGGAGGGTTCAGTACAATTTGACGTCAAGAAATTTTTCTCCAATAAATCAACACAGACCCTTCAAAATGGTAGCGAAAACATTAAGAAATGCTAAAAATGTATAAAGTGCTTAAAGTTTAATACTACTAAAAGCTGGTAATAAACTAAACTCATAATTATATTTTGAAATTCGAGATTGCATTTTTTAGTGTAAAAATTTAAAAAATGATTCTACATGTATTGAGCCATTGTATTTCTTTTTGTAGGGGAGGGGGTTCTGGGATTGTTGACATAATTTTTTTAGGGGTCCGTCAATGTTTGACAGTTGTTGACAAGGGGGAGAGGGTCAAAAACTGCCTAAAATTTGTTGACATAATTATTGGACGACCCGAAGGTAGTCTTTGTTGTCTCCATGTTTCCTCTTAATATGACCAAAGTATGTCAATTTCCTTCCTGACGACTTAACAGTTAATCGTGGCGAAGGTAGTCTACCATGTTCACTTATGGAAAAACGGGACGAACAGGCAACCAGATCAACCTTGTTGAAAGGTGTTAATGATCTGCGCCAGGTAAATGTAACACTGAAATGCACAGCTTTCCAGGAAAGGATGGAACTAAACTTGATGCAACATCGCATGGCCATAGTGATTGACTACTGACGGACTAACTTAATTAATTAATTAGTTAATTAATTTAATTAATTAATTAATTCATTCATTCATTCATTCATTCATTCATTCATGTTCTGGTTTATTAAATATTATGAAGGGATTTCGATTTAACACATTTCAGAGGCCACTCACCTTATAAATTTAATTCCTGCAACATTGATAGGCCCCTACTAGGCTACATATCGAACGTCATTGAAACGTTTATCACTGTCTTAATATCACGACTTTTAAATCTCGAGTAGCATAAATACCGAGATTGTCTGTGTTAAATGCATATGAACCTTTCAAGGATTTGAAACTGGCTATAAGATCGAAAGAGCCGTTGCTAAGGTCGGCTAAGATGAAAGCATTTTTCTTGATCCTCTTCTCAAAATTGAACTTCGAGCATTCAGTGCAAAATAATTTCATGAATAAACACCACCATCATTACTATCACCATTCCACCACCACCCCAACCACCACCATCTTCTTCATTATCACCAGCTTCTGAAGGGAGTGTTGCTTTTCCCACAACACTTTGCTAGTCTGTATAATGGCTCTTAGCCAGACCACACCGTGTGTGGTTTGTCGTAGCCTATATACAGGCAGCGTGTTGTCAGTATCAAACGCATCAGAAAGAAGATGTGCTCGGGTAATCCTATGCCAACGCAACGTAGTCCGTTGATAGTTAAAGGAGATTATTTATAACTAAATGTTTTCCCGTCCTAGGACGGTAGAATTTAATGAGCTCTGGCGGTACTACTAGGCTACTACTATTCCTTTATTTCACAAACTCGTTGACACAAACGCAACAAGATTACAAAATCAACAGTTTAGATATCGATTAGACAAAAATAATAGTCAAATAGATAAGAGGGTTTGGAAATGTAGGCTATGACTGAGACTAGGGCTACCAAGCTTTTTTTGTAACACGGACTACCAAGGGGTGGTGGTTACCACCCCCCTGGATTTCGTGTTTGGTTTCACATATCATAACTTGTAATATAGCAATGGATTCAGCATTCATTTCTGCACAGAATGGTATATTTAGTTGTACATTATGTGAATGCACCTCGAAATTACATCACTTTTAACAACGGAACCCATTAATTAGCAATATTGTATATTATTGCGTACATTTTCTACTTTTTGGATAAACAAATATAAGATTATGTGTGTTTTGAAACTAATCCATGTATAAAAGATACACAAAATCATCCCTACACATGTTTATATAGTATAAATGTACATCCATACATATATATCCATACATATATATCGGTTTACGTTGTAATGCTGTATTCAGCGATTTTCACACAGATTACGCGTATTATTATTTATTTTGATCACTTCCGGTATTCAAAAGACAAAGATGTAGGTATGCAAATGAAGCCCTACATTCCCTCTAAAGAATGGTATCTTTGTTTCTCTTCCAGGAAGACAAATGAATATGCTACAGACAAAAACTAAGGGGGAGTCCTTCCATTCAGCCATTTTTCACGCATATTACGCGTATTATTATTTATTTTGAGCACTTCCGGTTGTCACAGGTCAACTCAGTGACCATAGAAATGTAGCCCCACATTCCCTCTATAGAATGGTATAATTTGTGTCTCTTAATATTAAATGACAGATAAGATATAGTCGAAAGTCTAGGGGGTATCCACCCCCTGGTGCCTCGGGTATATTGGCTATAACTTTTGAACGGTGTGAGATATCATCTCACATTTTACCTCAAAACGTGTGTAAATGAACCCCCTACAGCTACCTAAAAGGTCAAATTTTTATTCCATACGGAAAAAGTTTGAAATGAATAAAACCTAGGGGGGGGTGGCAACCACCCCCCCTTGGTAGCCCGAGGGTTAATGACTGAGACCTATTGCTAAAGAAAATGATTGTTTATCCTAATTCACCATAAAGTAGGCTACTCTAGGTAGCCTATGAAATTTCGGTCACTTAAAATCAACCCTTACAATTCTTTAACAGCCGAAACATAGCGTAACAGGTGTCATAATTATTTAAGTGGCGTGAGCTCGGCATGCAGTTCTCTACATAGGCCTAATTATATTCTTTACTTTTTCACGCGTCCTAAGTAGGCCTACTTATTTCTCGCAATTTGTTCTAATCTCGGAACATCTGTGAAGGCTATATGATATGTGCTGATTAGCCTACTCGTAAAATAATTTGATATTATTTAAGTAGGTTACGTAATGTTAGACCTATCAGATGTATTTTAATTATTTTATGTAGGGCCTAATTATAGCTGCGAAGCGCTTTTACGACTGATTGACATCTCTTGCACTCGATGAAATCTCCTTGGTCACAAAATGCTAGAGCTATGTTACTGTATGACGTCACTTTCATCACCGACATTGGAAGAGGTAATCTTTCAAATTTTCCGTTAAGATACCAAAGTTCTCGATATTATGTCAGTTTCTGCAGATCTATCTACATTTTTCTTCTCAGCAGAATATCCTCGTAAATTATCAGTGAAAAATTTATAAACTTGCGAACTGGATGACAGAAAAAGATTGCTTTAAACCCATCAAGATCGGAGTTTCTTCTCTTCGCACTTATTTAGTTGAAAGTTATTAATGTTTTGATGTATCAATATTTTATTCAAATCAATCAATCAATCAAAACTCTTTTATTGAAGCCATGTCAAATAAAAATCACATAACATTTAACAAAATATCAGGATTGGCCGCAAGAGGAGTCCCAAAAGGGATCAAGATCCCGCTAACTAGGGACACCTAAAACAACATTTCAGAAATTTGAATTAGTGATAGCTAAATTCTTAACAAACAGTGCAACATCAAGTTTCATACAGTAATGCAAACAGTATAGTACATAGTACACAGTACATGATAAACACAATTCAAAACCGTATAAAAATGAAGAACAAAACGAAAACCTTAACTAACAGTGAAAAAGAATATCCGGTAGGGTATGTTATAGCTAATTTCCATTAATCAGGAAGGCATGCAGCATTTTTTTTAAGTATCGTAGGTGCGGGGCACAACGTATGTGAGAGGGAAGCATGTTCCAGGTTGTGGAGCCAACAGATTTTATGGAAAATAAGCGAGTATTGGTGTGTGCATATATGGGGCGATAAGAGTTAAAGTTTCTGGTGTAGTGAGTATGAACATCGGATCCTAGATGAAAAAATCCCTTAAAACATGCTGGAAGTAAACCATGTTCATAACGGTACATAAATAGGCCAATTTGTAATGTTCGAATCTGCTCTAGTTTAAGTAGCTTCAAGTCAGTAAATAGTGGTCCAGAATGAACGCACCTTGGAACTCCCATAATGATACGAACTGCACGTTTTTGCAATAGAATTAATCTCCGTAGTCTAGAGTCATAAGTAGATGCCCATACCATATTACAATAAGTAAGATAGGGGTAAACCAACGAGTAATATAATTTTAGGCGTATGCAGGAGGGCAACAAGTATGCAGTTCGAGTTAGAATACCAATGTTTTTAGCAATTTTGTCAGAAATAGTTTTTATATGTTCTTTCCAGGTCAAATGTTGGTCCACGTGAACACCTACAAATTTAGTAGAGGTGACTCTGGTAATAGGAATGCCATTGATGGATAATCTTAACGAGTCATCCGAGGGACCTATTTTCCTATGGGATTTGAACAGTATGAAGTTTGTTTTATCTAGGTTAAGGGTTAGTTTATTAGCAGAAAACCAATCCGCCACTAGAGTAAGCTCTGTATTTATGACCTGAGTAAGGGTTTGTAAAGAACGGTGAGAGTAAAAAACGTTGGTGTCATCTGCAAATAAAATAAAAAACATGATTGGTGATACATTGTTTAACTGCATTACCCACTCATTCCTATAACTTTCGATATTTAGTTTAAATTAGTTAAGGTTAGTTAAGATTTTTTTATGTTAATCAAGTCAACAACTGTTATGCTAATTAAACCATCTTTCGGTCGCCACATAATTATTATTCTGTTGAAATTATATAGAGGTGTCCCTACTTAGCGGGATCTTTGATCCCTTCAGGGCCTTCCCTTGTGGCATTCAACAATCAATACTTAAAAGTGCAATCTGATTTGTAACATTATTGTTTATTGTTGTTTGACTACAAATAAACGATTGATTG
This sequence comes from Aporrectodea caliginosa, assembly GCA_020284085.1. Taxonomy (NCBI): domain Eukaryota; kingdom Metazoa; phylum Annelida; class Clitellata; order Crassiclitellata; family Lumbricidae; genus Aporrectodea; species Aporrectodea caliginosa. The sequence continues at coordinate 60,814 of JACEVL010000414.1, read as the reverse complement.
ATTGATTGATTGATTTGGAACTCCATCTGGTCACTTCTGTCATACGGCGCAGCTGTTCAGACGGCTATAGGCTAATATGGGCGTTTCGTTTGACTCAAATTAAGGCATTAGCTTATATGCATTTATATGTCCACTGCCACTTTCGCTGCTTTGGAACTCCCTGCCCAAAGAACTTACTTGTTTACCCACAGTCTATCAGTTCAAAAATAAATTAAAAGTTCACCTTTTGACTGCAACTGTTTAAGATTTACTACATGGATTGTGTATGCATTACTCTTTTATTTATTTATTTTATTTTATTATTTTATTATATTTTTATTGCTCTGTTTTTTATGATAAGCTTACTAGTTAACTCTGCATTTGTTGTTTGAAGATTGTTTTATTTCCTGTAAGAATAACTATGGACACCATAACAAGGATTGTTTGAAGACGTACTGTTGTAAATGATGAATAAACAAAATACTGTTAGATTAATGATTGATGAAACTAGGGTGACCCTGCTAGCGGAACCTTATGTTCCTTTGGGTCTGCCTATTGACGCCACTGCACATGAATGTCTTGATTGTATTTGTTTGTGATAGTATTATGGTGATCAATAAAAGAATTGATTGATTGATTGATTGATTGATTGTGATATCCTCAGAATTAGACCGCATTCTCTTACGTCCTGATTTGTTTCAAACAGTGTCCTGGTCTCCAGCCGTCTCGACTACTGTAACTCCCTTCTTTCTATCATTTCGAAACAGAAGTAAGAGCTTGAAGGCATATAAACGAGTTTTGTTATCTTCACCGCTTTCGAGCTGAACCTAATTAGTGAAGACTACGCCATTTATTATGTCTCCAGTCGGTACATGTCAAATTTCAAGATTAGCAGTTAATCAGTACTTTATTACGCCCGAATGCAGAGACTAAAATGTTTGTTTTTCACAGGTAGGCCTACTGAGTCACGGAAATTAGGCCTACTGAGTCACGGAAATTAGAAGGCCTAGCATCTTCATTTCCTTTATTGAAGTCGGAGAGCATTCATTCCAATCACTCACTTGCAAATTCCATCGAAAGTGCAAAACAAGAAACTATGCAAAGTTCCCAGCTATCTCATAATTCATTTCTGCCGAATGGTCACACGAAAGAAAACAAGAGAATTCGCACCAAAGAAATGGCCTACGTATGCGATTTATGTGAGAAAGTGTTTAATTGCCCCAGTCACCTAAAGGGACACATGAGAATCCACACTGGTGAGAAACCATACGAATGTCAGATATGTAATAAAAGATATTCCCAATCGTCTCATGTAACAGATCATATTAGGATTCATACTGGAGAGAAACCATACCATTGCCTAATATGTCAGAAAACATTTGCATACTCTTCAGATCTGAAAAAACACGCTTTGACCCATACTGGAGAGAAACCGTTTAACTGCCAGGTATGCCAAAAGAAATTTTCAATATCATCCAATCTACAGCTTCATGTTAGAACCCATACTGGAGAGAAACCATACCAATGTCAGATATGTAAACGGAGATATTCCCAATATTCCAGTCTACAAGTTCATGCTAGAATCCATACTGGAGAAAAACCACATCGATGCCAATTATGCCAGAGGGCATTCACACATCTTTGTAATCTGCAGGCTCACAGTAGAACTCATACTGGAGAGAAACCATTTCAGTGTGAGGTACGTAAAAAAGTATTTTCTCATTCTTCGTATCTACGAGTCCATTTTAGAGTCCACACTGGAGACAAACCATATCAATGTCAGGTATGTAAGAACAGGTTTTTCAGATCTTCTGGTCTACGAAGGCATGTTAGAATTCATACTGGAGAAAAACCTTACCAATGCCAGTTATGCCAGAAAACATTCGCACAAAATTATTCTCTACGAGTTCACTGGAGAACCCATACAGGTGAGAAACAATTTCTATGCCAAATATGTCATAAACTATTGTCTAATGCTACCAGTCTACAAAATCATGTTGAGATTCATAGCGGAGAGAAACCGTATCTGTGCCAGTTTTGTCAGAAATCATTTTCACAGTTTACAAACCTGCAAATTCATATAAGGCTCCATACCGGAAAGAAACCATACCTATGTGAATTTTGCCCGAAAACGTTCGCATACCATAGTAAATTCAAGACTCACATGAGAACCCATACTGGAGAGAGACCATTCCAATGCCAGGAATGTCAAAAACGTTTCTCCGAATCTTCCAGTCTAAAGAATCATGTCAGAATTCATAGTGGACATAAACCATACAAATGCCAGCTATGTCCTAAAGCTTTCGCATACCATTATTCTCTAACGACTCACGTGAGAACTCATACAGGAGATAGGCCTTACCGGTGCCTGCTATGCCAAAAACGCTTTTCCCAATCTTCCAGTTTGAAATGTCATGAAAGAGTACATACTGGAGAAAAACCATACCTTTGCCAGGTGTGTCGGAAGGTATTCTCAAACATTTCAGGTCTAAGAAGCCATGAGCAAACACACTCCGGAGTGAAACAATTTCTGTGTCAGGTTTGCACAAAGACATTTTCCCAAACTGCAGATCTACAAGTTCATATTAGAATCCATACTGGAGAAAAACCATACCAATGTCAGTTATGCCATAAATCATTCACACAATATCATCATTTACAGGTTCACAAAAGAACTCATACAGGAGAGAAACCATACCAATGTCAGATATGTAAACGAAGCTTTTCCCAATCATCTTCTCTAAAAGGACATAGTAAAATCCATACTGGAGAGAAATACCAGTGTCAGTTGTGTACGAAAACATTCACACGCCCATCTGGTGTCCAAACTCACTTGAGAAGCCATACTGGAGAGAAACCATACCAATGCCAGTCATGTTCCAAAGCGTATAAATACCGTGGCGAATTCAAGAATCACATGAGAACCCATACCGGAGAGAGACCTTTCCTATGCCAGACATGTAAAAAGAGTTTTTCCCATTCTTCTAGTCTATCTGATCATGTTAGAGTTCATACTGGTGAGAAGGCTTACCTATGCCAAGTATGTAGAAAAAGTTTCAACCGCTCTTCCACTCTAAGGAGTCATGGAAGAATTCATACGGGAGAGAAACCGTACCAGTGTCATTTATGTGAGTTTAAAGCTAATCGGAAATCCCATGTAAAGAGGCACATGATAACACATACTGGAGAGAAACCATACCTTTGCCATCTGTGTCAGAAAACATTCTCACGCACTTCAGATCTAAAAAAACATAGAAGAATTCATACTGAGAGAAACCATTAATGTCTATAATAATCATTTTCGGAATCTACAAAATCATGTTGAAATTCGTACATAAGCCACAGAACATTCAGTTATGTAGCGAAACAATAAACATTATTCCCATTTGAGCAGGATCTGATGTCTGAGAGCAGAAGAAGCCTATGTGGGATTATTGTATATAGGTTTAAGATGTTAATTAATGCTGTATTAGTTTTAGATGTTTTATACATGACGTTAACATTGGACACACTTGCTCACTGCTCCAGTCTTAAAGGTCTATCTTTGCCGTAAATGCCTGAAACCGTTCTCACGCTCTCGTGTTCATTATTCACACGAGGGACAATTTCTGTATCAGGTTAATTAAAAACTAGCGATTTTCCAGTCAATGAATTCGCGCTAAGATCGATATTGAATGTAGCTCTTCCAGTGCCGGTTATGCCTGTCGGTATTCGCAAGACATTTCCGCTCTGCAGATTCAGAAGGAAAATACCTTGAAAGAATCTAAAGTCTTCTCGGAAATCAATTGTATAACCTCTGTAATCTCGAGGATCATTTCAAATTCCGCAGACAGTTGTATCTGTTGAAGGTATAAAGTAGTTTAAAGGGGGATTTCTATAATGCTAAATATGTGTTCGTATATTTCGTTCATGATTTATGAAGCTGCTGTTGCCACAGATATCCTCCTGACAGTAGACCTGACACATGAAACAGAATGATTGTTAGGTGATTCAAGAAGACGGGAGTTTCTGTATCTAACGGAGAAAGATTACATTGATATACAGACTGGATTGATCAGCAAAAAGAATTCGAAAAGTGACAGGTTATGATCACTGCATGTTTGGAATATACCATGACAATTTATGTTTTCTTCTGCACTCATTTCCCTTCTGTTCTACCTTGAACGTTTCAGTAGTTTTTGCAAAATCTAAAACTTAGAAAAGTTAAATAATTATTTTTATTTCAATTGGTTTAGTTTCATTCACTTTTAGCATTGTGAAATTATGAAAATGATCTAAAATGGCAATGATCCCTACAAAAAGTGATGAACTTTCGGCACTGTTAAGAAGAAATGTTCCAAGTTTTTGGATGGAAAATGGATATTGACAAATGATAAGAAAGTACATGTATTATCCTAAAAATGTGATTATAAAGATTGAGGTGAATGAAGCATGCTTATTCAATTTCCAGGAGAACAATCTTAGTCTCTACTAAAATCACGACTACTGTCGACCAAAATAACATCTGAAAATGTCATCTGATTATCGAAGCAGCAGAAAATGGAAGTGTTGAGTTGCTCAATGCGGCTAAATGCGCATCATCGTTTTAGTTTTCAAAGCAAAGAACTTCAATTGTACGAAAGAACTGAATGTTCATGTTTGACCAAACACACTGTAGGACTTGTTGGCGATGCTTCTGACATTAATTTTTATTAGCGTTTGTAGTTCAATTATGCGTGTGTCTAAGTAGACGCCTAAACTTATATTGAGCTATTTTAGTTCGTCACCATTATTTTATTTGCATTCATTATGATTAGGGATCCTTCTCGCTGTTTCATCATTAGTTTTCACTCACCTGCAAGCATTATAGTGGACTCTGGATATTTCTGTTTTACCATACACACTGCATTTTGGAAACATTTTAAACCTAATTAAAGTATTCTGTGTCTGTCTTAGTATGCACTTTAACTAATCTAAACTTTTATTAAATTGATAAGGAATTCTTGTTCGACTTGTTTTTATTGTTTTCACTAACCACTTTATGTAAACTCTCACTTTGTGACTGTACGGTTAATGCAATTACAAAGCTACAGACATGATTATTTCACAGATAGGCCTATACTATTTTTTGTTAGCAATGATAATTTTAAGTCTGCTACGATTTAATTCTCCCGGCAAATCAAATTTATTTCATCCTAATTGGGTTTAGTTGGGTAGCAACAAACCATCAGTAATATGGCATCCATGGCCACTGGTGGAAAGCGAGTAAAATGTAGCCTAAATATAAAAATGTGTCTGCCACACTTCAGACTGATTTTAATCTGGTCTTAAATAAGTCAGTTGTTACAAAATAGGACAGCTTACAAACTGAAATTGGGTAAACGTGTACTTTAGCGTCGCATATTATTCGCCCAATCTAGCATTATTTTTTATCAATCCAACTTCAATCTATATACATACCACACATGTTCAGATCGGATCATCCAACCAAAAGTTACAACAGTTTACGTATTTTGCATAGACCGGAGGGAGTTTCGAAACTTCACGCTTAATTTTTTTATCTGAAAGCTTTACCCTCGGAACAAAATTAATCTATAGGCCTAATAGACCATTACATGTAGGCCTACCTTCAAATTATTGTTACTGATAAGAAACTTACATCAATTTGAAATGACTGTAGCAAAATACACCTATTTCGCATAGGCCGCCGGAGGGAGGTTTTTAATCCCCACGATTCATTTTTTATATGAATGCCTCGCCTCTGACCAAATTGATCTAAACACCATTAGGCCTACCTTCAAATTTGTACTGAAAAAGAAAGTTTTTCATCAATTTGAAATGGCTAGACCAAAATACACATTTCGCATAGGCTGGAGTAAATTTCGAACCCCACGCGTTATTTTTTTACAAGAATGCTTTCCCTGGGACCAAAATTGATTCACGGACCGTCAAATTGGTACTGAAAACAAAACTTTTACAGGAATTCGAAATTACTGGAGAAAATGCACAAGCACGGCGCCCCACTACAACGAGGTAATAGAAGAACGGCCGAGTTTCGTCTACTATTATGTTTAGGCCGGGAGGACATTAAAGATAGAGATAATCCGTGCAAAACGGAGTAGCAACGTCTAGTAAACAAATAAATTCACTTATCGACCACCAAAAGCATACAAATTCTCCAGATAGCCTAATCAAGTTCACATTTAATAGGGGCAAAGGAAGAAATCAAAAGCAACCAGACTGCTTCATTTGTTACTGAAGAACTTTTATATTATGTCAAGTCATTCAAATTTCCCAGATTTCTTACTGCGTTATTATTAAAATTACTTAACCTGGCAGTTGCAAAAATTATCACAACTGTAAGCAACAGACCTTATAATAGTTAACTTATAATACTCGACATGAGTAATACTGAGAAGAAATTTCTCTTAAATCTACAGACCTGGAGGAAAATACATATGGCAACATAATATATATATATATATATATATATATATATATATATATATATATATATATATATATATATATATATATATACTTATCGCTGGTGGTTTGAGCGGACTCAGTATGTCAACGTAATTATGGGGACATATGTATATACCGATTGAGTGTGGTTTATGAGGACTATATATATATATATAATTATATACCGATTGCGGGTGGTTTAAGAGGACCTATATATATATACCGATTGCGGATGGTTTATGGGGACTTAAATATCTACCGATTGCGGGTGGTTTATGGGGACTTATATATAAATACCGATTGCGGGTGGTTTATTGGGACTTATATATAAATACCGATCGCCGGTGGTTTATGAGGACTTATATATACACCGATTGCTGATGGTTTATGAGGACTTGACATGTCCTCGGAAACAGTGTTCTATACTTACATGTATATAACTATATATAGCATCTAGGAACAATCCGATCTATTCATTAGCGTGCTCTGCATCCGTACTAATGGCCTTTGACGCGAAATCTTTCGCCATTTTAGCCATTTCGAGTGATTATTAGGGTGGAGTAGGCCTAAAACAATTTTTTGAGCAAACGTTTTCTAATAGTGATGCAAAGTTGCCAGTATGTTAGAGTAAGTTGTGTGCAAAATATTTTTGATTTTGCTTTGTGTCTTCTGCCCTCTACCGGCGGTAACCACCCACCCACCTCATCCATCCATCCATCCATCCATCCATCCATCCATCCATCCATCCATCCATCCATCCATCACCCCCATCCATCCATCCAGCCAGCCAGCCAGTGACGCTTTATAAATTTTCGATTACTTTGATTACGATTACGATTACATATGCACTGTTTACGAGGGCAGGTGAGCCCCATAAACCATCCGCGATCGGTCATGTTCATTCATTCATGCATTCATTCATTACGAGAATTTATATAGCGCCTCTTCGAAGGACTACTCAGAGGTGCTCCCAACCCCAGCGCGGCCAAATAGGACCATTTTAAGATGAGAGATGAATGCCTGAGACAGGGTTCTAGGAAGAGAGCGGAGCGCCAGAGGGAGGCCATTCTAGATCGAGGGCCAACCACATAAAAGGCACGGCTCTGCCTGGTGGAGGTGCGAGCAGAAAGAACAGAGAGGGACATTGTTCAGCCAAACGGAGGAAGCGCGATCCCCGAGCACTGAGGGTGGGCTACAGAGCTCGCATAGGTAGGCCGGAGCGAGGCCTAGCAGGCTGCAGGCAGCAGGCAGTCCCATACTAGGGCAGCTAATGTATAGGCCTATATACAGGACCCCACAATAACGTTCATAAAAAGGAGACCCCATAAACGACACGCGATTAGTATATATTTAGTAATTGAAACAGCGGATAGGTGGCGCAACGTACTGGACCCTTAAAATTACAAAGTCCGAGTTATATATAAAAATCGTCTATGGGGACATTTTCCAAAATCACTAAATGAGCACGAATCTAGGCATTTTAAGTCACTTTTGCCAATGGGTTTAGGAGGACCTGGGGAAGTCCCCACTAAAAAAATTGTCCCCACAGCCCCGGTAAAAAAACGTACGCTTGTCCCCAGAAACAGCTTTTATAACTGTATATATATATATATATATATATATATATATATATATATATATATATATATATATATATATATATATATATATTACTGTATACTGTTTACTGTATTGATGTCTTGGTCTACAGCAAATGGTGAAGAATGATGTAGCTGGAAACTCCGTGAACCGTTACCTTTAACTGGAATCATTGCTTACGCGTGCAGCCAAAACTTTCCATAGAGATGCGACCACCTAATATAATTATGTGGTCGCATCTCTAATGGAAAATTTTCAACTTCAGTTGTTTACTTTCGCCAACCCGGCATTCCGTGCCAATTGGTTTAAAAGTAATGTAGCCCAAAAATTAGCAGGATCGAACAATATCTAGGACTGGCACAACGTCTTTGAAATTTTGATTTTTACAAATAATTTTCGTCATTTCGAGTAAATGTATTTGATTCGCATTTTTGGACCTATGTTTAGTTTTAAACAGAAAGGCTGGATGATTTTACTTAAGCACAACTACAAAATAATTTCTACAATGTTTATGTTCTCGTTGATTGTTTATTATTTATTTTTATTGGCATTTTAGTGGTATTTGATCCGTGAGTTCCTGACACCGATAACCACAAATCTTTTCGAACAAGCATACACAAAAGGGTGCAGTGGAAAAAAAGCGAAAATTAGAAATTCGAAAAGTAATAGCAACCAAAAGTTGCCTAATGGCATGGATCAAAAACTGTTCAAAATTTTAAAAAAAATATTAATGTTTTCCGCCCCTACCAGAAGGCCAAGTTACGAGACAAAGCGTTTTTCTAGAAAATTGTAAGTTTTCTTGTAAAATATTCTAATTGAAAACTAATTAACTGCCATTCAATACACCGCTAGAAAGAGCTCTTAAAACTGAATAAAATTATGTGTTAATTTTCAGAATATCTCCATATTTGTAGAAGTTATTAACTTTTTACCATTTCCTCAATAATAATAATGATTCTATTAAATAATTTTAATCGCTAATCAATGTTATTTTAGTTAAGATTGTAGCCTATAATTGTTTTGTTAATGTCGTTTAATGGTCTCTTCTTATGTTTTTGTTTGTTTATTCCAATCTAAGTATCGACTGGCTGTAATTTAGCGGGATCCATGATCCCTTTTGGACCCCATGTAACCAGTAGGCCTACATATCAATTCATTGCCTTATTGTTTCATTGTTTTAATCTATTATTTCCATGTGTTTAACTGTACTTCCCACTCATTCCTTTTACTTTCGATATTTAGTTTAAATTAGTTAAGGTTAGTTAAGATTTTTATGTTAATCAAGTCAACAACTGTTATACTATGTAAAGCATCTTTCGGTCGCCACATATTATGTTGAAATTGTATAGAGGTGTCCCTACTTAGCGGGATCTTTGATCCCTTCAGGGCCTTCCCTTGTGGCATTCAACAATCCATACTTAAAAGTGCAATCTGATTTGTAATATTATTGTTTATTGTTGTTTGGCTACAAATAAACGATTGATTGATGAAATTGTGAAATGTAATCACTAGTAACCAGGCATGCAATAAATGTCATTGTGTTATAATCTTGACCTACTACAGGCAGTTGAATTTATTCCTTGTTTAAATGTTCAGTTTTTATGGTTGATTACAACTATTATGCGTACTGTTCGAGTGTTCCTATATTTGATAAGGGGTAACACTTTGCTGGTGTTGTGCTAGTCCTAAAATATTAAAACTTTTCATACAACTTTTTGTGCGATGTTTCTGGAGGAATGGAACCAAATGGAACCTTGGCGAACAGTAGTTTCAAACTTTTATTTTAAGAACCACCCTAATACTGCCCTCAAAAGCCAAAACACAGTAACTCGGAAAACCAATAGGCCTATTTTGCACAAAGTTGATTTGAAAGTTTATTAGAAAAATCTCGGAATTTATCTATTCAATCCAAAAACTATTTACACCATAAAATGTATTAAATTGTGGGTATTTTATTGTTGAAATAAAAATTTATAATATTAGTGATTTTCGATCAAAATACTCAAAAATCGTTTGTACTGTGTTTTGGCTTAGCATGAAATTCCCATTTTCATGGGAATTCAACTAGCCAAAACACATTACTGCGTTTGGGCTTATCAATTTTATTCAGCGTGAAATGGTAATAAGGATTGAACTTTATAACTAATATTGTTATTAACTGCCTTTGTTTTAACTTGAACAACTTGATCTTGAATAACAATTTCAATTTGAACATAAATTAGTAAAAACATTATTGTAAAAAAATAATACTGAAAGCTATAAAAATTGAACTCTAACTAGATTTTGTCATGGAAATTATAATAGTCATTCACTGTTGCTTTACATATATTTTACAGATAGAATACAATGTTTTAAAAAATAACGTTGAAACAATTTCAGTGAAAAAATTAAATTTGAAACAAACAATTGAAACAAACATTCCACATTTAGAGGTCACTTTAGGTAACTTAACTTGCAAACTACACCAATACAGTTACAGATATGTAAATTATTGGCTGTTGACTGAGTGCAGCAACTAATTAGCAACTTTCTACTATTTCATTCAAAATTGTCAACCAAATCAGAAGTGGTTGAGTATTGACTTCCATGATAGATCTTAAAAGTGAGGTGTCTTCAAAAACTCTTGGTACTTTTTCACTTTTAAAATGCAGCTGTCGTCGAACGTTGACGAGGGCAGTTTGTGGGTGGTAGAACTATTTTTGTGTTTTTTAAGCGTGCGAGAGCTTTTTCCCGGTTTTCTGACCTTTTCTTTGGCTCCTTACTTTTCTAAAGTCAGACTCAAAATTTGTGTAGCTCTGCTGTTACAATCTATCCTTTATAAGTCAGCGGGAGCTAGTGGACGTGCTTTTCTCATCATCTTTCCTAAAATTTCGTCGTCTCCTTTGACATGGCAAAGTCAACCTTTTTCTGGTCTACTCTTCTCAACAACGTGAGTCCGTTCCATTATTTTTCGCCACATTTAAACTAATATCCTGCACAATATTCGTCCAGCATCATGCACCCTTTGTTTAACTTTTCATCCCAGCTCAGACTCATCATCCTCTCCATATTCAAGCGCCTAACATGATTCTGTCAATCCTCCTCCTCCTCCTCCTCCTCCTCCTCAGCCTTAGGTTCCAGACTGCATACCATATCCAGTTCCACCCCTCCAACCCCTCCATGACCTACATACCGTTCACACCCAGACATCATAACCCCGCCTCTTTTCTTACAGCAACAAGGCAAAATGGCCACATGTCCTACATCTCTTTGTCGTTCTTCCTCACTGTTGGCCGCAATAGACCCCTTCAACTTCCAACCCACCATAGTTTCTTCGCCATGCTAATCCTTCTCTCTGGTGACACGCACGTAAATCCTGGTCCGATTAATAGGTATTCCGCGTCTTGTCCTCTTCCTCCTTCTGCTGCAACCATTACTCCTACTCCTTCTCCTCCTCCTCCTCCTAATGCATTAGCTCAAGACACAAACAATAACAAATTTTTACTATGCTCCCTAAACATCCGCTCATTAGTTCAACCTACACACTCTGCCGAAATTAACGACCTGGCTCAATCCTCGCACCCTCCAGACCTATTTGCTTTGACGGAAACCTGGTTCAATTCCACTACAACTCTTGCTCAATAGCAAGACTGTATCCCTCCTGATTACTATCTCCATAGTACTCCTCGTCCCTCAAAATCGCAAACCGGTACGAACACCACTGGTGGGGGCATTGCGTTTTTGACTCGAGAACCTTCCACCGTTCTTCACTCACCTGGCTACTGTTTTCGCTCCTTTGAATGCACCTCAATCCCTCTAAAACTCCCTAACACAATACTAACCATCTTCAATGTCTACCGCCCTCCTTCCTCCTCCTCATACTCAAGTCCTACATCCGTCTTCTTGCAAGAATTCACAACCTTACTCTCCACTGCTGCCACTACTCCTCATGAATTTCTGATCACGGGGGATTTTAACATACATGTAGACAATCCCTCTGACTCATTTGCCTCAGAATTTCTCACGCTCTTGTCATCTACTAACCTGGTTCAACATGTCAATTTGACCACCCATTGTCACAACCATACACTTGACCTCATCATCACATCATCTGTCTCAATGTTATCGCCCGATATATCTTTCTCTTTTGACACACCTTCCGAACATTACCCTATCTTCATTCATTCCTTTCATTTTCATACTTTATATTCGCCCTTCCTTGACTACTCGTCGCTCCCATTCAACCCCGGCTAAACAGAACAGTCTTCGGGTTAGAGAAGAATGTGACCGCAAAGGGCTCTATGCATTAGGCGTAGATCCACAGGGAGCTCATTCAGATTGCAGGCCCAGCAACAGAAAAGGCACGGCGCTGCATAATAGAGGTCCGTGACAGGGGAACAAGAAGCTCAACCTGCTTAGAGGAGCGGAGAGAACCACGGCGCTGGACGCTCAGGGTGGAGCAGCAGAGCTCCTGTAAGTAAACAGGGGCCACACCCGCGAGGCAGCGCCAGACCAAGGCAGAGATCCGGTAAGCGATCCGCTGCGGGAAAGGGAGCCAATGCAAGACATCCCGCATGTAATCACTGACATAGCCGAATCTTGCGATGCGGCCAATGAGGCGTTCCGCCGCTCGCATGACCCGAACCAAGCACCCAACCCGAGCCGCCGGAAGACCCACATAGAGGGCGCTGCAGTAATCAAGGTGAGAAACAATAAAAGAGTGGATAAGCGTTAAGGCAGCATTAGAGGTTAAAGAACGGAAGACCACTCTAAGCTGACGCAGCTGGTAGTAGCAAGCGCGGCATAGTAGGTTTATATGCCGCGTGAAGGTTAGTTCTTGGTCCAAAGTGACACCAAGGTCCCCGGACAGAAGATGAGAAGGTAAACTGCGGGAACTCCTGGGCAAGGGGCCTCCAGGTCACTCCTTGGCAAGCTGCTGGCGCGTGCCAAGCCAAATAAAGCTGGGTTTTAGAAGAGTTCAGCCGTAGCCGATTGGAGGACATCCAGGCCTCCAGAGCCTCCATTGCCCGGTTCATGGACCGGACTGCGGTAATGGCTGCTGACGCAGGACAGTGCAAATACGCCTGCAGGTCATCCGCATAAGACTGGCTCAGCATAGAAAGTGCGGCTAAGAGAGGACCAAGATCAGCAGTATAGATAATGTATAGAAGAGGGCCCAGCACAGAACCCTGTGGCAGTCCATACGGGGCAGGAACCCATGGAGTCCTGGTAGACCCGTGGACGACAGAGAAAGAACGGTCATGGAGGAAGGAACCAAGCCAGTCAAGAAGGTTTCCAGAAAGACCAAAAGAGGCAGAGAGGCGCATAAGAAGGATACCGTGATCAACGGTATCAAAAGCGGCGCTCACATCAAATAGTGCTAAGAGGGTGACCTGTGACCTATCAATAGCCCCATAGATATCAGAGAGCAGACGAACTAACAGGGTTTCCGTGGAGTGGCCCTTACGAAAACCAGATTGAAAAGTCGGGAGCAAATTGTTCCTAACAAGATATGCAGTTAACTGAAAACTAACAATCTTCTCAATTATTTTAGAAAGAAATGATACGTTCATAGGCCTCAAAGTTGGCCTGATCAGACAAGTCCAGTCCGTCGCATCAGCTCCATAAACATTGAAGCTTTTTCCTCTTCAGACCTCGTTCTAAATCCTCCATCCTCTCTCGATGACCTACTGTCTTCCTATGACGATAATGAAGATTACGACGACGACGACGACGATGACGATGAGTGTTTAGGATGGAGATTGGGATGGTTCCAAAAATAAAATGTAGAAAGTTTTTTTTTCTCCACAAAGCTACCCTTGTCACATAGTAACACTGGGAATTGTGTGACGAATTTTAAGTTAATCTGATAATATTTAGGGGTCCCTACGAATTATCACCTCTGATAAACAGCGAGAAACAGAAAATAACGAGTTAATTTTGATAACTATTAATTATAATAATAATGATAATAATAATCTTTTTCTTTATTAAGCGCCTGACAAACGCACTGCGCTGTACATTTACATGTTATGCAATTTAACCCTTTGAACCCTACAGGCCGGAAAACCGGCCTGCCACACAGGCGTATATACCCGAAGAGCCGGAAAACCGGCCTGACCATCTACTGTTTGTATATATGTGTTTAAGTCTATATATATATGTACATATGTATATATATATATATGTTGGATATAAGCATAGATATATGTGTGTGCTTATATATATAATACATGTGTGTTCATATATATATATATATTTATTTTATATATATATATGTAAAATATTCATATATATATATATGGATATAAGTATATATTATATATATATATATGTGTGTGTTCATATATATATATATATACATATATATATATGTGTTGTTCATATATATATACATATATATATATGTGTGTGTTCATATATATATATTTATATCCATATATGTACATATATATATATATGAATATAAGTATATATATATGATATATATATGTGTTCGTATGTATATATATACACATATATATGTGTTCATGTATATATATATATATATATATATATATATACAGTTATAAAAGCTGTTTCTGGGGACAAGCATAAGCTTTTTTACCAGGTCTGTGGGGACATTTTTTTTAATGCGGTCTTCGAAATGTCTCGGGTGTCGGAGCATTTGACGTCATCTGTGTTCATAATGTGCTCGCTATATTACACGCAAGCGTCTATTTCCAAGTGACATTTAATATAATTCCCATTATTCATTGATCAGATTTCCTATAAAAGAGACAAAACATCATTTTAACAAAACGTAATTTGACATTTAAAAAGCATTGTACTGAAATTTAATTTATTGTGTACCGCTACTGCACGTCTTTCGCGACAAAAGACAAAAGTTGAAGAATGAGACAACAATATAAGACAAATATAAGCCTAATGAGAAAAAATTAAAGACAAAAATATGAGACAAAAATATCTGGTTATGCAAGAAGTTTTGAATAGAGGACAATTTTTGTCATGCTTCACGGAGTGGAAGTGGTTCGTGAACCAAGTTCTCAGAGCTGATAGGAAACATCAACACATGTTCATTCAGGAAGGAGGTGAGTCATTCTATGAGTTCACCATTTAATTCTAATGACGTTCTCTGCTTGGTATGAAGCGATTTTGCGGTTGGAATAAAATGGAACCATTTGAACCACATTTCGAATGGCATGAGAACATTATTAGCGCATCATAAATTCAGCATCACCAACTTGAAAATTTCTGGGCGATGAAGGAAGAGAATGTTGTTAGCACACAGTTAAAGTGTATATTATCAAGATCTTTAAACAAGGATGCCATTGAAATACATCTAGCGCTAGAAATGATCTTCTTGGATGTTCCCTCCATTGTTAAAGATCTATTAGACTATAAGAAATCGTTTAACGCAAATATTAGCCGTGAATACAATGTGTTTCGTCTATGTCTGATAATGAGGGTAACAATTGGATTTATAAATAATAAACAAATCTAACGTCAGCTGAACTCAAGTATTTAAACATGGCGAGACAGTTGTAGGCTACACACTCTGTAACTAGATGCTGTTTGTAAACAGGAGATTACGAAGGAGGTGACTGACTATTTGTGCAGATAAGCCGAATCAAAGAAATCGGCCATTGCTTCAAATTCATGATTGCTTTTGTCAATTAGTATTTGTTCAATGATGAAATTTGCACCTTTTCATAAAAAGAAGAAAATAACAGCCTTTTCTTTGTGTCGTAATACAAACTATAATGCATAGTTCGACCTAACTCTGATTGCTTTCTTTTGGACAGACGCTTCATAAGTGTCCACTTGTAGTAACAGTTACAATCGGAGTAAAGTGTCGCTAAAGTGAATGAGAAATGCGTTTTTCTTTCACCTCAGTGTTTGGGGTTTAAGCCACGCGAAAATGTTCGTTGCCCATCCATGGTGTCAGCGACATCATAATTCAGTGTCAGAGATACACCTCATTAGACTGTATCTTTATCGACGTGGAATATGCTACGGTGCAGCGTTAACATGGCGAAAGTAAACTGTCCAAGTCTTAACTACGATTGTCATGCTGTAAGGCAAAGGCTTTGACCTCAGTACCATTAAACTAAATAATATCAATCATAATATCGCTCGAAAATATACTATCACATAGTATTCTATAAGCGCATAATTTTGTTGTTAATATAATTTTTATCGTTTAGAACAGATTTCGAAATTCTACCTTCTGATGATTTGGAGTCATAAGTTGATTTCAGTGCGTCAGCTGTTGTCATGGCGACAGTGGATTCTTCTGCGACTTCATTCCTTGTTTGGGATTTTCTTTTGGTAACTTTAGTGAGTTGTTTGGCTGTTGAGATTGGTTAGTTAGAAATGGTTGTATACAGCTGAGCATTAGGCCCTGTATTAGTCCCAGGAGTCGATAACAAAAGCGTTAGCGACTGACTTGGAGAGTTAGGTACTGATTTAGCGACTCAGTCACTTGCTTATCGACTGACTGTAAGCTTAGGCTTACCGACTGACTTAACAGCTTGATGTCGACTTCTCTGGCTATTAGGTGCGTCTATCTATTGAAAAGTGGACCACTGAACAATAAAATGCATTTTACGACTTACTGTGGAGTAGTGTACTCCAAGATATAATGTCTTTCCAAAAAGTTCCAAAAAGTACTGCTCCAAGGCAATTTTCCCAGTTTCATTCCATTTCTCACTTTGTTCAACCGTACAAATTTTCAGACCAATTGAAAAAGGTTAAGCCTTGCCCCCGGCAAAAAAATTTTAGAATATGTGAAAATATGCGAATTTGCTTTAAAAATCGGCAATATCATGGATGAAAAAGTAATTATTTTCATGATGATTAACTTCTTTTGTGAACTATTGTATGCAGAGGTGTAGTATTGGTATTTGTACTTGTACTCAGGTGCAACATGAGTACAGTCTTTAAGTACTTGAACTTGTACTGGAGACCTAAGTACTTGTACTCGTACTTGAGATCTAAGTGCTTGGACACAAACAGGCACTCGGATACTTTACCAGTAAACTTTGTCTTTCCTTTAAGTCATTAATTCTTACGTTCTGTATATTAGATATTTTGGCAGTTCTGTATGGACCGCATCTTGATCAGAATTTCTTCCGGTTGTCTTGCTAAAATAGCGGCCACGGACGGTGATAATGCTAACAATAAAAATACTAATATTCCTAGAGCGGTTAAGTTTGGTTATGATAATTTCACTCTCAAGGGAAAATGCTACTTCTGCTAAGTGCAAGTTTTGTAGTGAGAAAACTATCATTTCAGAAAACACCTGGCACAACATCAAACTTTGTTAAACACTTGCAAAGACTCCATACGGAGAGGTCAGCAGTAACTAACAAATCATTTGAACTCTTTCGTGTAATGTAAATGTAAGTTGTCGAACTTTCTCAGCACCATACGAAAGCCGCGATAGGGAAACCAGCCTTCACCGAAATAATGCATTTTATTAATTGTATTGTTGGACGTCTAGCAATAAACCACTTAACCTATGGCTTATACATGAAATTCACTTGTGAAAATTGTGAGTTTTCTATGTTCCTCTCTGTTCTACGTTCCTCTCGAAAAAGTCTTCCGCTGCGTGTGCGAGATGGTGCATATACATATAGTTCTGTTAAGGAAACATTGTCATCTGTATCAAAACGCGCTTAGTTAGGCCACTTAGGTAGTCATTTGTAATAAAAAAGTACAACTTAAGGCATTTTCTTTTTGTGTTGCTCCAATAGTCAAAGACTGCCTACAACTAGTATGTTCTTATTTAATGTGTGCAGATATGATTATGTCTTATGTGAATGAGACACATGCTTTGTTGGGGACCATATGAAGTTTCTTTGGCAGTGGTGGTGCAGGTGCTACACAAACGTCTCATTTTGGCACGATAATCACAGACACGGTTGCAGCAATCGAAACTGCAGACATGCATCAAAAAGTCTAAGCTATTTGGTCACTACTGTACACGATCTTCTGTGAAACCGAGCACCTTATCATCACAAGTGACAAACCTGGTTGAATATCAGAGATCATGATGACTTTGATGAAATTGATTGTTTGGACGTTTGGAATGCAGCAAAACTGTTCTTGATAAACCAGCGTTTAGAGTTGTGAGTGTGCCTGCATCTAGCGCTCCTGTTGAAAGTGTATTTAGTTTAATATTAAAACAGTCTCGATCGAATCTGAGTGACAAGATGCTCACATCCATTATACATTCCCCGGACAGCAATCCCCCCGGTTTTAGCGAGGACATCGACTCCCCGGACACAAACCCCCTATGTTGTAAAAGTTGAATGCGGTGGCTGCTTTGCTGACATAGGTAGAATCCGAGTAGTGCTTTGATCTTAGCATCACTTTTAGGATACAGTTGCTAAGATTTTAAATTTAAAATAAAAGAATGGAAGTCATTGGAGAAATCCCCCTGTTTCTGCTCTGCTAATTGTGTCTCTGCGTTATGTGGAGTGTCATGGCTTTTCCACACATCAAGGGGGAAACACTGCTGGAATCCTTGCTAAGACATTAGAATTTACAATGAAAAGAATGGAGTCATTATCCAATAGACCTTATATAAGCGAAGACTTCTAACATGGCTTCCTTAACTCGTCGTAGTTTACAGTAGAGATTTGTATCATGGAATTTATTGAGAACAGCAACGGAGGAGCTAAGCTCTGTTACGGTGGCTTCATGTATACGGAGAAGGCGGAGAAGAAAAAAATTATAACTTCTTACTTCTTTTAAATATTGTTAATATTTACATATATTAATATTTACATAATACTGGAAGACGATTTTAGATATAGCTTATAAATAACTTCTACATTATCTTGTCTTTCAATTTTTTTTCTTGGGGGTTCATGTCCTAGTCTGGGGTGGTTCATGTCCGTGGGGGTCGATGTCCGGGGGTCGACGTCCGGGGGGTTGATGTCCAGGGGGTTGATGTCCGTCTACCATTAAAACAGTCTCGATCGAATCTGAGTGACAAGATGCTCACATCCATTATATTTCTCAAAAAGCAATATTATAAATGAGTGCATGTGGCAATACACCATTGCTTTGTCAAGGAAGTAAATCCTTGTTCTTGCAGTAGCCATGTGTACGTGTACTCGTACTTGTACTCGAGACCTTAGTACTTGTACTCGTACTTGTACTTGATACTTAAGTATTTGTACAGGTACTTAAGACCTCAGTACTTGTATTTATACTTGCAACCTTTCATGTTTCGGCCAATAAATATGAAACATTATTAGTTTTTTCATATATACTTAAATACTGGTAATTTGTGTTTTCAACCGAAAAATTGCGTATATTGTTAAAACTTCATCGTGCTGGGGGCAAGGCTTAGCCTTAATGAAAAAGCCTAAAATTTGGATTTTTAGACTCATCTGTATGATACGCATGGGAAAATGCCCATGGAGCAATGAATTTTTAACTTTTAATTTTCTGGAGCACCCTACTGTGGAGTCTGTATACATACAGACCGGCTCGTCACTATTTCACTTGTTTCTTTTCGTGGCCGAGACATATGTGGTAATTACATGTAAACTTAGTAAAGAAGGTCACATTTCCATGCACGTCATGGTTTGTGGCCAGAATAAAGTTGTGGTAAATTAATAGCAAGTAACCTTCTTTGAGTTCTGTCCTGCTGCCGATATTATTAAGTGAACAAAGTCAATAGCAGTCGATATCTTAGTGACTGGTTACGACTTGTGGGCTTAGCTACTGGCGGCAGCGGCGGCGGGGACAACCATGTATCCATATCTTTTCGAACTTTTATATGAGTGTGGGCACGCGTAACATATCATATGCCTTTTCAAAGTCTATGAAGATTACCAATACAAGTTGTTTTATTTTCGGTTTTTAAAGGATGCTATCCTGTAGCCTAACTATCTGATCCTTCGTGCTTTTTCTTTTCCTAAGGCCCGTCTGGTCTCTTATTAGGATTTGATTTTTCTCGGAAAACCTCTGGAGTCTATTTGCAACCATTTTCTATTATTTTACATATTATTTCAGATGCTAGGGAGTGAGGTCTGTACGACTCTGGGAGAGATGCGTATTTGGTTGGTTTTAGGATTGGGACCACGATGTCGTGGTGCCATTCGTTTGACAAGTCTCCCTCTCTTCAGATCTTATTGCAGAAAGTCACTATTGTATTTTTAATGCATGCTTATTATTATGCTTATTACTGAGCGCCTCTGAGTAGGGATCTTGAAGGGGCGCTATATAAATTCTGATTGATTGATTGATTGATTGATTGATTGATTGATTATTAAGTCGTACGGGATCCTAGCTTCACAAATCCCGAAATGTTGTAGGCAGTTACAATCAGCTGCCACGCGTAGGCCTGCCATAGTTTACCTGACCCTTCGACAGGTCATAAAAGCCTCCAGACGAGAAATGCATCTCGGATAACAGATGAATATCAGTAGACGAAGAGATGCACGTTCACACCTTACATAGTCCTTTGTACGGAAGTAGGTCAGGGCTAAGCTAATTGCCTGTTTCACACAGCCACATAGAGACAGAGAAATATAGGGAGACGGAGAGACCCACAGACAGACAGAGCGACAGAGACAGATATAGGCACAGACAGAAAGAGTGTGACACGGGGACAGGCAGACAGAGAGACATAATGCATAAAGAGATAAAACAATACTGAATCACAATCTCTGTCTCTGTCTCTCTTTCTCTCTCGGTATAGCATAAGAAAGAGACAACGACAGAGACTGGATAGAGAGAGACAAAGACAGGCAGGCACGGAAATTGGGATTGAAACAGAAAGACAAAGACGCATACAGACAGAGAAATGCAGAAACTGAAACTGACAGAGCCGGGATTGAAAGAGACTGAAAAGACCGAGAGAGTAAGATAGACAGATAGAGAGACAGAGATTATGATTCAGTATTTCTGTGGAATAGATACTATAAGCCTACATGTAGCAAAAACCTTTATTTAACAAACCAAAGAAAAACTTTCTGTACATATTATTTCTATATTTTGCATATATTTATTAAACGATAACCCAATGAAACTCAATCATATGTGTTCTGCTGCGCCGGTGAATGCGCTGGTGTCTCTGACGTGTCTTCGTGCGGTGATGCGATAATAATATTGGAGACTTATACTACATTACATTACTTAACCAACAGAAACACACGAACACTTCGGACCCGATCACATGCTATAGGAAATTATACAATGAAACACACACACAGGCCGTGGTAGCGATTTACATGGGCAACAATATGCAAAATATTGAATTGAAGCAGGACCACAACTTCCACTCATATTTCCACGCTCCCACATCAAGTACCAGTTCACCTTGCAAAATCAAGTTCTTTTCCTATGAATCCCATAAAAAATTTTCAATGATAGAATTAATACACATAATATATCTAAGGCTTAAGCATACATTTGGACAAAAAAAGCTAATTAAAACAAACTATGCCTCTCTGTGTCTCTATGTCTCTCTATCTCTGTCTTCATCTGTCTGTGTCGGTCTTCTTCAGAGAAGAATGCCAGTCTCTATACATGTCGCCTTAACGAGTGCTGTTACCGTATGGTGTTATAAAAGTGTCGTAAGCATGACTAAAGACGTTGGAAGCGGGCTTCTATTTCACGTCGCGGGGGTAGGGAATGGAAGGTCGTGGCGATGACATACGGGCAAGACAGACGAATACACATATAGGCAGACAAAGCGAGGCATCAGACAGAGAGAAAAGGAGATTTTAGAGATCCATAATTCAATGGCTATGTCCTCAAAATGATCACCCCAGTCCGACTCTGAGCGCACTTAGAACTGTCCCACAGAACAAATGCAATTTTCAATTTATAATCGCAGGGGAAACCTTTGCGCCGACAAATGTTATGTTAACCCGCAGGCTACCGAGGTTTTTTGTAACACTGGCTACCAAGGGGGGTGGTTACCACCCCCTGGATTTCGTGTTTGGTTTCACATCTCATAACTTGTAATACAGCATTGGATTCATCATTCATTTCTGCACAGAATGGTATATTTAGTTGTACATTATGTGAATGCACCTCGAAATTACATCACTTTTAACAACGGAACCCATTAATTAGCAATATTTTATATTATTGCGTACATTTTGTACTTTTTGGATATCTAAACAAATATAAGATTATGTGTGTTTTGAAACTAATCTATGTATAAAAGATGCACATAATCATCCCTACACATGTTTATATAGTATAAATGTACATCCATACATATATATCCATACATATATATCGGTTTCCGTTGTAATGCTGTATTCAGCTATTTTCACACAGATTAGGCGTATTATTATTTATTTTGATCACTTCCGGTATTCAAAAGACAAAGATGTAGGTATGCAAATGAAGCCCTACATTCCCTCTAAAGAATGTTATCTTTGTTTCTCTTCCAGGAAGACAAATGAATACGCTATAGACAAAAAATTAAGGGAGGAGTGCTTCCATTCAGCCATTTTTTACGCATAGTACGCGTATTATTATTTATTTTGATCATTTCCGGTTTTCATAAGACAAAGCTGTAGGTATGCAAATGAAGCCCTACATTCCCTCTAAAGAATGGTATAATTGTTTCTCTTGTAGGTAATCCCGCTCCCACCCCAGGCCACGCGAATATAGTGGTCTTTAGCAATTAATAGAAGGAAGACGAGGCAGAGCGGATACTGGGTGTCGCAACTCCGAAGTGACGCTAATTAGTTCACAGCTATAGCACAGAGCGGTCACAGAGCGCTCTTTGACGGTCTGTCGTGAATCGGTTACTGTGCACTGTGTGCAGTGAACTACATCTAAAAATACGATTGGCAGGACCTGGTGCCATAAAATCCCATTCGACTGAGATATTATGACAGGCAGCATTCGACAGGTCGTAAACGCCACATAGGCATATATGCGTACATGCATGCATACGCATACTACAAACATTCACACATGCATACATACATAGACACACACGAACATCATACATACATAGACACACACAAACATACACACAGACATAGGCCTATATGCATACACACATCCACACATGCATACATAGCGAGCGAGAAGAAATAGCTTAAACTGAACCTGAGCCATTATACGGGGTTGATTAAGTAGTGGTGTTACACAATCATCATCTTCATCGTCATCGTCATCATCATCATCATCATCATCATCATCATCATCATCATCATCATCATCATCATCATCATCATCATCAAATAAATTCAAGCAAGTGAAATATATTGTTACGCTGCAACAGACTGGTCGGGAGACAAAGATCGAAATTAACAAATTTCTGAATTTCGCATGTCTGTGTGAATTTATAACCAAAATATTTGTAATTTTTTGCATCAAACTATGGCCTAACATGTTATCTATGCAATGGAAAAGTATTGAATGGGTTCTTTATCAAAAATATCCGAAACCATCAAAAATAATTAACATCGCCCGGTTGTTACAAGTTACCTTAGTAACGGGATAAGTTGTAACATGAGCACGGACATGTTGTTACGATATTGGGAACGAAAGTTACACAATTTTAAATTTTGCTTCTTTGCTAAATTGTAACCTGAAAATGTCTGTAATTACACCTTAAAATAAATCCACCATGTTAGGTACGTCATTGTGCAACGTTGGTTAGTTAGATCATTATTGTTATTGTTATTGTTATTGTTATTATTATTATTGTTATTATTCGTGTTTATTATTAATTCAAACTGACACTCCACAGTTTGATTACAAGTCACAGTATGAACGCGTGATTACAAGTTATTAGAGGAGTCGAATTTAACCGTATGGCAGCCATGCAAGGCGCCCATCTGACCTACTGCTCATTTTACACCACTTAGCGAATGGAAAGGATGAGTCAACCACTGGGAGCGTAGAGGGATCGATCCCGCGTCCATGCTGATCTTTTGCTCTTCGTGCCGGAGTGTTGTCATTCACCCCCTACTATCTGCATCAGTAGTCTATATGCGTTATGTGCCAAATAGCCACATACAGTGAACCGGATCCACCATTAAACGCCCTTGCCAAACTTCCATTCAACCCACGTTACTTTCATCCCCAGTCTCACCTACCCTTCACTTGCCCGACCAAATTTACATCCCAGTTTAGTGTAGCATGTACTGTAATGTAATTCTGGAGTAAATTTAGAGTAAAGTAGCTTAAAGCAGATGAAAAAGTCAATCTGATTAGGAATGTTCAGTCTCATCCAGTGAAGGTCCCGACGGGGTCGTACCTATCTATCCGTCCGTCCGTCCGCCCGTCCGCCGTCCGTCCGTCCGTCCATCAATCCATCCATCCATCCATCCATCCATCCATCCATCCATCCATCCATCCATCCATCCATCCATCCATCCATCCATCCATCCATCCATCCATCCATCCATCCATCCATCCATCCATCCATCCATCCATCCATCCATCCATCCATCCATCCATCCATCCATCCATCCATCCATCCATCCATCCATCCATCCATCCATCCATCCATCCATCCATCCATCTATCTATCTATCTATCTATCTATCTATCTATCTGCTCTGATTATATGCCGAGATCGTAATCGTAATCATAATCGTAATCTCCAAACTTCTAAAGCGCCACTCGAAAGTCAAGCGCAGGGCACCAGCTTATTCACGAGCGCTGCGTCTAGTCAGAGGGGTTGTCCAAAAGAGTAGTCCGAGGGAGGTCCGAGTCCGGTTTCCAGAGGATCAGAGAGGGCACAGCAGATGCTAAGGTGGGTGTCTTTTAGGTCGAGGATTGGAAGGTACAGGATCAGATGAGTCAGGATAAGAGTTCTTGAAAAGGAGACTTTAGTTTTGAGTGGAAAGCCTTGGGGGTGATGATTAGAGGAGCCTGAGGCAGATGATGGTAAGAACTTCTTCTGGGAAGAACAAGAGCTTGACTGAAAGAAGAGAGTCTATGACAACTATGTGCTTTGTTTGAATGTGTATCTCCCTGTGCGTGTATACTTGCATGTATGTATTTATGTATGTATTCATTCATTCATATTCATTCATTCATAAATTTTTATTTCGCCCCTTCATATTACTTTTAAAATCGTGGCGACGCACACTGAGTAAGGGGGCGGGTTGCTTCCAGCTTACAGGGGGATAGTAGACCGTAGATTTAGTAGTAGTGGTAGCAGTATTATCATCGTCGTCATCGTCATCGTCGTCGTAATCATCATCATCAACAGAGGCAGAAAGAATGATAAATTCAAAAAGGTTTAATATATATTTTTAATAAAATTGTATTACGCTGCAACCTTCCACTTACAAGTCCAAGTAACACCCCGGTTTAGTGTAGTATGTAGTGTAGTGTAATTCTTTCGTATAGTTAGAGTAAAGGAGCTTAAAGCAGGTGAGAGGTTAAATCTGATTAGTCTCATCTTGTGGGGTCCCAATGGGGTCGTATCTATTCATGCATTCGTCTGTTTATCCTTCTATCTGTCTATCGATCTATCTGTCTATTCATCCATTCATCGATCCATAAAATTAAAAATTAAAATTAAAATTAAAATTAAAATTAAAATTAAAATTAAAAATTAAAATTAAAATTAAAATTAAAATTAAAATTAAAATTAAAATTAAAATTAAAATTAAAATTAAAATTAAAATTAAAATTAAAAATTAAAATTAAAATTAAAATTAAAATTAAAATTAAAATTAAAATTAAAATTAAAATTAAAATTAAAATTAAAATTAAAATTAAAATTAAAATTAAAATTAAAATTAAAATTAAAATTAAAATTAAAATTAAAATTTAAAATTAAAATTAAAATTAAAATTAAAATTAAAATTAAAATTAAAATTAAAATTAAAATTAAAATTAAAATTAAAATTAAAATTAAAATTAAAATTAAAATTAAAATTAAAATTAAAATTAAAATTAAATTAAAATTAAAACAAGTAAGACTCGGCGGGATGGCAGAATAGATCTTGGGTTTCGATATTTATACGAATCTCTTAAGATTCGTTCTCGCTACGGGTTCGTATTCGTGCCATTCGTATTTTTCGATTCCTTCATCAACCGACGATGCTTCTGTAAAGTTTAGAATATCCGATTGCATTTTTATTACTAAAGATTATTTTTTAAGTAATTATCACGCGAGTTTCAATCCTGCTCCGTTGTTGTTGTTGAGATGGCGCACGAGATCACGAATGGACACGGCATTCGAAGAAGGCTTTCCGAGTCCATAACCGGCTAATATATTATTAATATTAGTTCCGGCGGGACCCGCGCCGTTATCGATTAACCGGGCTAAGATAGCCGCATTCTCACGGGTAAGCCTTGACGGTGGTATCGTTTCGACCTTTTGATTTTCGCGATGACAGTACCGACGATGCTAAAAGTTTAGCGGCGGCTTTATCTACCAATCGCTTACCAGCTTCTACAGCGGTATTCTTTCCAACCTCTAGCGCCTTTTTACCTAACTCTCTCGCCGCCTCTTTGCCCGCGCTAGCAACGCCCGATGTGAAGAGCCTCTTGAAAACTCCAGTAATAGTATCGAATATTCCAGCTCCTCCGATAACGTGTTGTTTCTTATACCGCCTTTTAATGACGACCAGCATTTTTATAATTGTAACATTAAGTTTTTATACTGGCCGCTATCCATCGCTTTTTGTCGTAACAGTTCGTCGTATATACCGACTATCTCGTTTCTAACACCCGTATTACCCGCTTGGAAGCTAGCCATTCGTAAAGACAACATTCCTACTAACGCATTGAGATCTTGTGGAATAACTACGACTCCTTTACCTAGCTTCGCTTCCCATATCGGTTTAATAATTTTTCTGTACTTTTCGCTTCTACTCGATTTTGGTTTACTCGGATGGTTCGGTTGTCTCATAGCATTCGTCGCGTGTAGAATCTCGGCGTAATCGTCGCGGTCATTACAGTCGTATATCGACTCGTTAGGTTTAGCCATCGTTAGTAACTCCCAAAGTCCTGGAGTACCTACGTAAGTCTTATCCGCGACCGTTATATTATCGCCTTTGATGGTAATAGGCGCGTCTCCGATATAAAATATTCCGTCTTTGGAACGGAGACCGAATGTCGTATCCGTAGACTTTTTATTAGAAGCGTATTGTTGCAAGTATGCCGTCGATATCTCTCCTAATTCTAAAGTTCTAACGTCTTCGACTGGATCTTCGTACGCCTCTATCGAAGGATACTGCGGAAACTGTATGGCTTTTAACTATGACGATATCGACGCGGGAAGCGCTTTTAGAGCGTCAGACGTAGCTGCCGAGTTTTTTTAAAAGTTGATAACAAAGCGTTTTGTTCTTTCGACATCAGCGATTGTGAGTCGATGATTGGCTTGTAGAACTTTACTAATTCTCGCTGCTGTCCCATATCGACTAGTTTCTCATTTAGAAAGTTCTGTTGTATATTCTTCTTCGTCTTGAGAAACTCTTCGACGATTAAATCTCTTTTTGCTGGATCGGTTATTTTTAGAAACGACATTAATTTAAATGAGTAGTATAATGTTTTTAACATACTTTGAAACGTAAGTCATAAAGTATGTTAAAATGCGAAAAAGAACGTAATTTCCCCTACGTTCTACGTTCAACGTTTTACGTTTTACGTTATACGTTTTTCTCAAACGCGTTCTTAAACGACTCCGTCATCGTTTCTCGATTTCCGACTTCTTCGTCTATGCTAACTTTTATTTTGCTTCTGATTTCTTCTTTCATTTCGTTAAATTTAACGCGTTCGTTGAGAATTAGCGAGTATTCCTCGCCTGAAATGTTTTCATCTTCTAAAGCTTTCGAGATGTAGTCGCTGATCGTGTTGAGTTTTGCTTTGGCTAGCGTTTTAATCTTTTCGTGCTTCTCCGCCTTTAGCGTGAGTTTTTTATTGACTCGACCCCCGATAAAACGAAGAACTATGGCGACTACCGCCATTCCTTCCATTGCCATCACTACGGGGGCTGAGACTACGGTAGAAAGAACGCCGATTCCCGAAATAGCGAGCCCCATCGTGGCCATACCTAGAACGTCGTCTATTCCGCTAATTATTCTTACGCTTTTATTGTATTTCGTACTTAGCGTTGCTCTGTTATCGCGTTCTCTTTCGATTTCTTTTTGAATTTCGGTAATCTTCAAAAGCCGGTAAATGTGAGCGCTTCCGTC
Organism: Aporrectodea caliginosa; assembly: GCA_020284085.1. NCBI lineage: Eukaryota > Metazoa > Annelida > Clitellata > Crassiclitellata > Lumbricidae > Aporrectodea > Aporrectodea caliginosa. The sequence continues at coordinate 32,654 of JACEVL010000414.1, read as the reverse complement.
GACTGCGTCCGTTTCCATTACGATTGATGAATTCTCTCGTGCCATATTTTTAATACCGCAGTATAATTTTTAAGTTACAGGTCTAATGCGAACGGTGTGACTGACGAAGCATAACGGGTCTCCTTCGATCACGGTAACTTCGGAATCGGAATCGTTTACAATTGTAATGACGATGTCCGCTGCATTTTCGGTAACGACTCCTCCTCCTTGTAAGACGCATCCGCTTGCCTGGATTTCTTGTCCGAGCGACACTTGACACCATCCTCTAGTCATTCGAACGCCGAGTCTGAGCTCTAGCGTTTCCGTTTCTTTAGGTTTAATCGTTATCTCTCGTTGCGCAAAAATCTGCAATACTTGTCTGCCTAGTTGCTTTAATGGTATATGCGTCACTTCCTTCTTAGGTGCCCACTCTACCGGGTTTATTAGAAAGTTTTTTGAACGAACGGGTTTGTACCAAACTTGTTTACCGGCCTTACGTATCTTGAGTAGAAGGTGAAAGGCCGAAGCTGGCGCGGGGGGCCAGCGCAGGGAGCCAGTAAATGATCGATTTGTTATTCGAGGCTTGCAGGCTAACCAGCCTGTATTCTGATTCAGGCTTTTGTGCATAGCCGAAGCTGGCGCAATATAAATCACCCATTTACGAAACGAGACGTCGCCGGAGCCAGCGCAGGTGCTATATAAATGATCAATTTACAATCCGAGGCTTTCAGGCTAACCAGACTGTATTTTAACTTTTGGCTGGCCAGTTCTATTTTGCACTCAAAGAATATTACAAAATAATCAATTGAATAAATATATAGATTAATATATACATGCAAAATGATAGGGAAAAATTCGTGCAAATATCTTTCAATCGGTAAAACAACTTTCTGCTCTCGTAGGTGCATCGGGAAGTATTGTTTTACTCATCTATCTCTGTTGCGTAATGGTGGTGGAACGAAACCATGCGCTAGATGTGGTAGGGGCATTAAAACACGATTAATAGATTTCTGCATGGATTGTGGCTATTACACCGCTAAATTTAAGCTTGTTCGTGAGTTTCGAGAAGAGTGCAAACGACTTTCATCAATCACAATTTGAATACCAATTGAACAAATGATTTGGTTTATGTATGAACTGTGAATATGATATTATCAGATCAAGAAAATATAATAAATTTTAAATAAAGTGAAGGAAACAATAATATATAAAAAAAATCAATTGAATAAATATTTTGTATAAAATATTAAGATTTTTGTTATTAACCAAACACAAGAAATATTTTGGATGGCATCATCGAGTATGGATGAGTACATTGAGCAGCTGCTATTTGAGAAGGATAAAGGCGGACCACTACCACCTATTCTACTACAGAAAGAGTTCGCCAACAAGTTTTTGAGAGATTACCGAACAGTGGTACCTATTGATCATGGATTAGAGAGCGATCCACTTTCGTACTTGAGTGCAATGGAATCTAGCATTGAGATTTGAGACCCTTATAAATAAAGACCTGACTAGACATGATGGTATAAAATACTCAGCAATGTTAACAGTTGAATTTGAAAAATTAGGACTCACAACAGACAACACAATTAAAACGACTGCCTATTTCAGGACAAAGGCATATGAAGTTCTCAATGCAGGTGCAACTTGTAAGTCCCTGCAGGAGACAAAGGCTAAAATTCTAAAACATCTAGAGGGTTTACCAGAGAGGGGTCTGGTTGGAGGGTGAAGCGAGTTGTGGCACTTGACATTGGTACTGCAAGATATAAACCAATTCGAGGTAATAGTTACTTTCCAACACCAAAATACCTACCTCCTCAATCAGTTATCAATGTACAAAATAATGACAACCGCTGTTTTGAGTGGGCGGTTTTATCAGCAATGTACCCAGTAAAAAAAGATCCTCAGCGCCCAAGCAAATATCGTGCCCACCTCAACAAGCTGGATTTCACTGGAATCAAATTTCCAGTAGAGGTAACCAGCAGCGATAACTTTGAACGACAGAATCTAGGCGTATCGGTATGCGTGTTTGGGTGGAACAAGGGGTTGTATCCGATCCGTGTATCAAACCAGAACACAGATCACAATGTTGACCTTCTATTACTAGCCGACGATGAGAATCAGCATTATGTCTGGATTAAAGATTTCCATGTCACCGCTGTTTGCATCCATACTCTAGGCAAGACCTGCTGCTAGCTCATATTAAAGATTGTAAAGGCATTAGCACGAAACCGCAGAGGATTGTGATGCCTGAAGAAGGTAAAACTATACTCAAATTTCAGAATCACCACAAACAAATGCGAGTTCCATACATTATTTATGCCGATTTTGAAGCGCTAAATGTCCCAGTCAAAAATGAATACCTCGAAGAAACTAATACCAGACTCATCGCTGAGCAGAAACCATGCAGCTTCTGTTACCTAGTGGTTCGTAGTGATGGTCTCTCACACAAACCCGTACTTTATCGCGGAGAGAATGCTGTAGAGGAGTTCCTTTATCGCCAACAGGGTGAGCTGATTAATCTTATACTATAATTCTTAAAGTTTGTCCTTCCGTATGTATGTATGTATGTTTGCAATGCATCGCTGTCCGGCTAAAGGCTCCGAAACGGAACGGTTTAGCGAGTTGAAAAAATTTACAAAGCATTATTACGCAACGTCTAGGTCAACGCGACTATTTTCAGTTCGCAATTTTATTTAAACGCCGATATATGGCCATTTTAAATTTAACTTTTCAGCGAGCTTATTTCAATACCGCCCATAGTAAGGCCATTTGTTCACGTCACGCATGCTTAATAAGCAATCTTACGTCACACGGAGCATATAGCAACCAATCAGAAGTCGCCACGGGCGAATTTCTAGGTCAGCGCAACCATTTACAGATTTGGTGACCTAATTACACTAAGCTCACATTTTTGCAACCACGGCCATTGCCGATTTTCTAGGTCAAAGCAACTCGAAACTTACTTTAGCTATTCGAATTTCTATCTCATCCCAATTACTTTCAGCTCATAATTTGCTTTCAATTCCGATTTATGGACATTATAAGCATGCCCATTTGTCCACGTCACTAAAATTAATATGCAATCTTAAATTACGTCACGCGGCTAAATATGCAATCTTACGTCACGCTGGCCAACGGCAAATAATACGCCTATTATAATTTAGAAATAACCCGTGTAGTACGGGCATAGACGTCTTAATAATAGCTGGCTAGCTATTATATAGAAGTCCATGAGTACGGGGAACAAAATAATACGCCTATTTCAGGTAGAGATAAACCGTAAAGAACGGGGAACAAAATAATAATATTGCCTATAATTATAAGGTAGAGATAACCCGTGCAGTACACGGGCAAAGCAACTATGTTCACCTCTAAATATCGTTTCCATTCAGATATATGGACATTTTTAAATATTTGAAGCCCATCAGCAAATATAGTAAGTAAGTAGCCTTTATTTGCCGCCGTTAAAAATTACGCCTGGGGAAAACCCGGGCGAACGCCGGGTAAAAATTGCTAGTATTAAATAAAAATTGGCTAATGCGGCGAAGATGGTCATGACAGAGACTGATCACCAATTATTCCGTGAGGCTACCGAGTGCCACATCTGCGGAGATGCATTAGAAATGGAAAGGGTCCGTGATCATTGTCATATAACTGGTAACTTTCGTGGAGCAGCTCATAATGAGTGCAATCTCAAGCTTCGCATATACCCCGATAAGTGCAAAGTGCCAGTCGTCTTTCACAATCTTCGTGGCTATGACAGCCATTTGATTATGCAGGCAATGAGTGGCTACGAGGCTGAGAAAATCACCTGCATCCCAAATAATATGGAAAGATATATGACATTCAGCTTAGACCAGCTGCAGTTTATCGACAGTCTCCAGTTCTTAAATAGTTCGTTGGACAAGTTGTCAAGCAATCTATCACTGGATGATCTAAAAATCACAGCCTCCAATGTTACAAAACTAGATTTATTGAGGCGAAAAGGTGTGTATCCCTATGAATACATAGATAGCTTCAATCGTTTCGAAGAAAGCCAGCTCCCACCAAAGGAGGCATTCTACAGTAAGTTAACCAGAGAACATATTTCAGACACTGACTATCAACACGCCAAACAAGTTTGGAAGGAGTTTGACTGTAAAACAATGGGTGACTACCACGACCTATATCTCCGCACGGATGTGCTTCTTCTCGCTGATGTTTTCGAAACTTTCAGAGCCACATCGATGAAGCATTATCAGCTAGACCCAGCATATTACTTCAGTCTACCACTCTACCTAAAATGGCTTGGGACGCGTTGTTAAAAAAGATAAAAGTCGAACTCGAACTGTTGACCGACATCGACATGCATTTATTCTTTGAAAGAGGTCTTCGAGGTGGAGTATCGATGGTATCCAAGAGATTCGCAAAAGCCAACAATCCACAATGCCCTGACCACGATACCACGTAGCCAAACAACTGGATTATGTATCTGGATGCAAATAACTAGTACGGTTGGGCTATGCAACAAATGCTACCAGTCGGCGGATTTAGTTGGTGTGAAGATTCGCCAGATTTTCTAAACGAAATACTGGCAACACCGGACGACGCACCCGAAGGATTCTTACTCGAGGTGGACCTTTGTCAAGTATGAGCTTTTATTGCAGAAAGTGAAAAAACATGTGCTGTAAGCTTATTTCATATTCAAGGCTGGCTTCACAGCATACAGAGCAATATTGAACAATCCAATTGTATATGAAACGAATTGTAATGAAAAGTTGGCATGCAATATTAAAAAATTCGCTATAAGCCAACAACCGTATATCTATCAGAAAGTACTTGACACAAGTGTTTTATTTGTATATAAGCTCATTATTCTTTTAGTTACTTAAATACAGTTGGCATATTGATCATGATTTAGAAAGATGGTGCTTGATGTTCATTCGTGCTAATTTTAATTCATAATGCAGCTATTAACTCGTCAGATGCACAATTTTTGCAATTTCTACAAAAAGTGTCAAAACCTAGCGACTCTAAACATGCTCAGATCTCTTCAATTTTTTCAATACAGAGTCTTCTAGTCAAGTGTAACAGGGGCTGACTTGTGGAGCAGCATATTTTGAACAAATATTTTCCCCATGTAAGTTTGGACCGCACTAGTGAGCACTTAGAGAAGAGTGATTGAAAAAGGTGGGTGATTGTGGTTTTGGTTAGCATAGAGGTTTGCCTTCACGTCCTAGAGAGCGCTTACACATACCTAGACGATAAGTATTTAATTGAAGGGTTCAGTAGCAGCATTATATGCAACGGATTTCTGCAGTGTATTTTGCCTAGACAATATGGTTTCAGTTGACAGGTGAGTACTTAGAGAAAGAGTGATTGAAAAAGATGGGTGATTGTGGTTTTGGTTAGCATTGAGGTTTATCTTCAGGCCCTAGAGAGCGCTTTCACATACCTATACATTAGATGGTGCTACCAAGAATAGCGGTGCAATTAAAGTTGCTAAGACCGGTGATATCATGACCGGTAATCTATTTTTAACTGTTGGTTCGGATCGTAAGCGTACCATAGGGTGTAAGGATCTTGTCTTGTCTTCAACCATCCTCGATCCGAGGGTTGGTCGCTCCATGGACAAGTCTTATGTTATTTTTTGTGTGTGACTGTCCATGTTGCTGATTGGGAAAGTAAGGTGGCAGGTTCCCACGTCTTTCCACCTCGCAGTGGTTGATCATTGTGGCAACTCACTATGATCGAACTTTTCATGTGTAAGCCGTTAATGATACCTCAATTCATTTTCCGCCTTACCATGATACAAGACCTGCTGCTGCCCAGGCCTTTGCCGCCCACGTTAGCCAACCTTTCAGGGTTCCTGCAGAGCCTTTCCACCTCGCGTAGCGCCCTAGGTGGTACTTCAGCTTGGCCTTCACCACTGATGGCATAGCCTCTGCAGGCAATCTTCTACTGAGTTGTTAACACCCCTTCACCACGCTGAGGTGTGGGTCGGTCTTTGAGGGGGGATCTACGGGGAAACAAATTGTTTGCTTTGATCTTGGGTAATTTCTGTAACAGAATAGAAGGTTGTTTAAACCAACCTATAACGCTGCAATCGATGGCAGGACTTTTATGCAAAGTTGGAACATAAAATATAATACGATTCGGTAAATCGTCTAACGATCTTAAAATCGATGTTTACCAAGATAGCGCAATGAGACAAAAAATGTATGTGCGATTTACAGGACCCTTCAAACCCTCAAGATGCTACCATTAAAAATTAAATTAAATTAAATTAAAAATGCTTTATGTCTGGTTACAGATAAAATGTCCCGAGCCTGTTAAAATTTGGAGATTCGCGCTGAAAGCTATACGGCGTAACCAAGGTAGGCCTACATATGAAATAGCGAGTTGGATTCTATCCGCGGGTAACGATGGATCAACTTTTACGGCACTTTAAGATCGTCGAAGTCGCTACTTAACTCCGATCCTACTCCGTCATTTTTTAATTTACAACGCCGCCGATTGCGTACCAGTATTACAGAGTTTCGGTAACGAGCAACCCTAATCCTGTGTTAGGATTACAAGATATGCAATTATACGTATACGATACATAAATCGGGGAATTATAATATGACACTTGAAATTACTAAATTATGTACTGAATTAATTTATGACCATGTGTTACTTGCTAAGTTGAGTAGTGGTGAATTGGTTGCAATTGAAGCAAAATATCACCCGATTTGCTTGCTAGATTAATATCGCAAAGCATCACGTGTAGACACATCAAGTGAAGTTGCTGAAAGGAAACCGTGGTGTAACATGCGAGTGGAATCTACTGCATTTGCAGAAGTAATTTATTATAGTGAAGATGTTAGAGCTAGCAATGCAAGTACTTTAATGTTTAAGCTTATTGAAGTATTTGACATTTATATTTCGCAATTCAACTGCATATCCTATGACCAGGATAGACAGAGATCACATGCAACTTGTTTCAAAAAGAGATTACTGTTTCTTCCATCTCAGACGCATAAGGCAAGTCAAGAAAAGTCTAAACGAAAATGTCTCCGCACACTAATACAGGCCTTGGTCATCTCTAGAATTGATTATTGCAACTCAGTCCTCTATGGTCTCCCTGCATCCACCATTCAGCATCTTACCACTGTTCTCCATTATGCTGCAAAGCTTATCACAAACTTAACTCCTCATGATCTCTTCACCCCACCCTTCGTGAACTACACTGGCTTCCCATACAAGCCCGCATAAATTTCAAAATCTGTGTTCTGATGTATCGAGTCCATACAAATTCATCTCCTTCTTATGTGTCATCACTTGTTACACCATATTTATCTCTCCAATCCAGACGAGGACTACGATCTTCATCTCAAACTGACTTTGTTGTCACACGATCACTCAGAAAGTTTGGACCCCGTGCATTTGCACTAGCCGGCCCGGCTGAATGGAACAAACTCCCTGACTTTATAAGCAAATCCTCAACATTATCGATTTTTCAAAACTAGCCTTAAAACATATTTCTTTAAGGTTTACTGTGATTGATTTTTTTCTGTTTCGCGCTTTTGTGCCAGATTCCTTATTTTGTTTAGGCGCGCTATAAATGACAGTCTAATAATAATGATAATAATAATTTACCAGGTCTGACCGCTTTTAATCATGTTAAAGAAGTTTTACTGACTTACAAGAAGAATGTTTGGCTAGCACTGGCTGAAGCCAAAATTGCTGATGCTATTCATTTAATGCACACAGCTAAATTAATTCGTGGTGAAATATTTCAAAATTGCTTTGAGTTCTAACGGTTCTTTTTCCAGTAATTGTTAACAAGAAGCTGTACCCCAGTCATTGTGTCATTGGTAAACATGATTTTGTCAGGGTCAGGTTATGTATGATTCATGTGACAGTAAAGCAACATTGTTCATTTCTCAATTAATTATATTTAATGCAGTCAAACAAACACGTAAATGTGAACCAGGACAAAACATTTTCTGTTAAGTATGCCACAAGCCAGTTCTCCTACTTACTTGTTTATTTTTTTAAACTTAGAATACAGTGCTTATTACAGATCTTGCTATCTATTTCCTGTTTATTTACAGATATAAGGCTTAAAATATATTTTCATTGATATTTGTACGAAACGTAGGCCTAGGCTACTGTTAATGCAACACACAATCCCATTATCTTTGACTGCATTTCATCAGCATTTTGCATCAATTAATACATTCATTCATGCATTCAAACATACTTATACAATATACATTCATGCATGCATGCATACATACATACATACATACATACAAGCATGCATACATAATGTATAAGTGTGGTGAAACATTGGCGATTGCTGCCTTGGCGGACCCCGGCCATGTACTGAACCCGCTCCTCCCTCCTGTAGGCCTAAAGACACTCCCCTATTCTCTGCGTCCCAGACCACATGACCGAATTGTCATACAGGCTGACAACTTAATGAGAAAAACGTTTTTAACAAGAATGCTTTATAATGTGTAATTTCATGTAAACCAAAGTGCGGTTATGCAGCTGGTTAAATAAAGAATATACTTACTTACTTACTTACAAATTGGAAGAATTAACGAATACAGAAAGAATACACAATGCAATCCTGTTTTCAAATTAAAACGAGGGTGAAGTTGATTTCGAATAAATTATCTTGTTTCCATTTCGACAGCGGCATCTTCTGAACTCAAAATACAGTCTCTGTTTCAGCTGTTTTCATTAACATTTGTAGACTTAGCAAAAAAAAAAACTATCATCTAAGCAATGCGTTTAAATTGGAGCCTCTCATTAAATGAAAAAATGAGTTTTTGTTGGTCAGAAAACAGAGCCCGACCTTGGTGTTGGTAGATATTGTTGTTTTGGTGGTGATGGAGGTGGCAGTGGTAGAGGTGGTGGTACTGGTGGTTGTGGTGGTGCTTGTTTTATTCATTGTGGTGGTGGTTGTGGTGATGAGGATTGTGGCGGGGTGGTAGTGACTGTTGTGGTTCTGGTTGTGGTTACACTGGTGACGATGACGATAATGATGGTGGTGGGGTGGTTCGGTGGTGGTAGTAGCAGTCGTGGCGGTGTTCATGGTGACGGTGGTGATAATCTGCAACCAATTCCTGATGTCGCCCTGACTTCGTGTGGGACCGAATCTTATCACCGACTGTCAGCGTAAACTAATGCTAAACACTCAGAAATGTCAATTGCATACTTCAAGCTGTCCAACTGTGCGCGAACTGGTAAGGAGCATTTAAGATACTAGAGTGCAATCGTGTGTAGATGACTTGAGATAATCTCCAAAAAATTCATACTACACACTGCACACTCCAGATAAGTCAATTGCTCACTCCAGATTATGTCAATTGCTCACTCCAGACAAGTCAAACTGCACACTTTATGACAGAATTCACATAATTTCAGGACCAGCCATAAACTGACTCTAAGTTCAACCAAATTCTCTGTACGCAAAGCGATCCTCTGCTTTATGCATTCATGACTTTCACAAACACCGTTGGAGCTGAAGTCAACGCAGAACCAGACTATTCCCGACTCCATCTTTCGGCGGAATCTAATCTAATCAAAGAACTTCCATGGCGCCACGGTCAAGGCTCAAGTCTTCTGATCAAAATTCAATCACATCGCTTATATTTGCATATGACCTAGTTACGAACGAGGCGCCAGCCAATTATCTTCCAATGACCCATTTTGTTTCCTTCTTTAAAAGCATTGAAATATTTTAACTCTTTTGTGGAAAATATTCTCGTTTTCTCTGATCGTGGAATTGATTGTAGTGAGAAGCTAATGTCCTAAATAAACGAAACGCAGCAATATCATAGCTTTTTATTAAAATCTTCATTTGGTTTATCTAGCAAATGGCGATTTAATAAATGCTTTACTTACTTATCTAACAAAGAAATCTTGCTTCTAAATGCATGCATGACTGTTCATGGCGGCATAGAGTTTGGTGTTAGCATCGTAGTATCACAATATATTATGCGTTGCTAACAATAAGAAGTGAGTTATATTAATTTTAAAAATATATCTGATAAACATGTGGTTTGATAAACATAGCTGGGTATTCCCGTAGTTGGTACGAATTTGTTGACGAGCTCTCTTTTCGATACTGCCGCCTGAACTTTACCTTTCGTATTACTACTAGTACTACCGCACTGACGGGGTGCCATCGCAAGAAAGTTTACAGTAAATAATACGCACTTAGCAATAAATCCAATAATCCAACGCACTTTTAAGTTTTTGCTATGACACCAATATTATAAAATGTGACAGCAACACCATAATGATAGAATCTACAAAGTCATTGAATAAAAATAAAACAGGAAGTAAATGTCGGGATTATATGCAACATAGCCTACATAGTACAGCCTGGACAGGGCCCTTACAATAGATGGCCATGGCCCATGAACTGACGTCAGCACTCTCCGTTCTTTTTTGCTGCGCTCTAACTAAGTAGCCTACAAACTACTAACCCAACGGGAAAACTTTATAGGCCTAATCACAACTTTGTGCTTGTTCTAGCTGGATTGGTTGAATTTTTCCCGGCCTCTAGCCGTAAACAAATTCTCGGCGGTTTTTCGGTTATGCCGTCAAATTTCCGGTGGCTAATCGGCTTGGACAAAAATTCGGCGGCTCGGCGGCTATGGCGGCGGCTGGGGGTATAACTTCAAGCACTCGCGGAGCAAGGAAGGTGGCACACTAATTGCTCACTTCTGCATTTAAAAGGAGGACTAGGCCTGTTCCGCGGCACACGGCCAATAATACAAAACGTCCGTGCTTGGTTGTGGATGACCTAGCTTGAGGGACGACAAGGATACCATGTAGGCCTACAGCCGATCGAAGGGACCTGCGATCAGAAGTTGATGAGGCAGAGATACACCAGGATACAAAGAGACACACAAACAGTACAAATCTGTACACCAGTGAATACGCCTATACCTCAGTAAACGTAATGATAGAAACTACACACAATATAGAGACAAACTAGGCTAAATCGATCTACTCAGATAAAATCAATAGACATTATTTAATACGTTCTACATCAATAGAACTATCACAGTGCTGTACCCTGTCCATGGGCGTCGAGAGACAAATCGGGCACCGGGGCAGACATCCAGCAGGGCCCCTCGTTTTCATTATTAAGCCCAAGTCTGATGTAAGTCTGAAAAACGCTATCAAACTACATTTAACGAATAATAATAAGTGGAAATAATAACAGGGCTTTTTTTAGTGTGCAGTTCTACACAAAAGGGCGCAGTTCTAAATGAATTTGTGCAGCTGTAGAAGCATTTTTGTGCAGTTAAAACTAGTTTTAAAATGTTCATTGTCATCCGATTTTGAATAATTCACTATGGCTTTTTAAGGGGTCGTGCAGTTCTAAAAGTTCCTTTTAAAAGCCCTGAATCATAATAGTAAAAGTAAATGTGAAAATCAATTTCTGGTTTAAAAGGTCCATCTATACCTCTAATTATAAAGAAATTTACAGAAATGTAATATGAAAATGTAATTGTGTGAATGTGATAAATGATTTGTTAAATCAAATTTATCGCATTATGATATTCAATTTCAAGAGGTGCACATCAATTGCTGTGTTGCATTGTCTACATGGACTACGTCAACAACTCGCTCTGTAGCCTATCATGATCAACTCCACATACATTTACAATTCCACATGTACTATCATATTAGCAACAATATTGTCAGATTGATTTGCTGCTTCATTCGCTTTTGATGAAATTGAAAATGCAAGGCTTTGAAGAATTGTTTGTCTCTTGTTTGCATTCCTGACTTTCACCAATCTTTCTTTTCTTTATTGTGCTCCCGATTTCTGGTGGTAATACATCTTCTAATTCGCTGTCAACTTTATGAAATTATAATATTATAATATCAAATATTGGTAATTTGATATCAATTATTTATTGTGATAAATTGCATCCAGCTGCAAGTGAAAGCATTATTTATTTTGAGTCTTTTTGACAATAACTCAAATTTCAATTCAGAAATTTATATCCAGTACAAATTTTATGCCTCCAAAAAATGAAAAATCAATTCCAGGCCGACTGCTGGTAAATCTCAAAATAGGCCCACTGATAAGCAGTGTTTTTCAAATTCAAGTTATTGAACTATAACGTTAACGTGGCCTAGAACTTTGCAATACGCACTCCGTAGCGGCGTAGCCTAATGCAAAGTTCTTGGCCACGCATTAAACGCGTACGATTCTGGTGGAGTATTATAATTCAGTCATAAATCGAAATTTGTCTGCATCAGTTAACTTTGCATCAGCAGATAGTCCAAAACCATTCTGATGAATGATGACCAACTTCTGTTACCGCATGTGCTCACTCCTAAATCCTCTGACTGAGCAACTGTGACTGTTAAGTTTCACAGTTATTAAATCGTTTTTGTTAACAACACTGCATGCTAAGCTTTTCAGTCCCATTTCCACCGTCACATTCGTCATTGGCTTACATTTTGGTAAAGAAATTCAATCTAGTACCTCATTTACTTCATTACCTAGCTATTAAATTGAAGCAATTAGACTGCATTCGGCCAAAACCCACAGGTTTCTTCAGTTTGAAAGAAGTTTTAGACATTTCTGTGTCCCTGCCAGGGGCCTCTGCCATGGAACCGGGCCCCGGGGCAGCAACCCCACCTGACCCCCTCTCATCGGCCCTGACCCTGTCCGCCTAGGATGGCACCCACTGGAAAACGAACAGGAGGGGATTTATCCACTAGCATTTATTGCCATTGCGTGGTGGGCTTTGTGGGGGTAAAGGGACGCTCTCGTCTTCAGGCAACTATACGGCGACTGGTCCGGTCTCGTTATCTACCGGAATCCTACCAAAGTTTCGAGCAACTTTGCAGAAAAGCAGACTCCAACCTCTTTTCTACCATCATCAGCAACCCTGCACATGTATTACATCAACTACTGCCTCCCGTGAAAACTGTTTCATACTCGCTACGTCCCAGAACCCACAATAGAATAATACCTAAGGCAAACTCTCTATCTCGTAGAAACATTTGTCACACGGATGCTTTATACTTAATTTTTTTTTTATTTGATGATCTTTGTACACCAAAATGCGGCTAGCAGTTGGTTTTTCAATAAAGGATATACTTACTTACTTACTTTTCTTCATGAATGTCTGTTTGGCGTGTATATATAGGCCTACTTGCAGCCTTCGTTCGAGAGGCCGATTATAGCGAGAGCTACGTTGATTACGACCGCAATTACGAATCATAACCTAATATTAGTTGCCAAAACCCATGATAGCAGTTTTCTAGAAAGTAGACATCATCTGTTCTGTTCTCAGCCATCCTCGCTTCGAGGGTCGGCCGCATCATGAACAATATTCCTCCAACGTCTCCTGTCTTCCGTCAGTCTTATCATCTCCTCCATTGTCAATCCCGTCCATTCCTTTATGTTGCCCAACCAGTTTGTTCTCGGTCTTCCTCTTTTCCGGTCTCCCGGCATTGTGCCCTGCATGATGTCTTTCTCCATGCATGTTCTCTCTCTTCTCATGATATGTCCGAAATAAATCAGTTTTCTTTCTTTTACCGTCTTCAGCAGACTCCTCTCCACTCCTGCCGCCCCCAACACCCACTCATTTGTCCGCATTTCCGTCCAAGGATATATTCATGATCAATCTCAGACATTTCATCTCGAATGCCTCTATTCGTCTCTCCTCCTCCCTCATCAGTGTCCAACTCTCACAACCATATATAGCCACCGGCCACACCAGTGCTCTCCACAACTTTATCTTCGTTGTATTTGTTAGGCCATGACTCTTCCATATACTTTTGAGGTCTGTAGCTACTGCATAACCATTTGCCAATCGTACTCTGATCTCTGCACCGCAATCGCTGTTTTCATTGATCGTTGAACCCAAATACGTAATTCTGTTCAACTGCTCCAGTTCCTCCTGATTAATCCTGATTGAACATTCGGTTTCCGTTGTTGTCATGACCTTCGTCTTACCTGTATTAATCTGCTTTTCCATATTTCTTTCCTGTCCTGTCCAGTCTCTCTATCAACATCTGTAGTTCTTCCTCAGAGTTTGTCAGTAGTACAATATCATCGGCGTATTGTAAGTTTGTCAGCCTTCTTCCCCCTATCTGCACTCCTCCATCATATCTCTCTAATGTTTCCCTCATCACTCTTTCCGCCAAGATGTTAAACAGACTTGGAGTCAAGACGCAACCCGGTCTCACTCCACGTCTGATTCTGAATTCTTTCGATAAAGTTCCTGCCACCTTGACTAGACATCATCTTGAACCTTGTAATAAAGTAAACTCGTGCAATGTCGGGCCGAAGCTAAGATTGCGTTATCTGAACTCTAGGCCTAGCTCAATAGTTGTATGTCACTTGAAAAGGAGTCGTCTTCAGATGTTGACAAACCATAGATCTCATCTCTATTGGTGCGTTCAGTCACTCGGCAAGTTATCAGTTGCACTTATCAGTTTCCAAGACTACTAGATTAAAGTGACAGGGACAAAAGCCTGATTAGGTGAGCTATGTGTACTTAACTGTGCGCCTATGTGCTTATCAATACACTTCAGCAACGAGGCAGAACATTTATCATATGCATCTATACACCCAGAAAGTCTATTCACCTCTACAAGAGTGTTTACTGTATAAACATATGAAGAGATCTAAATGGACGAAGCTAACCTGAAAAATACTCCAATAACCAATTTCTAGAAGTGCCTTAGAATACAAAATGCAAGTCTGTGACTGAAAATGATCTATGCATTAAGCCATACTGAGCTGAATAACACAAACATTGCCACATGTCTCACATGACTCAGCATAATACTCATACGGTACTTTGTAATTGCACTCTTAATTGGTGCAACAAATCTATCAAGTAACGCATATTGATAGAAGGATGTAGGAACGATGGGCATCATGGCGGACGGTTGACGCTTTTAGTGGGCGTTTGTTTAGTCTTGAAGTCAGGTTACGAATTAACTGATGGATTTGCCAGTAGTCCATACTATACGTGTACTCGTCAAACTTTAACACTAGGAGTACCGAGAAATCGAACATCCTAGAAGCATCGAAGGGGTCATTTTGACCCCATATATTTTATAATGCAAATTCAAGTGAAATTCAATTAAATTGACGAAACAACTTTATAAACATTAACTACATCAGCATAAACAAGTGTAATAAGTGTAACAAGCACGTTGGAATGGGAAAATAGGAGATCCTCTACTCTCACAAGATCTCCTATCCTCTCACCAGATCTTTTTTCTCCTCACCAGAACTCCTCACCTCTCACCAGATCTCCTATCCTCTCACCAGATATCTTATTCTCTCACCAGATATCCTATCCTCTCAACAGATCTCCTCTGTTCTCACCAGATCTGATATCCTCTCTCCAGATATCTTATCCTCTCACCAGATCTCCTATCCCCTCAATAGATCTATCCTTTCACCAGATTTCTCACCAGATCTTCTTTCCTCTCGCCAAATCTCCGCTCCTCTCACAATATCTTCTTTCCTCTGACTAGATCTTCTATCCTCACACTAGTTCTCCTATGTTATAACCAGATATCCTCTCCTCTCACCATATCTCCTCTCCTCTCAGCAAATTTCCTCTCCTCTCATCAGATCATCATCTATCCTCTCACCAGACCTCTCTTCTCGCCATGTCTCCTCTTCACTCACCATATCTCCTATCCTCTCACAAGTTCTCCTATCTTATACCCAGATCTGATATCCTCTCACCAGATCTCCTCTCCTCTCACCAGATCTTCTATTCTCTCACCAGATCTCCTATCCTCTCACCAGACCTCTCCTCTCGCCAAATCTCATCTTCTCTCACCAGATCTCTTATCCTCACCTGATGATCCTCCTCTCACAAGATCTCCTCTCCTCTCACCTGAACTCCTATCTTCTCACATTGATTACCTTATAGGCTGTGATCTATAATATTATTGAATAGACTTGATAAGAAATGCGTAGCCTGACATGCAAGTACTAATACAGGGGTCAGATTGACCCCTCGGTTTAAAGGGTGTCCCAGAAAAATCCATAGTTCTCAAATTTCAATGGCCAACCTCTAAAAAGTTTCACTTGGCTATTCTGATAAAAAAATGCAAAGTTACAGCAAGATTGAAGATCATTTAGACGTGGCTCAAAGCCGTTTCAAATTTCGTATACCGCCATGCAATAGCATGTGTGGAAATTTTACCCTCCCTCCAGTAACACGTTCCTCCTCATTAACTGGGGGTCCAAGTGCCTCCTTTCGTAGTCTTAAGACCACTTTCTTTGTCTGAGTCATTCACACTGGGAGCGCCTCTGATTGGTGAGCACTGCGAGAGGCGATTTACAAAATAGTAATACAGTACAATTCCAAAAGCTATCGTCATTCACTAATGTAGGCCTAAATAAGTAAATATCCAGTCTTTCACAAACAGAGGTATTTTTGGGAAAAATCCTTGGACTCTGCTCTACAGCATAAATTACATTTTCAATCTGTTCCTCGCTGTATCGTGCATATTAATTGAGCTAAGGTTTCATTATAGAATACTGTATAAGAGCAGTGCTTTGCTGTGACGAAACATAATGGCCTAAAAATAATAAAAATTTGAAATGTTGCATCAGCGGTAGAGGGCAGAAGACATCATTCGAAATTTAAAATATTTGGTGTGTTTCTTTCTCTACGCAAATTGCAACTTTCGCCCACTATTAGAATTCATTACTAAAGAAAAGTTTTGTTCACTCCACCCTAATGTTTAAGCAATCGACCCGGGCCGAGAACACAGGAGAGCCCGTGATGGCCAGCTGGGGAGTTTACCTTGACCCGCCCAAGGTAATTACACTGTAACATAATAATTTTGTGTGTGACCCGAGGTAGATATGATACCTCAGGTTCCTAGAAACTATCCCAAGAGTAGGTGCTTTGTATCAAACGGCTCGCCAGAAATTACGGACATACGACGGCCCACCTCTGAAATAAACTCGATGCCTGATCGATTACTTGGACCCAATGATTCGAAGGCAATTGGAAAAAATGTGTGTGATGTAGGAAGGCCTGAGTATTTTGCTTGTTTCCGAACTGCTGCCAGCTCAGCTGCACCCCCGGCTGTTAGTGACGTCGGATGGACATATGACGCTCCACATGTGTGGACGCCGGTCACGTCACAAGCGACTTGTTTGCCCGCAGCCCACGGAACTATTGTTGCTCCATCCGGTCGTTTGCCATCGTTGCGAAGAAGACCGGGTGGCTCCTTCGAGCTAGAGATGTCTGCCCTTTGAAGTGCTCTCCCGATGACGTCGTTCAAAGACATCATCTGGATGTCTTTGACAAATATTATTATTATTATTATTATTATTATTATTATTATTATTATTATTATTAATTATTATTATTATTATTTTTACCCGAGGTATCTATAATCCCTCAGGTGTCAGATATTAATAAGCAATGTTAACTCTGGAGTGGCCATCCTTGTCAAGATCTCAAAGAACAAAGTGCTGTGGAACGCAACGGCGTTGAAACGTTGGATCACAACTGACAGGCGCTGGAACAATTAACTTGTTTCTCCTGGGTCGCCCGAAATTTGGCCCAGAAGCCGACCCAGGTTGGCAAGAAAGGCCAGTCCCTTGGCATTAATTGGTCCCATGGTTTCAAAAGCCAATGGGACAAAGTGGTAGGTTTGCATCAGTTGGGTGTATTTAGCATTTTCCCTGGCCTCAGCCAGCTCCTCCCGGTTGGTTGGAGGTTGTGGGCAAGTAAGTGTGTCTGCCACTGTGACGTCCCAGGTCAAGCAACGATCCGAGCCAAGCGCCATTATTATTATTATTATTATTATTATTATTATTATTATTATTATTATTATTATTATTATTATTATTATTATTATTATGAACAATCTAGCATGGTAATGTCGAAGAAAAGCAGATGGCGTTTCCGCGTTGGAGAGCTACCGAGAGTCTTTGAAACAGGTAGCTTGTCTCGAGCGTGTCATGTGTTGCATCGGTTAACCTTCGTCCTAATTCCAGGACAAAATCCAGTCCTTCAGAACTCCAAGAACCGCTGGACTCTAATGCAACCGCCACAAAAGCATGCGTTCGGGCGATTGTGGCGTATTTCAATGTCTTGGCGGCGGCTGCTCGGTTTGCGGCCTCGCCCGCTTCGGTTGATGTTGTTGCCAGATGTGACTTTGCGAATGTGTCCGAAACTGTCACATCCCAAGTGAGGCATCTTCCGCATGACCACGGGATGAGTGTCACGCCGTCCGGTCGTTTACCATCTTCTCTGGTGAGGCCCAACGGTTCTTTCTGAGAAGGGATGTTCGCTCTTCCAAACGATCTCCATATGATGTCGTTCAGCATGTTGTGCCGTTGATGTCTGCCAGCGTTTTTTCTGCAGGCCAGACCGTGGAGTGCTCTGGTCAATCAATCAATTCTTTTTTATTGAAGCCAAAGAGTACCGAAACAGAGGTAACATGAATATTAGCCATTGATAACATTACAACACAATTATAGTAGCATGAATATTTTTCATTAATAGCAACAAAAGGGGATCCTGAAGGGACAATTGTCCCGCTAGATAGGGTCACCTAATTACTAATATCGTGGTACAATAGTTCAGTTGTTTATATTCAGAAAATCTAGTACGAAAAACATAAACCTTAACTACATTCAAACTAAGCGTAAAAAACCTTAACTAGAATTAAACCAATCCAGGCATGTACAGTATTACTTCAGAAAGTGGTTAACATTACCCAATAGTTATCAAGTGAACATAAACATAACACTCGCTCACCACAGTGACACAAATGAGGTTCGCACAGTGTCGTCCCGAGTCATAATCGTAATCGTAATCAAGCATTTATATAGCGCCACTCAAAACAGAGGCGCTCCCGACCCGAGCCAGTCTCTTCACTGGTAAAGGGGCTTTTCAGTCGTCTGAGTCGCATTCCAACCGCGATCCGTATCACTTCGTCATTTAAGCGGAGTCCCAATGCAGTAACCGGAGGCGCTAGCAACCAATCTCCAGCGTGCTATTATTACTATTATTATTATTATTATTATTATTATTATTATTATTATTATTATTATTATTATTATTATTATTATTATTATTATTATTATTATTATTATTATTATTATTATTATTATTATTGGCAACGTCTATTAGGGTGTCGCAGAAAAACCAAAGTTCTCAAATTTCAATGGCCAACCTCTAAAACGTTTCTCTTGGCTATTCTGATAAAAAGTGCAAAGTTACAGCAAGATTGAAGATCATTTAGACGTGGCTCAAAGCCTTTTCAAATTTCGTATAACCCCCCCTCTCCATGCAATAGCCTGTTTGGAAATTTTACCAACATATCGGTTTTCAATGCATAACTTCACAAACGGGAAGAGATATTCAAAATTCCTTTGGTGAGGTTTCCTGGAAGGGTTTGCTCACAACATAGGTTTTGTCTCATAAGGTAACTCTTGCATGACGCCATGTGACATGACGTCAAACGTGTTGTTCTTAAAAGGTTTATTTTTAGGTATCAAGTTATGGTTTTGGGAAAGAAGGATTTGCATAAAATATTCTTGAAACCCCTTAGCAGTTTCTTCTTCCAGAACATGTGACATAACGTCACTCAACTTTTGAAGTAGGCTAACCGCTCCTATCTCCAAAGCCAGAAGTCTTGGAAAGGAGATCTCTGTGTCTGCAGACTAGGGTTATCGACTACAAGGAATTTGATAATAATATTATATTTCACAGACCACGTGACCTCACTCACCGTGACGTTCCCAGTGACCTTATATATATATATATAGACCACCCACAAGTCTTAGAAAGGTGATCTTGGTGTCAACTGTAAGATTTGTGGCTACAAGAAATCCTGAAGACACATGCCTACCACTCTGCGGTAATTACATTCCATGATCTATAATATCAAGTAACACGTTGATTGGTTTGTAACAGTTCAGATGACTTTGGAAGTCGTAGACAGTTTCCTGTAACAATTTTCTGTGAATCACAACGTATAATAACAAATCTCATGTTTAGGAAAGTGCTTTAATGCCTTCACCGAAGATAAACCACAATCACAATTCTATTGCTTGCAATTCCCGAGAAACGAAGGGCAACCACGCCGGGTCGTCAAGTGACCTTGAAGCTCAGATGTAGTGTAATGTAATTAGTAACTTATATAGCGCCGTTCACAGCAGTGACTATTCAGTAGTGCTCCCAGTGCGAGTACCCCGAGAGAAGAAATAGGTTTTGAAGAAAGAGAGAAGTAGGAATAGATCTAGAAGGAATGGAAACGCGTAAAGAGGAGGGGAGGGAATTCCACAGGGCAGGCCCAATGGTGAGAAATGACCTAGCTTGCGCCAAAGTGGTCCTAGTTCGCGGGACAAAGAGATCATGCTGGTCCAAAGAGAGGAAAGGTTGGAGAGAAGCTGCAGAATGAGTAAAGCGATCGTAACCTTATAATGCCGAGTATACAGTGTTGTTGGAGTCCCTTAAAATCATAAAAATTATTAGACATCAAGAAAACCATTCTAGCACTTGTAGTTTCGGAGAACCAAAGGTTAAACATTGCAGGTCAATGGACCTGAACTACAGTCATGCACTCAGCATATGATGTTCATCATAACTCTGTTGAGTATACTTCTTTCGAATCCAAGACTCTGAAAAACATCATATACGCCAGGATTTTTTTACATAACTTTTAGTTCCAGTGAGGCCAAAGGTTAACCATAACAGGTCGAGTGACCTTGAACTACAAAGTCATGCGATGGTCAAACGATGGTCAAACCAGGTTGTTTATAACTCTATTTTATTTCCTTGAGCCCAGTGGGACTATCTTGCACGGATACCTTCTTTTCAGCCTTCACCGATAACGAAATATTATGACAATATTATGTCAAATGACCTTGAAAATGAAGGTCATCCGATTGTCCTACAATGTTAGAAATAGCATATTTGACTTCTCCCCGGAAAACCCTGTCATAGACACAAAAATCACTTCTCGATTGCTTTTAGTTCCTGAGATACTCTGGGATAAAATTTCTCAATGGTAAATCAATGTGTATGATTCATACAATACAACTGATCTTTGATATCGCCCTTCTTACGAAGTTCAGAAGTGCCACACGCCTCGACGGCGCAGAAGCAATTATATTGCAGAGCAATTGTGCGCGAAGGATTTGCTCAAGGTCCCTACGCGGACGGCTTGAGGTGGAATCGAACCTGCAACCCTCCGGCTGCAAGGCAACGAACATACCCCTATACCACCCTATATATCAGCTTATACAATAGAGTCGCTTGAGCCACGCCTAAATGTTAATCTAATTAGCTGTAACTTCGTGCAATATAATAACTAGTCCTAGAGAAACTTTCTAGAGGTTGGCCATCAAGATATATAAACTTTTGAAAAGTTTCTGTCTTTATGGGACACCCTAACGTCTATAATAGTGCCGGTTTATAATGTACAAGACATCAGCCGATGGTGCATCAGAACCAAGCTGTAATGAAGTCAACATGGTGATGAGTTCATTTAAACCAGCGTCTCCCAAAGTGCGTCAGCGGAAACCTAGGGTTACGTGAGGGGATAACAAGGCTTCTGTGAGGAATATTGTTTAAGTGGTGTTTGAATGTGTGGTTACATAACAAACCAGACTCCGATTTGGAAACAAGAGTTCGGTGTAAAATTTCATTTAAAGTAATTTCGAATTTTTTATTGATTAAAACTGTATATTATATATCCATATTCTGGAATAATTGTATAATTCTAAATATAATATTATATATATATATATACCCCGATAGCGGTTTAGAATTATACAATTAAACCAGAATATATTTTGCTGAGATCGAGGTTCCGTCAAACAACATCTCCTCTTTTCACTCTGTTGCTACTATCTATCTGTCTGTCTGTCTGTCTGTCTGTCTGCCTGCCTGCCTGCCTGCCTAAATACCTACCTACCTACCTACCTACCTACCAACCTACCCATCTATCTATCTATCTATCTATCTATCTATCTATCTATCTATCTATCTATCTATCTATCTATCTATCTATCTATCTATCTATCTATCTATCTATCTATCTAGCTATCTATCTATCTATCTATCTATCTATCTATCTATCTATCTATCTATCTATCTATCTATCTATCTATCTATCTATCTATCTATCTTATATATACTTATCGCTGGTGGTTTGAGCGGACTCAGTATGTCAACGTAATTATGGGGACATATGTATATACCGATTGAGTGTGGTTTATGAGGACTTATATATATATATAATTATATACCGATTGCGGGTGGTTTAAGAGGACCTATATATATATACCGATTGCGGATGGTTTATGGGGACTTAAATATCTACCGATTGCGGGTGGTTTATGGGGACTTATATATAAATACCGATTGCGGGTGGTTTATTGGGACTTATATATAAATACCGATCGCCGGTGGTTTATGAGGACTTATATATACACCGATTGCTGATGGTTTATGAGGACTTGACATGTCCTCGGAAACAGTGTTCTATACTTACATGTATATATAGCATCTAGGAACAATCCGATCTATTCATTAGCGTGCTCTGCATCCGTACTAATGGCCTTTGACGCGAAATCTTTCGCCATTTTAGCCATTTCGAGTGATTATTAGGGTGGAGTAAAACAATTTTTTGAGCAAACGTTTTCTAATAGTGATGCAAAGTTGCCAGTATGTTAGAGTAAGTTGTGTGCAAAATATTTTTGATTTTGCTTTGTGTCTTCTGCCCTCTACCTGCGGTAATATTTTAATATGTGAAATTCTGTGGAAAAACGTCAATGTAGTGCATTTTTCTTGGACTGTGGGCGAATCTTCAGATCTATCGGCCATATCATATCAGGCAATTGCCGAAATCGCATCTGGTGTGATAGGCTACAGGATTGTGGAAGCGTAATGCCCAATGAGTGCAGCAACGTCATCACCAGGAACAAAATTAAGAGAGAACGAAAGAAGTGCGAAGCTCTGCTAAAGCAGGGTGACCCAGTATGACTGCGTTGATGCCCTTCGCATTTCACTTCCAGCCCAGCCACAGCTAAAGATAGAGGACTAAAGCAGTTATTAGAAAGCAGTTGGATTTTTCAGGGGCAGTAAGCACAATCGGGAGCCAATTCCAAGTGGAGGAGCCAACGACCGAGAAGTCTTCACGCTGTCTGACCGAAGAGTGTGCCCGAGGGACCTGGAGCCCCGCCTAGCCGAAGAGCGCAGAGCTCGACGGGGAGGCTATGTCAGATACCGGGCGACTGAGGTCGGACAGGTAGGACGGAGGAATACCATTGAGACACTGCCAGACAAGCGCTGCTGTTCTATTGGAAATGTGTTACGAGGCAGGAAGTTAGTTGAACACATCTCGCATGTAGGCAGAGACTGGGGCATATTTTGGAATATGAGCAATAATCCGAGCAGCAGCCAAGGCGCCCTATTTAGCACAAATATTAGTGACCAGCAAGAGCCAAGCAAAAATTATAAATTTTGCTGGTGACAAAGGCGTGGACACAGAGGCGAAAATCTGCACATAACTTTGGGGGACAGATAGGCCTATGTCGGAACTTTGAGGACAGGCCCCTCCCCCCCCCATTATTTACGCCACTGCGTGGACAAAGACCACAGAATCATCATGGGAAGATTTTAAGAAAACACGCTAATGACGGAGCGGGTAGTGACCAAGATTTTTCATTGGTTTTAGCGCTAAGGGAGCTACTTGTAACTCGGGCACACTCTTCGGTCAGACAACGTCGAGCTTTCAAGATTGTTGGCCCCACCGCTTACTGCACCTGAATAATATACCTGCTTTCTACTAATAATATTGCTTAAGTCCTTCATCCTTAGCTGTGGCTTGGCGGGGCGTGCCTCTGATTTAATAGGCATCTCTAAGAGGGGTAAATAATTACCCCAGGGGTATTTGGATGTTGATTGCGGAGCAACTGTGGGGAGTAATAATTTGACGTTTCATGTGTTTACAAGTTAATACCCCAGACATATTCTGACACCATAACCACCTTGATGTCATGTTGTGGGGAAAAGATATTTGAGTCCAAAGTGTCATGGAGTAAATATTTACCCCGCTTGGTCCTCGACGTCGTTATTTTTTCGAACATAGGAAAAAAATATTTTTTAAATATCTGAGCTCAGAAGTAACTTAAAATCATAAATAAAGTGTTGAATCTACCAAAGAATTAAGTTTTGATAGTAGCATAATTGTGGAGAGTCTACTTTCCAAGATGGCGGCCAATATGGCCGCCAAAACACAAAAATATGCATATCCCAGCTCATAGACAAGCTATAATAACAAGCGAAGTGTCGAATTTAGTATTTTCAAGGTCAGGGATTCGATCTGTCGTAACGGCAATAGTATGAGAGTGTTAATTTCCAAGATGGCGGCCAATATGGCCGCTAAAACACAAAACTATGTGTATCTCAGCTCACAGGTAAGATACATTAACAAATGAAGTGTCAAATTTAGTATATTCAAGGTCAAAGAATTGACTTATCGTAGTGGCAATAGTGTGTGAGTGTTACTTTTCAAGATGGCGGTCAATATGGCGCCAATACACAGAAATTTGTATATCTCAGCTCATATTTTGCTTTTGGCGGCCATAATGGACGCCATCTTGGATAGTAACGCTCCCATACTATTGCCACTACGAGAAATCGATACGTTGATCTTGAATGTATTAAATTTGACACTTCTTTTGTTATTTTAGCTAAACTTAAAGCTGAAATATGCATGTTTTGTTTCTGCGGCCACATTGGTCGCCATCTTGGATAGTATCATCCCGACACTTTTGCTACTGCGGAAAAACGACTGTTTGACCTTGAAATTATAAAATTTGACACTTCATTTGCTATCGTAGCTTACCTATCAGCTAAGATATTTATATCTGTGTTTTGGCGGCCATATTGGCCGCCATCTTGGAAAGAAACACTCGCACACTATTGGCACTACGAGAAATGGATTCCATGATCTTGAAACTATTAAATTCGACACTTTATTTCTTACGGTAGCTTACCTATGAGGTGAGACATAAATATTTTGTTTTGGCGGCCATATTGGCCGCCATTTTGGATAGTATCAATCTAACACTATTGCAACTACGAGAAATCGATTTCTTGATCTTGAAGCTATTAAATTTGATCCTTCATTTGTTATTGTAGCTTATTTTGATCTGATATATACAAATTTTTGTGTTTTGGCGGCCATCTTGTCCGCCATCTTGGATAGTAGCATTCCACACTATTGCTACTATGAAAAATCGATTGACTGACCTTAAAATTATTAAATTCGACGCTTCATTTGTTACTGTAGCTTGCCTATGAGCTGAGATATGCATTTTGTGTGTTATGGCGGCCATATTGGCCGCCATCTTGGAAAGTAACACTCGCACACTATTGGCACTGCAATAAATCGATTCGGTGACCTTGAATCTATTTAATTAGACACTCTATTTGTTATGGTAGCCTACCTATAAGCTGAGATAGACATTCATTTGTTTAAGCGACCATATTGGCCGCCATCTTGGAAAATAACACTCCCACACTATTGGCACTACGAAAAATGGTATCCTTGGCCTTGAAACTATTAAATTCCACACTTCATTTGTTGCTGTAGCTTGCCTATGAGCTGAGATATGCATTTTGTGTTTTATGGTGGCCATATTGGCCGCCATCTTGGAAAGTAACACTCGCACACTATTGGCACTGCAATAAATCGATTCGGTGACCTTGAGTCTATTTAATTAGACACTCTATTTGTTATGGTAGCTTAACTATGAGCTGAGATATACATTTTTGTGTGTTTTGGCGGCCATATTGGCCGCCATCTAAGTAACACTTGCACCCTGTTGGCACTACAAGAAATGGATTCCTTGACCTTGACACTATTAAATTCAACACTTCATTTGTTATTGTAGCTTACCTGTGAGCTGAATATTAAAATGCTTTCTGGGGTAAAAATTACCCCGCTTAAGACCTCATCCTTAGCTGTGGCTTGGCGGGGCGTGCCTCTGATTTAATAGGCATCTCTAAGAGGCGCTATATAAATTTCCGAAATGAATGAACTGTGCGATGCAATTTTCCGTTCACCTTCTCGTGAACTAAGGTTCTGTCCTTTCGACCGATAAACGAAATGCAAAGGGCATCAACGCAGTCATACAGTCACACCCTATTTAGCAGAGCTTTGGCACTTACTTTCGTTCTCTCCTAATTTTGTTCCTGTTGATGACGTCGCTGCACTCATTGGGCATTACGCTTCCACAGTCCTGTAGCCTATCACATCAGATGCAATTTCCGAAACTGGTTGATCTGATCTGGCCAATAGATCTAAGATTTCGCCCACAGTTCAAGAAAAAATGCACAACATTGACGTGTTTCCACAGAATTTCACATACTAAAATATTACCGCCGGCAGAGGGCAGAAGACACAAAGCAAAATCAAAAATATTTTGCACACTACTTATTCTAACATAATGGCAACTTATCATCACTATTAGAAAACGTTTGCTGGGAAATAAATTTCACTCCACCCTAGTGATTATACCCAATAACCATTCGTAATTCAATAATTTATAATGTATTGCTAGCTTTTTATAGAAAGGCCTACATTGTGACCGTGTGCCATGGAGCATGACACCTCTGGTTTCAATGCGCGGGACCCGATTGCAGAAAAGAACTAATTATCCCTTAACCCTCAGGCTACCAATGTTTTTTTGTGTCATCGGCTACCAAGGGGGAGTGGTTACCATCCCTCGGCTACCAAGGGGGAGTGGTTACCACCCCTTCTAGATAAATTCTAAATATGTAGCTGTTGAGAAACGTGTAGAAATATCCGTTTACGTTGTGATGCTGCATTCAGCCATTTCACACAGGTTACGCGTATTATTATTTATTTTCATCACTTCCAGTGTTCAAAAGACAAATGAATAAGCAAGCAAATGAAGCCCTGCATTCCCTCTAAAGAATTGTACATTTGTTTCTCTTCTAGAAAAAATAATGAATTCGCTATAGTCAAAAAACTAAGCGGGGTGTTATCCATCCCCCTCTGGTAGCTCGGCTATATCGGGTATAACGTTTGAACGGTGTGAGATAGCACCATGATGTTTACCTCAGAATGTGCGCAAATGAACCTGCTACAGCTACGTAAAATGTCAAAATTATATTCCATATGGAACAAATTTGTTATGCATAAAAACGTAAGGAGGGGTGGATACCACCACCCCCGCCTTTGGTAACCCGAGGGTTAAACAAATCAATTCGTCAAATGCTGCATTGTATATGCCAGATTTCGTCTTGGGCCCCTTACATGATTGAATGGGGATAATTTCGTCTCAATGCAGACTTTGCTCAAGATTTTCAAACATGCTGGACATTGTCAACGATCCTAGACGTAATGGGGTAATGAAGCTACACATTTAAATTCTCGTCATATAATCTACAATTCGCAAAGTTGTTTGTTTTATTTTGTTACAGTTAATTTTAGGCTACTGATATGTGAAAGTAGCAAGTTAGACCTTCCCGGCTGAAATTAGAAGTTCCTTTAAATTGGGACAGAATACTGTAAATTGGGACAGAATACTGAGACTTTTGGGTAATAGGTCTCTTTTCTGAGATTTAGGACCTACAAAACGAGACGATGGAGGCTTACATTGGCGAGAAAATGAAGTAACGTAATATAACATAACAAGGGTTTTAAGTGGTTCAGAGGACGTATAGTCTGCGTTAGAGTAACTGCCAATTGACCTGGAACGTTTAATAGCCCATTTTCCATATCTTCCTCTTAACACTAGAAGTACCGAAGGGGTCAATGTGACCCATTTTTGTTTTTAACGGAACGCACCTCGACCCCAGATATAGCCCGGGTCCTCCTAAATTATTAGTGTATTCCCTCTGCCAAAATTTGAACTCGGGGGATTAACAATTTGAGATTTTTCCTGTTCTGCCTATAAACACCGAGGGTTAAATCTGACCCAAGTATTAGTACTTGCATGTCAGGCTACGCTCTTCGTATCTATGCTATTCTACAAATATTACAGATCAATGCTAATGACGTAATCAAATGCTAATGACGTAATCAGGTGCTAATGACGTAATCAAATCAAGTGCACATAAGTGAATGCGGCATCACGCCGGTGGCCTGTTCAGGTTTTCTACAACTTCCTTGACCTGGCAGGAATCAACTCATGGATCCTGTTCATGGAAGCTACAGGTAGAACGATCAGTTGTCGGGATTTCATGTTTCAACTTGCCATTGAACTTAACAACCCATATGTCATCTCGGCGCTGAAAAGAAACATAGTTGTCACAAGACGCTGAAGAATTCCTCGAGCAGGGAATGAAGCGTCGAAAATGTCAAGATGCCAGATGCAAGGGAAGCAAAAACAAGAGATCGATGTGCAACGTGCAAAAAAACAGGATGTGGCGTGTGCACTGCTCGTGTTATGACGCGTAACATCTGTGTGATTTGTGATACTGATGATCATGATGACAATGTTACCAACTCAGTCCAATAGAAATTAGAATGTATGGTCGAGCATAGATCAACAACTTATGATAACATCAGTAATGTCATTGACTCATTATGACAGATTTCACTTTTTATAGAATTTCAGAATTTTCCATTCCTTTCTGACATTGCAACTTACTTATTGCATTTATTTATGATTATTTAACTAATGTGAACAAAGTTGTTTTGTCAATTTCATTGAGTTTGCAATTGACTTTGCATTATAAAATATGTGGGGTCAAAATTACCCCTTCGGTGCTTCTAGGTAGTTCGATTTCTTGGTACCTCTAGTGTTAAAAGGCTATCACAATGTCCACTGAGACAGTGCCATCGTCCAAGCCATTCCACAAGTCTACAACTCTTGCACTGAAGAATTTCTGCCCTAATGTTCCTTTCGGCTTCTAAAATAATTTATACCTGTGTCTCCAAGTTGCCTTGTTTTATGCTAATGCAAAGAACCTCTGCATCATGGAGAGAAGTGTTAAGGATAATATGGTGCAGCACTTGAATGAATATAATATTATGAAAAGGGCAGTCAACATGGATTTACTAGAGGTCGCTCGTGTTTGACAAATCTGTTAGAATTCTTTGAGGAAGTCTTTGAGAGTAAAGATGAGGGAAAACTTGTAGATGTGATTTGCCTAGATTTGCCAAGGCATTTGACAAAGTACCTCACAAAAGGCTGGCCAAAAATTTGCAAGCATATGGGATTAGAGGGCAGGTACTAACATCGATGCAAAGCTGGCTCTCAAGTAGAAGACAAGAGGTGGGCATAGATATTCTAGCTGAATTCTAGCTGACGGTGTTAAGTGGAGTACCATAAGGATCAGTGCTTGGGTCAATGCTGTTTATATTTTTTTATTAATGACATAAATGATGGAATTGTACCGAAAATGTTTTTCATCTCAAGTCTTTCAGATGGAATAAAACTTTGCCTTTTAGGTAGCTTTGGGGGTTCATTTACACACGTTTTGAGGTAAAATGTGAGATGATATCTCACACCGTTCAAAAGTTATACCCAATATACCCGAGGCACCAGGGGGGGGTGGATACCACCCCCTAGATTTTCGACTATATCTTATCCGTCATTTAATATTAAGAGACACAAATTATACCATTCTATAGAGGGAATGTGGGGCTACATTTCTGTGGTCACTGAGTTGACCTGAGACAACCGGAAGTGCTCAAAATAAATAATAATACACGTAATATGCGTGAAAAATGGCTGAATGGAAGCACTCCCCCCTTAGTTTTTTGTCTGTAGCGTATTCATTTGTCTTCCTGGAAGAGAAACAAAGATACCATTCTTTAGAGGGAATGTAGGGCTTCATTTGCATACCTACATCTTTGTCTTTTGAATACCGGAAGTGATCAAAATAAATAATAATACGCCTAATCTGTGTGAAAATGGCTGAATACAGCATTACAACGTAAACCGATATATATGTATGGATATATATATGTATGGATGTACATTTATACTATATAAACATGTGTAGGGATGATTGTGTGTATCTTTTATACATAGATTAGTTTCAAAACACACATAATCTAATATTTGTTTATCCAAAAAGTACAAAATGTACGCAATAATATACAATATTGCTAAGTAATGGGTTCCGTTGTGAAAAGTGATGTAATTTCGAGGTGCATTCACATAATGTACAACTAAATATACCGTTCTGTGCAGAAATGAATGCTGAATCCATTGCTATATTACAAGTTATGATATGTAAAACCAAACACGAAATCCAGGGGGTGGTACCATAAGGATCAGTGCTTGGGTCAATGCTGTTTATAATTTTTTTATTAATGACATAAATGATGGAATTGTACCGAAAATGTCTAAGTCTGCAGATGGCACAAAACTCTGCAGAGCATTGGGGGATGAGGAGGAAGGAGTGTAGTGAGAAAACTATCATTTCAGAAAACACCTGGCACAACATCAAACTTTGTTAAACACTTGCAAAGACTCCATACGGAGAGGTCAGCAGTAACTAACAAATCATTTGAACTCTTTCGTGTAATGTAAATGTAAGTTGTCGAACTTTCTCAGCACCATACGAAAGCCGCGATAGGGAAACCAGCCTTCACCGAAATAATGCATTTTATGAATTGTATTGTTGGACGTCTAGCAATAAACCACTTAACCTATGGCTTATACATGAAATTCACTTGTGAAAATTGTGAGTTTTCTATGTTCCTCTCTGTTCTATGTTCCTCTCGAAAAAGTCTTCCGCTGCGTGTGCGAGATGGTGCATATACATATAGTTCTGTTAAGGAAACATTGTCATCTGTATCAAAACGCGCTTAGTTAGGCCACTTAGGTAGTCATTTGTAATAAAAAGTACAACTTAAGGCATTTTCTTTGTGTTGCTCCAATAGTCAAAGACTGCCTACAACTAGTATGTTCTTATTTAATGTGTGCAGATATGATTATGTCTTATGTGAATGAGACACATGCTTTGTTGGGGACCATATCAAGTTTCTTTGGCAGTGGTGGTGCAGGTGCTACACAAACGTCTCATTTTGGCACGATAATCACAGACACGGTTGCAGCAATCGAAACTGCAGACATGCATCAAAAAGTCTAAGCTATTTGGTCACTACTGTACACGATCTTCTGTGAAACCGAGCACCTTATCATCACAAGTGACAAACCTGGTTGAATATCAGAGATCATGATGACTTTGATGAAATTGATTGTTTGGACGTTTGGAATGCAGCAAAACTGTTCTTGATAAACCAGCGTTTAGAGTTGTGAGTGTGCCTGCATCTAGCGCTCCTGTTGAAAGTGTATTTAGTTTAATATTAAAACAGTCTCGATCGAATCTGAGTGACAAGATGCTCACATCCATTATATTTCTCAAAAAGCAATATTATAAATGAGTGCATGTGGCAATACACCATTGCTTTGTCAAGGAAGTAAATCCTTGTTCTTGCAGTAGCCATGTGTACGTGTACTCGTACTTGTACTCGAGACCTTAGTACTTGTACTCGTACTTGTACTTGATACTTAAGTATTTGTACAGGTACTTAAGACCTCAGTACTTGTATTTATACTTGCAACCTTTCATGTTTCGGCCAATAAATATGAAACATTATTAGTTTTTTCATATATACTTAAATACTGGTAATTTGTGTTTTCAACCGTGTTTTGGAGTCTAAGTTTGTTGACAGAAAGTCAGAAATTACTTAGCAAAACAAGTTTTGAAGTGATGGATAAAAGTATCCCCTAGATCTGAATGTTTGAGGCATGTAATGAATGCTTCTGACGATGAATTTTCATCTTCTGACAATGAATTCATCGGAGATTTGAAGATCGCCCGTGAAGACATTATTGGGACAGGCCTGGGTTGCGATTTGGAGGAAAGTCTGATACCGAAACTTAACTTTTAGACTCCGCATTGCTAAATGATGATAAAGTCCTGGTAGGCACTCTCCCCCCATTCCTAGGCTGCTTGGCAAGCATTTTTCATCCTATGCACATGTTTGGAGAAGGTGCTGAGTCTGTACCAAGCACAGAAATCCTGAGAGTGCGAAATACAAATATACTAAGATAACGAGGGCATGTCCCTAAATCACGAATTCACGGAAATCACGGAAACCGTGAATTTCGCCGTTTGCCGTGAATTTTGCCGTTTGCCGTGAATTTTGCCGTTTGCCGTGATTTTCCGTGATTTTTCACATTTTCAGCACTTTTTGTAAAAACACGTTAAAAATGGTTGCGAAACACGTCAAAAATGGCGACGACGACTAAAAAAAAAAAAAAAAGGTCATCGGAAAATTTTTTCACGTTGCCGTGAATTTTTTTGCACAGTGCCGTGAATTTCTTGATTTTTGCAAAAGTATGCCGTGATTTTTTCACTTTTTGACCGTGATTTAGGGACTGCCCTAAAGATAACGACATGTTGCGAAAAATGCAATGTCCATTTGTGTATCGGTGACTGTATTGCATGTTGGCATTCGAAGGGCGCTATATAAATTAAGTTTTGTATACAATAAAATGAACATTTCAAAGAGAGGTCTGCTGATTCAGAAAATATACACTTTATAATGCTTATCTGTAACCCTTGCTGCACTATTGTTGTTCCACTATGGGTACTGTCGATGTTCATTTGTGTATCGGTGACTGTTTTGCATGTTGGCAT